>CP060573.1:3000000-3550435 GCA_014334815.1 Pyrenophora teres f. maculata | reverse complement strand
GAGTTAGCTATTACTAGTAGAATACTAGTACTTAAAGAGCGTATAAGAAGCGCTATTAGAGAAGTAGCTAGCTAAAAGTACTAAGCTACTTTTAGAGAGTTAGCTATTACTAGTAGAATACTAGGTATCTAAAGAGTATATAAAGAGCGCTATTAAGAGAGTAGCTAGCTAAAGATACTAGGCTACTTTTAGAGAGTTAGCTATTACTAGTAGGATACTAAGTATCTAGAGAGTATATAAGAAGTACTATTAGAGGAGTAGCTAGCTAAAGATACTAGGCTACTTTTAGAGAGTTAGCTATTATTAGTAGAATACTAGGTAAATAGTAGGTACTATTAGGTTTATAACTAGCTATACGCTAAGTTACTTTTAGAGCAGATAGTAACTAGTAATTCGCGTACTAGGTTACTATAGTAAAGGGGGTTTAACTATAAAAATATGTAAGAGTCTTATAGAATTAGGTATTTAAAACTATATTATATTATAAAGTTTTTATAGTATCGAGCTTATAAGAAGCTATAGTAAGATTAAATATAAGGTAGAGAGTAGTAGTGCTAGAGCTTAGTACCTAGTACACTAGCGTAGCCTATAATAGAGTACCTATTCTCTAAACTATTATAATAATTATTCGAATAATTCTAAATAAACGCGTTAATAAAAGGTAAAGAGTTAGAGTTAATTAAACTATAAAAGTATAGATTTAGTAATATATAGTATTTTAGTAATATTAGATTTACTACTTAGTAGTTATAATAGCTTTAAAAGGGTATATTCTATAGTAAGTTATTTATAAAAAATATTTAGAGTTTTAATCTATTACTTATTTACTCTAAATAACTCTATCTTTTAATATCTACTCTACTATTATATATAATAAACTAATTATAATAATAGTAAGGTTATATTATACTATTCTAACTTTACTATTTAAGTTATTATCTTTAGAATAATATAGTAAATATATAGTTATTACTAGTTCTTCTAATAACTCTATTATATTTTTCTATAACTACTATTAAATAGATTAAAGATAATAAAGAGATATTATATAATATTAAATATAGAAGATAATTACTATAGATAACTATAACTCTAACTTTAGTATTTAGTATAAGCTACTAGTTTTAGACTACTATAATATTTATATATAGAATCTAGTAAATCTATAGCTATTAAGTCTAACGCTAGGTCTAATATCTAATTAATAGAGGTAGTAGTTAAGCTATATAATAGAACCTAAATAACTAGAACTATAGCGTTACTTAGATACTTACCTTAGACTTAAACTAAATATCTCTATATAAGCTAGTTTAGATATTTCTTTACCTTAACCCTTAGATTCTCTATAAATCCTAGATTAGTAATAATTCGCCTACTAAACTCCCTAAACGTAGTAACCTAATAGATTAGACTAAGAATAAGAGGCTATTAACACCGATTTTAAGTATCTTAGCCTATAGCGTAGTATTCTTAACTTATTCTATAGCGATAGTAGGTATAGGTACTAGAAAGGTACCGAAATTAGGTCTAAAAATCGAGTATATAGAAAATTTAGAGACTTAGCCTAGCCTAGTAGTCTTTTATTATATAGGTTATCTAGCTCTAAGGGTCGATAGCGCGGCGTAAGAGATAGTATAGTATATAACTTTCTATAAAATTGCTAAATAGGCGTTATATACTCTCTTACTCTTAGTTTATCTACCTCTAGGCGCTTTAGGCCTTAGTAACTCTTTCGCTATATTAGTTATAGCTAGCAGCCTTTAGCGTATTATATATAATAGATACTTTATTAAGGTAGCTACTTATAAGAGCGCGATAGTAGCCTAACCTAATAAGAAACCTAGCTATAGCTTATATATCGAGATCTCCCTCTTTTTAGTAAACTATCCGCTCCGGCTCGCCTTACTTAACTAGAATAATCGAGTCTATAAGCTCTCTATCGCGCCCTCTATAGCTACTCTTCTAAGTAAAGCTAGTAATATTCTATAGTATATTTATATATATAATTAGAATAATACTAGAATAGTCTACGCCTATGCTAAGTGCTAACGTGCCTATAATAAACTCTTCTCTCGCTAGCTAAAGTTCTACTCGCTTAGAGTAGTCTTAGATATTAGCGTAATAATAATTATATCTAAGGACTCTAGCTAGTGTCTTATATAGCTACTTAGAGCGTAAATAGATAATACTCTTCTAGCTCTAGCGTAGAAGGTTACTCTACCTATAATAGTATATAGTAATTACTATTATAAAGGCCTTCCCTAGCGAACACTATAATATAAAGTAGTATATATTAAAATAGGTAGTAATTACATAGATATAGGTAGCTACGCGTATATATATACTCTTAGCGATCTCCTACTCTCGTATAAGTAGTAGAGTGCCTATAAGTAGAACTAAAGAATATAATAGAAAGTAAAGGTTTTTTAGCTAGGCTAGTTTAGGCCGCTAGTTACTTGCCATAATAATAAGGTAGCACTTATCTATTATAATACGCTGTAGCAGGCCCTACGTCTATAGTATACTAGTATATATAAGAAAATTACCCTAACTAGTAATATTACCTACTATATTAGCGCTAACGAATAGTAGAGGTATTAGAGAAGTTTCTATCCCTTTCTACTTAGTATATATAACCTCTATTACTAGCACTCGTTCTATAAGGTTTAGAAGAAGGGCGTAGAAGAGTACTACTATAACTATTATACTCTCTAGATCTAGATAGGCGGGTATAGTAAATAGTAGAGTCTTGCCTCTATCTATAGAGAGTATAATAATAACGGCGTCTACCCCTCTAGTACAGCGTATAGGGCCCTCTTCTACTTCTTAGACTAAAATATAATATTAGCCTTACTAAGTATCTACTATATAGTACTATATATCTATTTCTTAGTTAGCTGTAGACGTATAAGGGTTGTATCGCTACTAAGTAGAGGCGTAGGCTACGGAGGTATAGAAGCCGCCTACCTATATAGTAGTAATAGGGGCATAGGACGTAATAGTACGTTATTCTACTATAATAAAGGCTATAACCACTTATTATTAGCTATCTACGACGCTAGTTCTTTAGCTAAGCTAAGAAAGCGATACTAAGCTATACTAAAGGGCCGAAAAGTATTTATAGATTAGACGCTAAGATACTACACGATATCGAGCTAGACGCTATAGTACTCTACTCTAACTCTAGTTATATATATATTCTATAGCTTAAGCGCACTCTCTAGCGTCTTATTATTATCGACCTAGATATTATTACTCTCGCCTATATTATTCTAATAGCCCTTACTAAAGTTATCGCCTATAATAATCTATCTAATACTTACTATAGTATACTAGTAGCGCTAGGTGTTAAGCTATATACTAAGCGCCTTACTTATCTTACGTTTTAGTAATTAGGTAAGTTGGTCTATATTCTATAGCCCTTAGTTATTAGCCTAAATATAATCTATCGTAGGGCTGTCTAAGATATATACCCGCAGATACTTATAAAACGGCTATAGGTAGACGAGGTAGATAGCTATAACCTAGCCTAGTTGCGCTAGTAGGTAGTATAGTACGATCTTAGGCTTATCCTACTACGCCTATAACTTATAGTACTATACTACTATTATAACCTACCTATCTACTATATAGATATTATAGTCTTATAAAAGCTATTATAGTACTATATCGACGTAATTTTAGAGCCTCTACTTAGCTAACCTAATATAATATATACGCCTAAGAGGAAGAGCTCTAAAAAGTAATCTACCTAGCGTAGGTAGCGCTTAACACGCGTATAGCTCTATACTCTATCGTCTAACTATAGGCGTTAGCTACGCTTCTACTACTAGGCCTAGATAAGTATAGACTATAGCCTATAGAAAAGCTTATTCTAGAGCTGCGTAATAAAAGACTCGCCTTGCTAGGCTAGGCTAATATCGTCTATAATATTAATAAGGGGAATTATAAAGCGGTTCTCTATATACGGGACCTATATAAGCTCTTACTAGAGTATATTCTTAGCCTAGGCTATAAGCTACTATACTATATAGTAAAAGTAGGTAAGATAGATAAAGACTCTATAGAGGTAGAAGATAGACTTATTATAGGACTAATACGTACTTCTAGCGTTACTAGTACCTATAGTAAGACTTTTTCTATATATAAGTAAGGTAAGGGCTCTACTTATAACCGTACCTAAGCTATCTATAAAGTACTTTTAGCGCGTTATAAGAAACTTATTAAGTTCTATATTCTTATAGGCCCTGCGCTTCTCTACTAGTAGTAGAAACTTAATAGTAAGTACGCGTATATAGTATATAACTTTAGCTACTATATATAAATACTACTTAGCGTTACGCAACTAGTTATTATCTATATTAATACTAAGTATAGCTAGAAAGTATATAAACGCGTAGTAAAATAGAGTAGTACCTATTTTCTAGAATATAAAGATTATAAGCGCTTATAGTAATAGGTCTATTTAGTAGTTAGAGTCCCTTTTATCGCCGCTATCTAATAAAGTCTATAGCTTAAGTACGTATTCTCTTTATAGTCTCTACTAATAAAAGAGTTTATAGGTATCTTTTATTAGATTAGGTAGATAGTAGGTAGTAGATCTACTAAGTCTACTCTTTACTCTATTCTCGCCCTTATTCTTATATTCCTCCTTCTTCTCCTCGCTATCTCTACTACTATTGCTACTACCTATAGGCCTAGGCTTCTTATCTATACGCTCCTCGTTAGTAATAATATATAAAAAGTAAATTATAAACTTAGCTATATATTTATATATATAGCTTAGCTCTCTAGATTCTATAGATAGCCTATAGTCTACTTATAGATATCGTTTATTTAGGCGCTCTAGAGCTAACGTTATATCTTATATAGTAGTGTTACTAAGCCTACTATACTACGCTTAATTAGCTAATTAATAAGCTAGATAGCGCGCTTTAGTTTAGGCTTATCTCTATTTAGTATATAGAGTTAGTAGGCGAGATAGGTATAGTTATAGTCTACTAGATGTAGTAGCTAGCCTATTAGGTTAAACTAAGCTATCTAGTCTATCTTAGCTACGTCTACCTATACTAGCTGCGCCGCGGCTATATTAGCCTTTTATATCTTAGCCTAGCTAGCTAACTAGGCCTATACTACCTAGTCTATAGAGGGATTAGGCACCCGTACCCGTCTATTATCGATTTAGATAAGAAAGTAGTAGTGAAGAGCGGGCTTCTAGAAAAACGTCTATACTAATATAGGCGTATATAGGCTATTCTTACTACTCTAGCTAAGCTAATACTAGGTCTTATAATACTTACGCATAGTATCTATATATATAGTAATAAAGTTATAATTCCTCTTAATATAGAGGAGGCTATCTAGCGGCGCCCTAAGCGCCTTAATTAGAGGCCTCTAGAATATAGAGTAGATAATAGCGTCTATAGTCTACGCCTATACTTACTACTCGTACTTAGCTACTAGCTAGAACTAGATATTTATATAGATACTATATTTATTGCGTAGATAGATATCTAGGCTCTAGAGCGCTATAGCGTGCTATATATAAATAAAAGTATTATATTTAGGTAGGTAATAGATCTTATCGCGAATAGATTCTGCTAAGTTAGGCGTAGAAGCTAGCTAGGCTCTAGCTAAAGAGAAAGTAGTTTATATACGCTAAGTAATCTTTATAATAGGTAGGACTATAAAGGAAAAGAGAAAAGAAAATCTATACGTGTTAGAACGTAAGCTTAGCTACCTAGCCTTTTACTCTAACTACGCAGCTACGTAACTACTATACTACTAAACTACCTATAATACTAGTATTACCTACGCTATTTTCGTAACTATAGTTGTTATAGTTATTATTATATATTAGTATTAAAGATATTTTTAGGCTATCTAAGCCGCTCTATAAGCGGTTTCTATACGTACCCCTAACATAGGCGTACTATAACCTACTTATAATAGCTTTAGTAACCTTATCTCTAGAGACTATTATATCTAGCCTTAGTATATTTACTAGATAGTTAGTATTAGAGAAGTTAGATTACTTATCTATTCTTATCGCTTACTTGGCCGCAGTAGTAGTACAGCTTCTATATAAATCTATCGAAACTACGGCTATAGTAGATAACGTGTAGTACTAACTTCTATAGAAAGCTATTTATCTAAAGAACCTAATACTACTATCTACTTAGGTACTATCTTTATTAATATAAAAGCGTCTAGCTCTAAGTACGTAGAATAGCCCTAAAGCTAGTTCTAAAGCTAGTAGTTCTAGCCTAAAACGCGCCTATATAGAAGTAGATAGCGATAATAATAGCGTAGAGTAAAAGGACTAAGTCCTACTACTAGCTCCTCTATTAGCCTACTTAACTACGCGTGTCTTAAATAATAACTATTAGGTAGAGAGAATTTATAATAAGTAATATAAGTTATTATAAGCTAAGGCTCTATAGAATATAGAGCTCCGCGCGCTATTATCTAAGGCTAACGTAGCTAAGTAGATTACGCATTACTCTCTCTCTCTATAGAATACTCTTAATACGTTATAGATCCTAGGCTAGGCTATAGCTAGTAGTAGCGACTTCTATATAATAGCGCGCTATCTATACTAAACTATAGCGACGATACTCTAGAGCGTACGTTAGCTTAGTAATAATAAAGCTAAGACCTATACTACTTAGTTCTTATATAACTAGTAATAGATAGAGTATCTACTTAGAGTAAACTTAATACGCGCCTTAGTAGTAGCTAGATCTACTTTATAGGTAAGCTAAGCCTTATCTTTCTTTTATCTTATATAGGACGTAGTTACGTAGAGTAAGATAGTAGTAGTAATAGTAGGTATTATCTATCGATAGAGTATAGCGTAGATTAGCTTTATATACTAGCGCACTATAGAGAAGCTATAGAGTAGCAACGCTAGTAGGTAAAGTAATCTCTATAGCTAAGTAAAGTAGTAGCTCTAAAAAGAGTAGCTACCTACTATAACTTTTAACGCGTTTAACGCGTAGCTTAAGTAGGTATATTAGTAGTATAAGGCCGCTAAGACGCTTAGATAGAGCTCTCTACTATTTCTTAAGAGTAACGTTATTATAGCGAACTAAGTAGAGTAAATATTATATATCTCTAAATAGTCTCTATAGCTCTAACTAGTATAGCGCGTTAACCCTTCTATCTAGTAGCTTATTTATAATATCGATACGTTTCTAGGCTCTAATAGCCTTCGAGGTAGTTCTATTTCTAATATATAGCTAGTAGAGGCCGAGGTAAGTAAGGCGCTCTAGATCTATAAAGTGCCTAACTCGCAGGATAGTAGTAAGAATAAAGAGAGTAATAATAAGGATAAGAATAATAAGAATAACTATTAGAGTAATAGTAAGGACTAGAAGAGTAAGAGCGATAAGGCGTAAGTAGTACTATATATCTATAGTATCGCTAACTCGCAGGATAATAGTAGAGCGATTAAGAACGTAGGCGAGCTTAAGGATAATAGCGATAAGAGCGAGGGTAAGGGCAAAGGCGATAATAAGAGTATTAAGAAGGATTAGAAGAATACTAATAAGTTATAAAGTAGCTAGTCTATATATAGTTTTAGGCCTATTAGATCTAGAACTTAGATAGGTTAGTAAGTAACTATAGCTAGCGCTATAGTTCTATAGCTAATAATTATAGAGAAAGAGAGTAGTAGTAGATAAGTATTAGATTTATTCTTAGAGATATAGTATACTCTACTCTTTCTTATTAGACGAACCTATATCTAGATTACTAATCTTCTTAGCCTACTAATAGTTATATATAATACCCTAGGCTATATAACTACTATACGTTAGCGTCTCTAGTTCTAGATACTCTAGCAAATTATTAGCGCTAATAGTATAATATTTACTCTAGAATAGGCTACTATCTAAGTTAATATACTTATTATACGGCGCATCTTACCTAATATAATAGCTACTCTTACTCTAAGTTATAAGAAGACTAGTAAGGGTAGTAATATCGATAGTATCTATAGTAATTAGGTTCTAGGCTACCTAGTTTAGGTTAAGTAGGTTACTAAAGGTAGTAGAGTTCTCTAGATTAAGCTCGCTATTATCGTGTGTATCTACTAGGTTATTAGCTTCTATCTTAACGTTCTTATCGCTAAGAAACGTAAATAATAGCTAAGGTAGTAACTCTTAATTAGTAGTATAGCCCGCCTTAAATATAATAGCGTAGCCCTTATTTAATATACGTTAGTAATAGATAAAGCGCTTTACTATAGACCTATTAGTATTAATAGCTATAGAGTCTTAGGTAGCTACTTATAGAACTAGATAAAGTAAGCTAGAGACTTATTATAGTAGAAGAAACCCTTAATATATCTATTACTAGGTAGGTAAGCAGAAGTCGAGCTTAATATAATCATAATAAGTATATGCGATAATAGAAAGAGAGTTAGGAAGAATAGAGAGAGACATTAGATCTATATAGTAAGTATACTTACCTAGCCTTACCTTTACTTTAAGCTTTACTACGAGCTTACCGCCTATTATAGCTAGCTTTACCTAGCTTTACTATAAGCTTACTATAATACTACTACCTATTATAGGTAGTAGCTTTATAGTTACTATTATTATTACTTTTATAGCTAGCGTCGTAGCTAGCGTTATAGTTACTATTATAGTTACTATTATAGCTAGTAGCTTTATAGTTACTATTACTATTACCTTTATAGCTAGTATTATAGCTAGTATCGCAGCTAGCGTTATAGTTACTATTATAGTTACTATTATAGCTAGTAGCTTTATAGTTACTATTACTATTACCTTTATAGCTAGCATCGCAGCTAGTATTATAGCTAGCGTCGTAGTTACTATTATAGTTACTATTATAGCTAGTAGCTTTATAGTTACTATTACTATTACCTTTATAGCTAGTAGCTTTATAGTTACTATTACTATTACCTTTATAGCTAATATTATAGCTAGTATCGTAGCTAGCGTTATAGTTACTATTATAGTTACTATTATAGCTAGTAGCTTTATAGTTACTATTACTATTACCTTTATAGCTAGCTTTATAGCTAACTTTACTATAAGCTTACTATAATATTACCGTCTATTATAGGTAGTAGCTTTATAGTTACTATTATAGCTAGCTTTATAGCTAACTTTACTATAAGCTTACTATAATATTACCGCCTATTATAGGTAGTAGCTTTATAGTAGTAGCTTTATAGTAGTAGCTTTATAGCTAGCTTACCGCGACGTTACTACCTATTATAAGTAGTAGCTTTATAGGTAGTAGCTTTATAGCTAGCTCTATCTACTATAACGTTACTACTCTTTATAGCTAGTAGCTTTATAGCTAGCTCTATCTACTATAACGTTACCGCTCTTTATAGCTAGCTTTACAGCTAGCTTTATAGCTAACTTTACTATAAGCTTACTATAACGTTACTACTTATTATAGATAGTAGCTTTATAGTAGTAGCTTTATAGTAGTAGCTTTATAGCTAGCTTACTATAACGTTACCACTCTTTATAGCTAGTAGCTTTATAGCTAGCTCTACTTACTATAATATTACTACTCTTTATAGCTAGCTTTATAGCTAGCTTTATAGCTAGCTTTACCGCGAGCTTACTATAAGTAACTAGACTAGCCTACTAGCTACCTATATCTACGTCCTCTCTACCTCTTTTCTCTTCCTCTTCTATACTATAACTACTATACTACTATACTACTATACTACTACGCTACTACTACTATAGACGCCCCCCTTATCCTATATATAATAACCTCACTTAGTTCTCTTAACGTTATCGGTCTTAGTCTTACTTTTAAGCTTATTAAGACTGCTAGCCTTAGCGTATATATATATATTAAAATTTATTCTTTATAGATACTAACGCTCTACTTAGGGTGCTATTACTAAGCTAACTAAGGACAACTTTTACTCGCTACCCGCCCTGCCCTCCTTTAAGCTCGATAATAAACCTAATAAGTATAACGCTAGCTATCTCTACTTCTTCTTTACTAAAAAACGCTTTTAGCACTAAACTTATAAGCGACTATAAAAGCAGCATAAAGGTAGGAGTAATAGAGAATAGCTATTAAGTTTAGGCGTATACTAGCGTCTCCGCTAGTATAGTTCTCTACGATAGTAATAGAGTCTTTATTACCTTCTTAAAGAAGCTAAAGAAGGCTAGTTAAGACGTTAAAGTACTTACTATACTAGATAATATCGCTAAGTAGGCCGCTCTAATCGCTAACTACTCTAATAATATTACTAAGTAGGCGTTTATCTATAACACCTTAGTTAAGGAACTTAAGTTAGAGACTAGTTAATAGTAAGCGGTAGGCTTAGAGGTATATATAGGTATAAGAATCTATATAACTACTTAATTAAATATAGTAATTATACTATATACCTTTCTTCTATTCTCTTAGTATAGTAACTAACTTCTTAGAGTAACTAATAATAACGCGCTTACTAATACTAACGATAAGATTAAGGAGAGCTTCGAGGATACTATAGAGGATATACTAGGTCTAGAGCGCGCCTACTATAATCGATTGCTAGTTTAGAGTTAGTAGGGCTATAGCTCTATAAGAGCTAAGGCGCGATTACAACTTTAGAGTTAGTAGGGCTATAGCTCTATAAGATCTAGAGCGTAATCGCTACCTTAGAGTTAGTAGGGCTGCGGCTCTATAAGATCTAAGGTACGCCTACTCTAAGCTACCTTAGGGTTAGTAGGGCTATAGATCTACTAAGTCTAGAGTGTAATCGATCGTTAGTTTAGAGCTTATAAGATCTAGAGTACGCCTACCTATAATCGATTACTAGCGTAAGAATAGTAAGGTAGTAGATCTATAAGATCTAGGGCGCAATCGCTACCTTAGAGTTAGTAGAGCAGCTCTATAAGATTTAGAGTACGCCTACCCTAAGCTACCTTAGAGTTAGCGGGGCTATAGATCTAATAGGTCTAAGACGTACCTACTCTAAGCTACCTTAGAGTTAGTAAGATAGTAGATCTATAAGATCTAGAGCGCGATCGCGACCTTAGAGTTAGCAGGGTAGTAGCTCTACGAGATCTAGAGTACGCCTACTCTAAGCTATCTTAGAGTTAGCGTAATTACTATCTTAGAGTTAGTAGAGCTATAAATCTAATAGGTTTAGAGCGTATCTACTCTAAGCTACCTTAGAGTTATTAGGGCTATAAATCTATAAAATCTAAGGCACGCCCGCCCTAAGCTATCTTAGAGTTAGCGTAATTACTATCTTAGAGTTAGTAAGGCTGCGGATCTAATAGATCTAGAGCGTATCTACTCTAAGCTATCTTAGAGTTATTAGAGCTATAGCTCTATAAGATCTAAAGCACGCCTACTCTAAGCTATCTTAGGGTTAGCGCGATTACTACCTTAGAGTTAGTAAGGCTATAAATCTATAAGATTTAGAGTACACCTACTCTAAGCTACCTTAGAGTTAGCGTAATTACTACCTTAGAGTTAGTAGAGCTGCGGATCTAATAGATCTAAGGCGTACCTACTCTAAGCTACTTTAGAGTTAGTAGAGCTACGGCTCTAATAGGTCTAGAGCGCTTCTACTATAATTAATTACTATCTTAGAGTTAGTATAATAGGCTAGAGCCTAGTTAGTAAATACTTAATAATATCTTAGTTACGTGCGTAAGACGCATAGATTAACTACTTACGTCTAAATAACGCTTAGACTATCTATATAGTCTATAGATAGAAGGTTATTCTAAGCTACTCTCTAAATAACCTTTAGCACGAGATAGCTTATAGTTCTCTTCTCTATCGAATATAACTCTAGTATACCTATATAATAGCTCTCTAAGCGTAGCCTCTTATATTTTATATTTAATTCTAATTAATAGAGTCTTACTATAAGACTCTATTAACTTATAGCGCGTTAATTCTCTTAACTACTACTTTAACGTGCGAGTAGGGTAACCTACTATATAAGATTAGTATTACTTAAAGGCACGATAGGCTCTTAGATAATAAGTAGGTAGAAGCTATTATAAGATAGCTAGCCTAGGACTATAGCCTTATAGGACGCTTAGTTAAATACGCTACTAGCCTCGCGAGACGTCTAGAGTAAATAAATATTAGTTAGCTTAGTAGACTCTAAGCTATATTACTAAATATCGTTTAGAAAAGCTCTACTTAATACCTTGATAGTACTAAGGTATAAGTCCTACTACCTATAAAAGACTTTATAAGAAGGTAAGTAAAAGTAGTAAAAGCTCTATTAGTCTTTAAAGAATTAAAGAATAGATAATAACTTCTTACTATAGTAGAGTAAGCGTTATTAGAAGTCCTATCGATCTTTTATAAAAGAGGTATAGGCTATAATACTTAGCTAAAGGAATAGCCGAGAGGAAATCGTAAGCGTAAAGATTAGTTCTAAAAGTCGTAACTTATAATAACTACTAAGAGTCGTTTAGAAAAGCCTTATTATAGAGAATAAGTAAGAGATAAGCTTTACTAGTTTCTTACTAAAGAGGAGTAAGCTATAGGGAGATTACCTATATAAGTCGATTAAAGAATAATTAGAAGCCCTACTAGTCCTTACTATAGAGAAGTAGGCTATAGATATAGAAGCTTATAAGAAGCCCTCTACTATTTAGAATAGAAGATAACTTTCTTAACCTTAACGCTAATAAGCTATCTATATACACCTTAGCTAAGTACCTCGCTAGAGTACCTAACGACTAAATATACTAAAAGATTATATAGATACTTAGAAATAATAAGTAGAAGAAAGCTATTATAGCTCTAATAATAAACAAGGTTATAAAATAAACGAAAGAAGTAGGAGAAGCTAAAAAATTACTATAGAAGCTACTAAAAGTCCCTTAGGACTCTATAGTAGTAATAATAGCCTAACTAGTCTAGCTACTATTCTCTATTATAGCTTATTTAGATGCGATAGAATAATAGAAACTTAGCCTAGCTCTTTAGACTTATATACCTAAGACCTAGCTAGATACGACTACCTATTTAGAGAGGTTATAGAAGAAGAGGTTTCTTAATCTAAAATATTTCGATAGAGACTATTCGAACTACCTAGGTTAGAAATATAAGTATAAAGGTAAACTAAAGTATAACTTATACTTATACCTCTTCTAAGATACTAAAAAGCGATATATCCTTAGTTAGACTAAAGAGAAAGTAACTTAGGTTCTCTTATTATAGCTACTAGAAAACTAGCTAAGCACTATAAAAAAGTTATAGAAATACCTAGATACTTAATTTCTTAACGTATACTATTAAAAATAGGCTCTAAATAAGCTTCGATACCTAAAGTAAAGCTAATAGCTAGTTAGAGATTATATCTCTAAGTTTAACTAGCTATATATAAAAGCTAGCTAAGACTTTAGTAAGTCTATTCTCTAAGAAATATTTAGCAAAGAGCTTAGTATAGAGCTCTAACGCCTTATACTATATACTTCTAAGAATATTAGTTTTAAGAAGTATATAGAGAAAGCTATTAAAATCTTAGATAACCTCTATCGTATTAATCTTAATAGTAGGTTCTAAGAGAGAATATCTTAGCGCGTCTATAGTATAAGCTACTAGAAGAATACTTAGATACTATTACTACCTAAGAAGATAGACTAGGAGCTAACGAAGGCTAGTAAAGCGAGCATAAGAACTAGTAGACTAAGCGCCGATTAGATTAAGTACTACGCCTATAGTAAAAAAGGATATATATAAGTATTATAGAAGGAGTTCTAAGTAAGAAGTACTAAAGTAAACTAAGTAGTATAAAGAGAGCTACTACTAGATAGTAAAATTCCTCTAAAGAATATAGATAAAGGCAAGTTAAATAACTTAGAAAAAGAGTAGCTCTAAACTAGAGTCTTAGTCTAGAGCCTTAGAAGATAGATTAGTAGATAAGTAGTAAATAGAACTAATTTTAGTAGAAGTATATAAATACCTCTCCCTTTATAGCGCACTTAATTGTAAACTCTATCTATAATACTACTACGTTAATTAATAGTAAGTATTTATACTACGTATTAGTTAGTAAAAAATTCGCTCGCTAAAGCCGTTTAGAGCGCTTCTCGATTACCTCTTAGATAATAAAAGGGATCGATAGAAAGATATTAGAGATAGATAAAGTCTCTAGGTTTAAGTTTAATATATATAGCTACTAAGAGGTTACTTATACGTACGTACTTAATAGTATAGATAAAGAAGTAGTTCTAGAAAAAGAGTAGATAGACTACTAGAACGTCTTAATTACTCTAGTAAAAAGAAGCCTATTTATATACTTAAAAGGTATTCGAGTAAGATATAATAAAGGTATCGTAACCTAGAGCACTATATATTAGGTAAGCGTATCTATTTTATAGGTCTTATAAGAAGATCTAAAGACTCGAAGAAGAGAGTATAGATATTTACTACCTCTATTATAGATATTAATAAGGCGTTAGCACTAAAGAAAGTAGTAGATATAAGATTACTACTACTAAAATAGTATTAGAGCTATTTTAAGCTCTTTAACCTAAAGAAAGTATCGAAACTTCCTCTATACTAAGGTTTAGAAGTAGACTATAAGATTAAGCTAGAGTTAAAAGATAGTTAATAGCTATAGCTACTATAGAGCCTGCTATATAGTATATTAAGAGGCGAGTTACTAGTGCTCTAAAGGGAGCTTATAGCTCTCCTAGAAAAAGAATTTATCTATATAAGTAGCTTACTAGCCTCTTTACTAGTTCTATTTATAAAGAAGCTAGAAGAAGGACTTCGATTATATATTAACTACCGCGCGCTTAACGCTATTACTAGAAAGAATAGATACCCTCTACTACTTATCTAAGAGACACTTAATAATATAAGTAAGGCTAAGTAGTTTATAAAGCTAGATGTTATTACTACCTTCTATAAGATTCGTGTAGTAGAAGGTAATAAATAGAAGATAGCTTTTAGAATACGCTTTAGTCTATTTAAGTAGTTAGTTACTCTATTTAGTATAGTAAACTCTCTAAGTACCTTCTAGCGGTATATTAATTAGATATTAAGAGAGTACCTAGATAAGTTCTATTTAGTATATCTTAATAATATATTAATCTATACTAATAGTAGCCTATAATAATACTAAGACTATATCTAAAAGGTTCTTAGTAAGCTCTAGAGCGTAGGACTCTATATAGATATTAAGAAATACAAATTCGAAGTAAAATCTACTAAGTACTTAGGTTTTATTATCAACGTAAGAAAAGGTATCTCTATAGACTTAGATAAGGTTAAAGCTATTAAAAAGTAGAAAGTACCTAAGATAGTAAAAGGCGTATAATTATTTCTTAGGTTTACTAACTTCTACTAAAAGTTTATTAGAGACTTTATAAAGATCGCTACCCTCTTAACTTATCTAATAGGCGATATAAGCTTTATCTAGAGAAAAGATAAGTAGGCTGCGTTTAATAAGCTAAAGAAGATCTTTATAATAGAACCTATTCTAGCGACGTTCGACTCCGAGCGAGATATAGTCTTAGAATATAACTCTTCTAGCTACGCAATAGAAGAAGTGCTATCCTAGTATAATAAAGAAGGGATACTACGCCCTTACGCGTACTTCTTAAGAAAGAATAACGCCTACGAATATAACTATAAGATATATAATAAGAAACTATTAGCTATAATATAATACTTAGAAGAATAAAACGCTAAACTCTACTTAGTAAAAGCTTTAAGGTAATACTAACTATAAGAACCTAGAGTACTTTATAAAGCTAAAGATATTAAGTAAATATTAATTTACTAGGCTACGTCGTTAAGCCGATTTAATATAGAGATACTATACTAGCTAGAGAAGTAAAACGTAAGAGCTAACGCGCTCTTAAGAAGAGAATAAGACTTACTAAAAGATATAAGAGACGAACGCTTATAAAAGCGTATTATCTAAATCTTAAAACTAACGTCCCGCTACTATAAGGAAGCGAGCAAGGATAAAGAGGACTCGACTAAGAGCTAGGTTATATTAGTAAGAATTTATATAAAACGAATAGGAAGCTATCTTAGCCTAACTAAAGAATAGTTAGACTAATAAGACGCTACTACTAATAAAAGTAGTATAGACTAGTTAGAACTTAAGAAGCTATAGCTAGAAGCTCTAAGAAATAATCGATAGTACTAATAAGTAGTATAAGTAGTACTAGAGTAGAAATAAAGGTTCCTGCTAAGCTTAGGTATAAAATACTCTATCTTAGAGTATATAATTAGCGATTAGAAAGAATTGCTATATTAAAGTAGAAGATAGGTGCCGAACGATAAGAAACTATATACTTAAATAATTAGAGAAGTCTATAATTCTCTCTTAGCTAGATATCTAGGTAGAGAAATTACCTATAAGATAGTCGCTCGAGATTTCTTCTAGCTAGGTATATTAGATAATATTAGATATTATGTAAGAAACTATAATATTATAGAAGAATAAAGCTATAGTAAGAAGGTACCTAAGAATTTCTAAACTACTACTAATACTAGATTAGATATAGAAAAAGATATCTATAGACTTTATTAAAGAACTACTAATAAGTAAAGGTATAAGTACCTTATAGTTATTATAGATCGCTTAAGTAAGGGAGCTATCTTTATTCTACTACTCGATATTAAGATAGAGATAGTAGTCCGAGCCTTTCTTAGCTAAGTAGTAGCTTACTATTAGTTACCTAATATAATTACGTTAGATAGAGGGAGCTAGTTTATTAGCGTACTTTAGAAACGCCTTTATAAGGTTCTAAAGATTAATCGATAGTTATCTATAGTATTTTACCTATAGACTAATAGCGCTATAGAACAAATAAATAGTATATAGAAAGCGTACGTCTAAGCGTTTATTAGCTAGTTATAGGACGACTAGGCTACGTACTACTCTATAGCTTAGATCGCTATTAATAAAAGAGATATAATATTAATAGAAGTATCTCTATTCTTCTTATAATATAGTTATAATATAGACCCTCTCTAGTTAAAGGCTCTACTAAGTATAAGTTAAAAGAAATATACTACTAAAGAACGTTTAGACTATAAGAAGGTAGAGACTATTATAGCTAAGTTCTAAAACGTATTCGACCTAGTATAAGCTAGTATAGCTAAAGCCTAAGCAAAATAAGAGAAGTAAACGAATCGACACTATAAAGAGGCTAGAAACTATAAGGTTAGCAATAAGGTTTAGCTAAAGCTTAATAAATAGTATAGAATAGAACGTTAGTTACGAAAGCTTAATTAGAAGAGTACTAAATATATAGTAATAGAGGTAATTAATAGCTACTTAGTTAAGCTAGATACTCCTCTAGGCTACTACCTAGTCTTTTATATTAATAGACTACGCCTTACTAACTTAGACCCTCTACTAAGCTAGATATAAGATAACTATTAGCTACTACTATTATAAGTAGGTAATAAGAACGAGTAGTTTATAGAGAAGATTATAAGTAAAAAGTAGAAACGCTAAAAATATAGTTAGCGCCTTTACTATAAGATAAAATAGATTAGATACGCCCTAATAGATCTTTAGCTAGCAGAATTACTAGAGAAAATAGAAGCTCTAGATTAATAGAAGGCCTATATAAAAGACGCTTAGAATAAGAAGAGACGCTTACTAGAAGGTTTTCGCTAAGAGACCCTCTAAGAGAGAGGAGAAGAGAGGTATTATAATAGGCTAGAGCCTAGTTAGTAAACACTTAATAATATCTTAGTTATGTGCGTAAGATGTATAGATTAACTACTTACGTCTAAATAACGCTTAGACTATCTATATAGTCTATAGATAGAAAGTTATTTTAAGCCGCTCTCTAAATAACCTTTAGTATAAGATAGCTTATAGTTCTCTTCTCTATCGAATATAACTCTAGTATATCTATATAATAGCTCTCTAAGCGTAGCCCCTTATAGTTAGCTACTAGAGGTATAATAATCCCTATAGATTATGCCTACAAGTTATACTAAAATATTACCTAATTAGAATAAATACTAAGGAGACTATATCTAATTAGGTATAGATTATATATAATCTATTAGATTATATATTTAGGCCTATAGCTATCTCTATAGATTTAGGCGCGCCTCTACTCTTTTTATAGCTTACACCGCTTTCTAACGAATTATTAGCTATTTTTACGCCTTATAGGCACTTTTTCTCTTTATACTAGCTACGAGCCCTTCTTAAAATAGTTTACTAGCCCTCTAAATAGTATAATAGGTACTTTTATAGCTTACTAATCTTTAAAACGCCTCGCGCGGCTCTTATACGGGTTCGAGGGCTTTTCTTCTCTCTTTAAATAGGTTGCGGGCTTCTTCGTCTCTTATAGAGTATTTTTACCTTTTCTACTTATTACTACTATCTTTACTCTCTCTATAGGTAACGACTCTTTATATAAACTATCTCTCTATACTTATTTACTTAAAATACTAGTAATTCTAACCTTAACTTATATTCGCTTCTAAACCTAACTTTACTATACTCTTTTACTCTACTATAATACCTTACTAGTCTACTACCTACCTCTCTCTCGTGCGTTATAGCCTTTTTACTTTACGCGCCTATCTCTCTACTACTTATTACGCTCTATATACCCTCGAGCGGGTTTTTATTATACGCTAATCTTAATTCTTTATTCTCTCCTTCTTTATATTCTTCTCTTATAACTATAATTAGGTTACTAGCGCTCTACTTTCTTCTATATACTCTTCTCTAATTACTCTATATAATAAAATCGTTTTCTACTACCTATATTACTACTTATCGGCTATTACGGCTAGAGGGGGAGAGAAGAGAAAGGGTTAGACTCTTAAGGCTCTAACTTACGTCTATATATAATACTATAAACTATAAATCTCTATTCTACTCTTTTAAAATTATTAGATATAAGGTAGTATTTAGTAGAAGAGAGCAGAGTTAAAGATAGTACGTTCTATAGACCCCCTAGTCCTAAGAAGGACTAGAATAGAGTAGACCTTTCGCCTTATCCCTTATAAGACTGCAACACATATAATAATACACACGTTAAACCCTAATTATTATTATCTTTATTAGAACCTCTATTATCTAATAATTAAGAGTCTTAGTGCCTTTACTATTAGAGTACTACTAATAAAAATACCTACTAAAATAAGCGAAATTACGCTGTCGCACGAACGCGATAATAACAGTAAAAATAATAACTATCTATAACCGCGATTAGACTATAGTCCTTACCGATCACACATAATAGATTAAATAGATTACGTAACTTGAAAATAAATGCGTACCTCTAAGCGTCTAGCACCTTTTTAATATAAAATAGATATCTTAGCTACTTATCGAGCTACGCGCTGTTACGCGTCTAGAAGTCGACGCTTACTAGCCTTTAACCGCCACGATTAACGCGTACACAACCTAATATTAATTAGAATACCTACTATCTGCGATAACGCCTTCTTTTATCCCTACCTATATTTCTAACCTATTAAATACTAGCAAGGCGTTATATAAAGAGAATATAGAAGACTATAAAGAAAGGTTAGAGGCGTATAAGATAGAAGACACTAAGTACTAGTAAGAGAGAAACTACCTTACCTAGATTACTAATTTTATTAGAACTACTATATCTATATACTTATTTACTAATTGCTGCAAGCCCTCCTAGCTGTACTAAGACTAGATTACTAAGCTTACTACTACTATTAGTATACGAGCAGAAGACAAGCTTAATAAAGCATAAATAAGATACTATAAAGTAATAATACTAATAAGAGCAGTTATCTAATAGGACACCTAGCTTACTAAAGTTAATTACGCTATTACTAAAAGCAAAGCTACTAGAGTACTAGAGTGCCTAAATAACTAGTTTATTAAGAAGGACTTTATATTATTAGTATCGAAACACTTCTCTACCTAGACGACATCTTTTATCGTATATAGCCTCCGCGATCCTACTATTACTACTATAAAGATATTCCTTTAGTTTAGATAGAACGCCTAACTTATATATCTATTAAAGAGCTAATTAAATAAGGCGGCCTTTACCGCAGAAGGACTAATACTAGATAACAAAGAGCTAGATAATAAAAAGAAGAGAGGAAGAGAACGTAATACGCAGAAGCGGTAACATGCCTACTATAGAGGATTAACCTTATCGCAGAAGTATAAGGCGTGCGATAGCTTCTATACCCTTAGTAAATACTAGTATATATTTCTAGATACTACTCTAGAGAGTTAGTAACTATAAGACTATATTACTAAGATAGTAAAGAATAGAATTAGTAATACGCCTAACCTAGAAGACGACGTTCGCTCTAGTAAGCGACCTCGATTAAAGATACCTATAATTAAGAAGTTATAATTAGCTATACTTACTATCGAGCCTATATTTAAAGAGTAACTATATAGTAGAGAGATTAGAGCGATTAACTTAGTAATTATTACCTTATCCTTTATAACTAAAAACTCTAAGTATCTACTTAAATAATCTTTTATTCTTAACTTAGGCACTACGTGCTATATAAGAAATAATATTAAACAATTTACAAACACCTAAGAACCTAGATAAGGAGACTTTCTATAGGTAGGTAATACATAAGTATAGATTAAGGCATATAATACTATCGTTATTAGAGTGTAAGGAGATTATACTACATAACTACTATACCTATACAACGTAGCCTACTACCCTAATCTACACTATAACCTCGTCTCTTTTAGAATACTCTACTAATAAGGTCTATAGTAGAATACTAAGTTAAACCTAATAGTACTATGTAGCTATAACGACGCTGTAATTACTATACTCTAAGAATAATATAGATAATAGGTTATTAAATATAACGATATAAAATAACTATAGAGTAGCTTTATAATTACTATACGTACTTAGCACCTAAGATAATAAGCTAAAGCAGTAATATAGTATAAACGAATAGGTTACCTAAGACCTTAGGCACTTAAATATCTTATATATTACTCTAAAGAGGTAAAGATTATTAGCGTACCTACTATCGAATATAACGCGTATAGAAGATTAAAGTTAAAGAGAGTAATAAGAAGAGTACCTAGAGAAATCTATAAAGGACCTAGAGAGCGAGTAGCTATCGACTTTTATAACTATAAAGACAGAAGTAATATAAAGAAGAAGATATAAATACTAATTAGGTGTAAAGCGACTAGTTACCTTTAGAATTTTTACCTTAAGAACTATAGCGCCCCCTCTATTATCTAAGCCCTCTAAATATTTATTACCTTTATAAAGACGTAATTTAGTATTATAGTAGTAGTTATCGAGACTAATAACAAGACGTTCTAATCGGTAAAAGCATAACAATAGAAAGATAATTAGGGTATTACTATCGAGCCTTCTATACTAGATACCTAAGCCTAGAATAGGGGAGCAGAACGCTTAGAGGGTATAATAAAGGAGAAATCGCGAGTAATACGCCTTAACGCTAACCTACTATAGAAGCTCTAGCTAGAAGTTGTACGATCTGCCGTATACCTATATAACTAAACGCCCTAATACTTAAATCGCTAAAGATTACTATATAAAGAGTTCTTTACTAAAGTTACCTATTAAATTAGAGTCGTTACGTTACCTTATAAACTAAATTAATCCTATCTACGTACTTACAGCTGTAAGGCCTTCGCGATAATAGATAATATAAAGAGGTATAAGAGACGTTTATAAAGACTTAACCTAAAGGCCTAGATTAGATACCTCGTTAGATATCGATTATCTAATATTTTTAGAGTGTAGGTACCGTTAATAGGGAAAGTTATTAGTACCTATAATATTACTTTTAATAAGTATACAATCTTTGATAGAAGTAAGAAGTAGATTATAGATAATCTTATATACAGCACTCTTAAAGAAATCGAATTATAGATATAGATAGTAGAGTTACCTCTCTTACCTTAAGACTAGAACTGTAAAACGAACACGTTCTATAAGAATAAGACTATAAGCGACTCTTATAAAGTACTATAAGATTAACTCTAATATAATAAGGTAGAAAGGAAAAGAATACTATATCTTACGCTACCGAGTACCCTACCTACAGCGTTTATCGCGTAGTAGATAAGTTTAGTTAGATATAAGTAGTTACCTCTAGTCGCTGCTAGAAGTAGTAATAAGAGATAAGATCTAGTCCTACCTTACTTTCGAAGAATATAGCTACTAGAAATAGACCTCCTACGTAATATAGATAGAGCTAAGCTAGTTAATTACTAAATATCTCTCCTAAGTAAAAGAGATAGACTTCGATCTCTACTTAACGCACTAAGTCTAGCTACTATTGCTAAGCCTAGGATTATAGCCTATAAAGCCGATTTAATAGCGAGAAACGTTTAAGTATATCTAGCTACTATTACTAAGCCTAGGATTACAGCTTATAAAGCTAATCTAATAGCGAGAAATATTTAAGTATACTTAGTATATATTGCTAAGCTTTAGACTATAGCTTTTATAGCTAGCCTACTAGCGGGAAACGTCTAGAGTATTAAAAGAGTGCGAGTAGATGATGCTAGCCTAATACGTAAGATAATAAAGGGATATCGACCTTATCTTAGCGAGCTACTACCTCTACTCTTACTAAATAGTCTTAAGCTAGACTATCTATTCTATAATAGCTTTAAGAAGGCTAAGAAAGAGTACTTTAAGAGCTATAAGAAGACTAAGTTATAGATAAAGGTACTAAGCTTTTAAGTATAAAGAGAAGAGATCTAGATACTAGACTTAATATAGGTATACACCTATAAGCTAGATAAGTAGTCTTAACTTAAGAAGTATAAGGCTAGGCTTATAGTTAGAGGCGACTAGTAGAATAATATTACTGCCTAAGAGACCTACACTGCTATACTTACTAGAAGATTGTTTTAAATACTTATAGCTATTACCGCTTAGTTTAGCCTAGAGCTTAGGTAATTTGATATAGTAAACGCCTTTATATACGCGCCTATTAACTAACTAGTTTACATGCGTATGCCTAGAGAATATATATAATAAGGTATAATACTCTAGCTAAATAAAGCGCTATATAGCCTCTAAATCTCTCCCCTACTATAGTAGAAAGATATTACTAAGTACCTTATAAGTATAGGTTCCTTATAGTACTATATAAGCTATACTATATAATCTATAACGAAGTCTTTATCTTCTTCTATATTAATAATATTCTTAGTAATTACCTAGATAAGAGGGAAGTAGTAGATAAGGCTGTAGAAGAGCTATAGAAGAAGTACACCCTTACTAAAGAAGAACCCCTTAAGTAGTTCTTAGAATTAGAGGTTATTAGAGACTATAAGGCCTAGAAGATTTAGCTCTCCTAAGCAGTATATATTAATAAGATTACTAGGCTTATTACTAACTATACGATATAATATAACACCCTAATATTATAAGCTAAGCTATTACCTAGAATAGACCTTACAACAGCCGCTGAAATTAACCTATACTAATAAAAGATTAGATTACTCCTATTTATAGTAGTAAATACGCGTTTAAATATCGCCTTTACTACCTTCTAACTTATATAATTCCTTATAAACCTAAGCGTAGAGTATTACTAAGCTATTGATTACGTCCTCCTCTACCTACACCTTACTCGCACTCTTAGCCTATAATTTAGCGGAAACGATAACCTTATAGTAGCTAGCGATATATTATTTATAGATAATATAGTAGACTAGAAGAGTTTCTAAGGCTTTATTCTAAAGCTATTTAGAGAAGTAATCGCCTAGCGAGTAAATAAATAAAATATAGTTATAATATTAATAACTAAAGCAGAACTACTCTCTCTAGTATAAGTAGCAAAGAAGGCATAGTTTCTTGTATAACTATAGACCAAGCTAAGTATTAAGCTTAAGAACCTAACAATTACGATATAGTGCGATAATAAGTAGATAATTTAACTAGTTAATAAGAATACCTCCTAGCTAAAGACTAAGCTCTAATATATTAATATCTATAACTACTAGCTATAATAAGAAGTAGAGCGTAAGAAGATTAGAGTTATTTATATACCTACTAATAATATAATCGCTAACGGTTTTATAAAGCCCTTATCTACTAATAAGATATAATAGTTTCTTAAACACGTCGCGCTAATAGATATTAGAGATAAGATTATCATTAAAGAAGAATAAATAGAAGAGCTACTCTATCGAATAGAGAGTATAGAGGTTATAGATACTATACTATAATACTGCAATATTAAAATATACTACTATAGCGGTATAGAAAGAATCTAGAGTTATATAAGCAAAGTTATCTAGCTTAGAGCGAGGCTCGAGCTAAAGAGGTA
The DNA here is from genome assembly GCA_014334815.1 of Pyrenophora teres f. maculata. NCBI lineage: Eukaryota > Fungi > Ascomycota > Dothideomycetes > Pleosporales > Pleosporaceae > Pyrenophora > Pyrenophora teres. The sequence goes on along the minus strand of CP060573.1, from coordinate 3,526,156 downwards.
TATTAGATATAAGGTAGTATTTAGTAGAAAGAAGTAGAGTTAAAGATAGTACGTTCTATAGACCCTCTAGTCCTAAGAAGGACTAGAATAGAGTAGACTTTTCGCCTTATCCCTCGTAAGACTATAATATATATAATAATATATATATTAAACCCTAATTATTATTATCTTTATTAGAACTCTTATTATCTAATAAAAATAGGTAAAACCTATATATAACTAAATTAATATATCTCTATAAATACTTCTTACTCTATCTCTACTATCTACGCTATAAATACTTATATTATCTAATAAAATTCTCTAGCTAAATTACTTACTTATACTATCTCTAACTTCTATATCTTTTCTAAATACTCTATATATATTATTCTTACCTCGTCTACGCCTAATACCTATAATCGCTCTACTTACTATATTTCTATATTTAGATATTCTATAATAATTCTATATATACTACCTATTAATACCCTTTTATACTAATACTCTCTCTTCTACAACTTTTAATATCTACTACCTTATTATCCTTCTATATATTATATGCCCTCTATAGTACTCTATATCTATAATATACTATAAACTAATTATATTAAATCTTCTTATCTCTCCCGAATTATCTTTATAATGTCTATGCTCTCCGCCTACCTATACTACTATATATTATATCTACTATCTATATCGCCTGCTGCCTTATAAATACTATATCGATTTGCCTACTATACTAACTACTAGCCTAACTATTCTATCTCTCTAAATTTATACTATCGCGTCTCTATCTAGTTCTACTATAGGCCTTTTCGTTACTATACTTATTACTAAAATACGCTCTACTACTCTCTTCTTCTCTTTTCTACTATCTCTTCTTCTTTTAACCTTTCTTTTTCTAACCTCTCTTTTTCTAACCTCTTTTTTTTCTAACCTCTCTTCTTCTAACCTCTCTTCTTCTAACCTCTTACTATTATTATCTTTATCTATATCTCTTTTACTATCCTACCTACTCTTATATATATTATATCGTTCTTCTCTCTCTTTGCACTGCGTCCGCTCTTATTCCTACTAGTCTAAATATCTATCTAATATTACTCTTCTATACGTTACCTTACCTTCTATCCCCTCTACTAATATCTATATCTATACCTATTATACCTTATTCTCTAGATCTACCGCTCGCTACTACCTTTCTTTCTATACTATTACTAACGCCTTGCTGCGCTTTCTATCGCGTTCTACTCGCCCGCTCTTCTACGCGTAATCTAATAACGTTAACGGCTACTCTATATGTATAATACACTAGATATTAGAGATATCTACCTCTATCTCTAATGCGCTCGTTACTATAATTATCTACTACTCGCCCGCTATAAACTTTGCTAGTATCTACTCCTTATCTACTACCTCTATATAATACGCGTTATATTCTAACCTTTTTACTATCTATTATAACCTCTTAATATAATTACTGTATATAATTACCTTACCTAATACATACCTCCTCTTCTTCTACAATTACCTATACTACTAACTTATCTAATACTTTCTTTTTTACTTCTTTTCCTACTCGCACTACGCTATACACTATATTTACCTACGCTATATTATCTTAGAATATCTAAACCTACTCTTACTTAAAATATATCTATCTAAACAACTCGTCCTCCTCGCTTAGTAGTAATATTACTATTAATATTACTATCTACGTCTCTATAGTTACTATTTTACCTAACTACTATATCTTTTTATAGAACGTGTATCGATAGTTTAATATAATATAATACTCGTTAATTATAATCTAGTCTAACTATCTTATTATCTATAACTAGTTTAAAATATTATAAACGTTTCTCCTACGGCCGACTTAGACGTTACTAATACTACTACTACCCTATTAGGTAGATATCGACTCTTCTACTCTATATATATAATCTCTAACTTCTTATACTACTATATTATATCTTCTTATAATATAATTAACGGAACTACTACTACTGTCGTGCCGCCCTGCTTAACCTATGCCGGCAATATAAATAATATACTCTTACTTACCTCTATTAGTATTACTGCTACTATAGAGCTCTTGCTTACTATAATCGCCTCTATTACCGCCTGCTATATACCTTAGAATTTAGCTTTATCGCCTATTATCTGTTTTAACGCTACTATTGCGTCTATATCTTATATCCGCGCCTATTAGTCGAATCGTGCCTTATCTACCTCTTCTTTAAACGGCGCCTATTTCCGCTTCTTATATACTTATAGCCTCTTAAACTCTAAAAACTAATACTAATATACTTAATATATAAAATTGTATCTACTTCTTTGCTATAGCGCTAAATATCTCTATTAATCTACGTACGTATATTATCTCTACTATGTGCGGTATATACCTAGCCTACTAATTCGTAATAATGCTAGCTATATTCTTGCTGTCCTACGCCTTCTACTTTTCCTCCCCTTCGTCTATCTTAAATACTACTAACTACTGCAAAAACCATTAGCTAATTCTAATCGCGATCTCGTAGTATATAGCAATCGTTAACTTCTAACCTAATCTAATCTAGCTTTTACGCTTTAACGCCTCGCGTAACTAGTTGCTACTCTACTTATATCTATTTAGGTCCGCCGGCTATATATATAATAATATTATCTCTCGCTTCTATACTACCGCCTCTAACTACTACTAGAATAGTAATACTAACTATATATACTATACTACTAATTTCTCTACCTCCCGCGGCATATATTAGTAGATAATCTTAATATCTCCGCTTACTACGTATCCCTTATAATACTGCGTTATAAATACTACTATGCTATCTTTAATAAATATGTTATAATACTCTCTCTTTATCGTATTACTATGCTATATGCTTATTACTTTAGGCCCTCTTGTAGGTTATCCGCCCGTTAAATGTATTAATACAATTAACTTCTTATAGAATACTACTACCTAGTTTATATATCGCTCTACCTCTTGTCTATTAATACCTATCTATAACGCTAGCTTTATAAACCGGTCCCGTAGCTAGAGGTTCCGCATAATACGCTCTAATAACTATTTCTACCTATTTATAGGTATATATATCTACTTATTTTATAAAAAATTCTAGCTAGGCTACTTATTACTTAGGTTGTTATATAATTAATTCTATAGAATACGAGGGATAGGTTTACTATAGCGGTCGCTAAATAATAACTTCTTATATAATAAACGTTGTGCTTCTACTACTAGCCTGTGTACTATACTATAGAACTAGGCTATATTAAACTATATATCCTTATATAGCAGCTCGTTCTAGCCTATCTATTTAACGTAACTCTATATAGTTGTGTTATAATAGATCTTTAACCTATATATCTATAAATCTAATATCTACTATATTAGGCTATAACTACCTTATACTATAAACTTATCTATTATTTCTTATACTAACTATAAATATCCTTTCTGCGGGGGTTCTATGCGGTTACTACGCTCGCTACTATTACTATTGTTACTACTATCGCTACTATCGCTGCTATATCCCTCGTCTTTAGGTAGTAATATATCTAATGCCTTCTATACTACTATAAAGCGAGCGACCTTAATTATAGCCGATAAAACGGGCGAGTATAGCTTAGGGCCTTTCTAGCCGTCCTCGCGTACGCCTAATATAGCGAGCGCGTATACTAATATATTGTTATACTCTTAGCGGGTAATAGACTAGTCTAGTAATATAATATAAAACTCTAAATATACTTATTAGATTAGAGTTATAGTAGGTGTCTTAGATAGGGCCTCTAACTAGGTGTCTAACTAGGTATCTAACTAGGTATCTAACTAAGTGTCTAACTAAGCCTCTAACTAAGTATCTTCTCTCTTCTCTTCTACTTTATCTATATCTATCTTATTATTATCTCTACCGCCCCTCGCTACTTATATAAATATATTCTATACTGCTTACTATTAGTAGGTAAAATAATACGTGGGGCTCTGCTATATGTGCTTACGCTACGTCTACGTAAAAAATATTAATATCTACTACTATAGCTGCGTATACTAGATAATCGACGCCTTATCTATATACGGCTATAGCGGCTAGAATAACGTCTAATACTTTTCTATACGGATCGCCTCTAGTTGCATAAATACTCTAATATAATAGATAATAGACTACTAGCTAAAGCGTGCTAGTCTCTCTATTACTTTCTATATTACTATCTCTATAGGCTCGCCCTCGCCCTCCTTTCTAGAATTAGGGTCGGCTATAGGCTATTTAATACACGCGAGTAAGTTAAGTCTCTATAACCTCTTTAAGTATAGTAGCTACTACGTTCGCTCTAGCTATAGATTAACTTTATCTTACTTGCTATCTTAGATTATATTGCGTGCTGTATCTTGCACCCGCACCTAAGCCTCTTTTATCTTGCGGCGTAGCTACTACTATGCCGTCTCTTAGTTAGCGGGTATAGTATCTGCCTCTATAGATACCTTAAAATACTGCGAGCTAAGCCCTTAGATAAATAGCCGCTAGTAGTAGATAGTCTTATATACCTATTTAGTATATTAGTAGATTAGTTTCTCTTTAGTAGTGCTAGGCCGTCCTTTCTTATAGCCTGCGGACTAATTATAAGCCCGCTACTAATACTTCTATAATGCCTCTACGCTATAGAATACTTAATAGTATTATTCTAGATCTAACTAATATAATTGCCTGTCTATAAATATAGGAAGTTTAGAAATAGGTTAAATTACAGCCTCTAGCACCTGCACCTTGCTAGCGTATAGTACTAATCTACTCTAACTCTCTACCTCTTGCGTAATTAAGTTAGCTTTCTTACTCGAAAGTTTATACGCCTTTATTAAATATTATACTATATAGCTAGGTAATACGCTATAGCGATACTCTTTATATATAGCAAGTAAGTACTCTTATAGATAGTTAAAATACGTAGCTATAATTATAATGTATCTTACCCTTCTATCTTGCGTATATACTCTTTTAATAAACTTCTTTAATAATTAAATACGTTACTACCTACTTCTTTATATGCCTTTACGCGTCTTTACGTTTAGATATTATTCTATCCTTACTTATCTTAGACGAATACGATATAATACGGCTATAATCTATAAGCTCTAATAAAATAGATAATATTCTACGTATTATATTAGATACTATACCCCTAAACTAATTTCCCTCTAAGCACTATATATAGTAGTATTCTACTACTAATAATCCTAAGTAGAGCTGTCTTATAGAATAGGTAGGCCTATAAATATACTAACCTACTTAGATACCTTAGGTATCTAACTTACGTCCGTGTATATCTACTATAAACCTCTACTACGCTACTACACTAATAACTATAGGTTTCTTATCTATTCTATAGGCTACTACGACGGCTATTAATAGTAGTATACGTAGTTTTTCTACTACCTACGATAACAGCGTCCTATACTACTAAGCCCTAATAACTGCCTACGAAAAATTATTCTTTATTTAAGCCTCTTACCTTAGTTAAAGTATATCTAACTATAGTGCTGGCTAGCTAATTCTAGATAACTAAATCGTATATAATTCTATCTTTATAGCCCTCTCTCTTCTTACTATGATTACCTTAGTTTAGGATACGCTACCTCTTAGCGCTCTCTCTAATAAGGCCTAGGCGTAGCTTATTTTTACTATAGTAACTTTATTAATAAATATAGAGGTACTACTATCTACTTAACTACCTTTAGCTATAAAAATTATACTTATTGATAGTAGTCCTCCTTAGATAGTCTCTAGCTATAGAACGCTATTGTCTAAGGCTTCTACCTCTTCTCTAAAACGCTATTAACGAGAGTCTACTATACCTAAGCTAATACCTCTTATAGACGAGGAAAACCTATCGCCTATACCTACTCTAGTTCTTAAGCCGCTATCTCTAGCTACCCCCCTAGGACTATATAGTAAACGTCTTTAATAATAACTACTATACTAACTAAAAGTGTACAAAAAAATATACTATTACTACTATAAAATAAAAGTATAGCTATGAGCTACTTAAGCTAGCTAAGTCTACTAGTATAGAAGAAAAGCTTACCTACTAGAATATCTAGCTAGCTAATAATACTTATATTGCCTAGATTATTAAGTAACCTATAAAAGAGGATAGTAACTTCTACTAGAAGACTAAGTTGCTCTACGCTACCGCGTGTAATATGCTAGCTAAGGTATAAGTAGTAGGCACTTTATCTACTTAGTAGAACGTAGCCGCCTTTCTATATATATAAAGGGAGAACGGTAGCCTCGTCGCTAAGCGTAGTACTACTATCTTATCTAGCTAAAGTATACAGCTCTATTCTAAGGGCTATATAAATACTTTCTAGCGAGCCTAGTATATAAGCTATATAGCTAAGGCCCGCCTAGCTACTACTATTATTAAGTACTACTAGGCTATAGCTTTTCTTAGCCGCTAGTACTACGTAAAGATCTATAAGCTTAATAATAATTAACGCTATACTAGGACTATAGTTATTAACTATCTATAGGTTAAGATAGAGCTAAATAGTACTATATAGTACTAAAAGCGCTTTATCTAGCGCCTAACTAACGTAACTTACTAGTACTAGATTATAGAGTCGCTTAGCTAGGGGAGCCTCTATCTATTACCTAATACTATTTCTAATAAGTAGGTAAAAGCCTTTCTAGCGTATACGTAGCTACTATAGCTAGAGCTAATTAAGCGCGTAAATCTAAAGGCGTATACTATAAGTAGGGCCCTTAACGCCTAGATTAGCTAAGAAGGTATTTATAGTAGGCCTATCTAAGGCTAGGAGAAGCTCTTTATTAAGGAGAAGAGCTTAGCCTCGCAGGTTAAGGAAGTTGTAAATAGTACTAATAAGGAAAGCAGCGACGTAGAGTCCTTATTATAGCTTATTAAAAGTTCTACGCGATAGCTCTACTAGCTAACTTTACTTAAACTATTTAAGCTATAGTAGGCTACGTTATTTATATCTATAGTATAGTAAGTAAGTCTAATAGGTAAGTAAGAAGTAGTCTATATTCGTCCCCTAGGAACCTAAAAGTGCGTAGTTTAATATAGTTTACCTATGCCCTATTAACTCTAACGCGTAAATATAACTATATTAACTCTATTAAATTTCGCTATGCAAATTATATAGAAGGTGTAATTTAACCTCCTCTTTTATATACTCGAATTTTAGAGTAATTAAGGCGCGGGAACCTAAATAGACTAATACTCTAAAGTTACTAAATAGACTAACGTTTTATAGGGGAGGAGTACTATAAAATACCTACACTTTATATATTTTAGAATATAGTTCTAAATAGAGTTAGCCCTCGCTCTATTTAGAGCTATAGAATAGAGTTATATAAAATACGCTCTTTCTAGTCTACTATATATAAGTGTACATACCCCTCCTTCTAAGTATATAATAAATAGTATATCTAGCTTATATCCCTCTAGCCTATCTTAATCTTTAATCTAAGCTACTTATAAAGCTAGACCTTATTACTACTATATATAATTACGGCGTCTTATATCTACTACTCTAGCTATAGTATACACGTTAGTTACTAGAAGGTAAGTAGCGTAGCTACTACTTACTAGAGCACGCTATTATACTAGTAAAGTATATATATCCCTCGTGTCTTAAATATACTCTATATGCTCGTTTCCTCCTACTTATTATAGATAGCTTACGGCGCCTAGTAGTAGTAATACTATACGTATTTCTCCTACTTTATATAGTATATAGATATAACCTTAGCCTATATTAGCTTTATCTACACTTTAGTAGTCTTTAGGTATTCCTTCTAATAGTAGCGCGCTAGGTTAGCTTAAATAGCTATATAGATAGTATACGTATTACTCTAGCGCTAAAGGTACTACTCTAGCCACTCTAGTTTATATACTACTTATTCTATCCTTCGCTGTTGCTAGATCTCTACCCTCTACTCTTTAATAACTATAGCTCGCTCTAGATCTTTGCGCTACTCCTCTACTACTATTACTATAGTATTAGCCTATATCTTCTCTAGCTCTTTCTACTCTTCTTTAATAGCTTATTACTTAGTACTACTAGAGTATTACTTATATATATTATACTTCGACTCTCTAAGCTCGTATTACTACCTATTCTATCTACCGTCTATATACTTATCTATCGCGATTCGCCGACACAATTTACCTATTAGAAACTTCTTCGTAGGTTACTTAAGCTTATAGCTAAGCGTCTTCTTTACTAACCCTTCTTTAGTTAAATAGTACGCTCTAAGAACAATAGAATTACTATTAAGCTTTATTTGCCCTACTTAGCCACTCTCTTATATATATTAGAGGAGTAGAGGACATATAGTAACGTAGATTACTACCTAGATACTTATAGCGTCGAGCCTAAGACCTAGCATATTTATAGCTATATAGAGCTTCTCTATACCTAAGGTAAAGCTTTACACTATGCGTGCCTTCTCCTCGTCTAAGCCTATCTCGCGGTAGTAGGCTAAGCACTATAGAAGCCTTATAAGTTACTTCGTCTTATCTATAATTAGATAATAGACGATAATCTACGCTCTAGATCTATATTTCCTTCTCTTCGTAGCTATAAGCTTAATAAGTACTTTCTCTAGCGTACCGCGTATATACTCTAGTACCTAGTATGTAATATTCGTTCGCGTAGTACTTTTATCGCGGTATATAGTTACAGTCTAGGCATTAAGCTCTATAGTCTATAAGAAGGCGGGCTACAGCGTAGGCAGCAATATTATAGTTAGGTATATAACCTATATTCCCTTCTCTATTATCTCCGCTATCTTAAGAAGGTCTAGCTGCTAGTCTTATATCGATTCTAATAGTACGTAGCACTCGTCTATTATAATATAATCTAGCTAATAAAGTATACGCTTTTTATTAATAAACTTACTAAATACCTTCGTGACTACGCTCTTAGAAGTTACTAGTATAATATAAGCCTAGTATAGTAGTCTTCTCTTATTCTACTTAGCGCAAGGGATACTAAGCTAGTTATAGTAATCCTATAGATTATCTCGCAAGGCGTTTAGTAGAGCTACGACAATAGTAATACTATCTAGTAAGATAGACGTAAGTAGTATAAATAGTATACTCTTGCTAGCGCTAGTAGCTATTACTACTAGCACGCGTAGCCGTCGCTATATTATAGCTTTAAGACTTTCCTCTTACTTACTATAATACTTAGCGTCTAGCCGTCTAGTAAGCTACTTAAACTCTACTTTAAAGTCTACTATAGCGAGCGATAACTATTATTATAGTATCTACTTCTCTTACTACGCTACTATCTCCGCGCGGACTCTAGAGTATATATAGCTATCTTTCTAAGTAGATATAAACTCTAGTATATAATACTAGTCTATACTTACGCGCTAGAATTTCTCTCGCTTAGCTATAGTCTAAAAAGAAGACTCTATTATAAAGTAGCTATAGTAGCCTTCCTCTATTTAAAGGCTATAACTAGACTATAACGCCCGCGTATTACTCTTCGCTAGCGCTTTATTCTAGTATAGTACTTCTAACTAGTCGCGTGCTTATCTATCTTTTACTAACTCTTAGTAGATAGCTAGGTAGGTATACTACTAGACGCAGGTACTAAGGGCGGCGCTTATATACTAGAAGGTCTACTCGCGCAAAACGCGGCGTATATAATTAGTACCCTAGTATCCGTCTAGATTAGCTAATTATACCTTTTTATAATCGGCTTTACTATATTCGTCTCTATTGTCGATTTCCTTACTATCGCTATTATTCTCTTACTACTTCTCTAGCTCTAGCTTCTAGAGAAAAGCGGTTAGGTAAGTAACGCTATTATATAGTATCTAGAGATCGTCTATAAACGGTCGACTAAGCCTAAGAAAGTATACTACTAGCTCGCTTATCTTCTAGGAAACGTAGTAGTAAATTATTTTAATACGCTTACTAAAGCTATATCCCTTATAGTACGTAGTAGTAAAGGATACTAGGCTACTCTCTAAAAAAACTCTCTAGTACTCTACCTTATTTACGCTGTTCTCGCACTATATTAAGGTAATCTCTATCCTACGAGCAGGTGCGCTAGTAGAGAGGTATACAAAGGTAAAGAGACTTTCTTTAAACTAACGCATACCCTTTATATACCTAGCTATAGCGTTATCGCGCTATAGTATCTACTCTAGCTATTATATATTATCTATTCTATAGATAAATCTCTCCCTAAGCAGGGCCTCTTCTAATACTTAGTTAAGAAGCTAGTCTTACTACCTATCTAGGTAGTTATTAAAGTACTTTAGAAAGCTCTAGCCCGTCGCTAGTTTAGCTAGCTAATTAATAAGTTAGTCTATAGACACCTTAAGAAGCATAGTAGTCCTAGGTTATATATAGTCCCTCTTATCTAGATCTAAGAGTAGGACGTTCTTAAATAGCTACTATTACGCCGTCTTATAGAGCCCTTTAACTATCGACTAGAGATTAGCTAGCAAAAAGCTCTACTTATTAATAAGAAGATAGTCTCTATTCTACAACACGATGCTAGAAGTATTACGTCGCCTTACTTAAGATCTAGCTAATATACGTAAGCGAAGTATTTAATTTATAGAACTAGGCGTATCTTTAAAGTTAGATAGCGTTATAAACTAGTCTACTATATCTCTAACTAGCTTATAGGTAGTAGGCGCTATATTAGCGTCTTTCTAAAGCGCTTTCTCTCGCTAGTAGTAAGTATAGTATACTATAAGCGCTTTTAAAGTAGTAATTAGAGTAGATAGCATTAATAAGAACTTATACGCTAAAACCTACCTACTACTATAGTAATTAGGCTTAAGGCTAAGGACTACTACTCTACTTAGTAGTGCGCTTTAGTGCTTATCGTCTAGTAGGGTATAGTTAAGTAGGGCTATCTAAAGACGTAGGTATCGCTCTTCTAGTTACTTCTTTTTAGTAGCGTTAGCTATACGCGCGATTTACTTAAGTAACTATAAAAGCGCGTCTTACTTACCTATAAGCTTATAGAGCGGCCGCTCGACCTACTTATATATACGCTATAGGTAGTAGAGGATACTTATTAGCTTCTAGCTATACTTCTTAATTATGCTAACTTAATACCTTAAGTAGAAAGGCTACTTATTTAACTCTACGCCTACCTTATATCACTCGATAATCTCTAGAGTAAGTCTACCTACTATCTTAGCCTAGCTGCTATTAAACGCTTTCTATATTAGCCGCTCTATAGCTTTATAAATATCGCGTAAGCCTATATCGTCTAATGCTACTTCTTCTCTACTATACGTATCTATCTCTCTACTTACTAGCTGCTTAGCGCGTAGAAGCGCTACCCTTAGAATACCTTATAGGTATAGGACCTATTCTATAAGCTCTAGCTATAGATTAGCCTATAAGTAGATACCCTCTTTAATCTTTTCCTTCGCTATAGCTATCTTCTATTCTTCTCGCTAATGCTAGTAATCTACCTTAACTCTCTACAAGATATCTTCTAGATTTATAGCCTTAACGCTTATCTTAACTATAATATACGCTAGCTAGCTAACTACTCTAAATAAATACTAGTAGAATTAGCTATCTCGCTAAATCTAATTACTTATATACTTACTTTTCTACCTTATATTCTTATCTTACTTTTATTAGTTTACTTAGCTATACTTCTTCTTATAGTATTTCTAAATACCTTATAGCGAAATATAGGTATACTAATACCTCTCTAATAAGTAGACTAGCCCGTCTTCTTAGCTTTATAGGCTAGTAATAGGCTCTTTTACTAGCTTTAGTACGCGTATATCTCCTAGACTCTATATAAGGTCTAGTAGCGCGTATATAATAGCTACTAAGCTTTTACGCGTAGCGACTACGACCTTAGAGTAGCGCTCTTTAAGGTGCGTAATAACCTACGCTAGTAGTATAGCAGTAGTATATAGTTAGTAGATAATAATATAAAGTTTAGGTAGGTATTTAAATAGCTACGCAAATAGCTCTATAGTAGAGAGTAGTAGGAATATAGATAGGCGCTATATAACCTATCTATTAGCTTAGTATTTACTCTATCTCTCTATAAGGATTAACGCATAGTTATTATTCTTATTTTACCTTAATTACGTTCCTAGCTCTGCTAACGCTAGTTAGCGAGAGCGTTATAGTATATCTATACGCGGCCTAACTTTTAGTGCTGCGGTATAACTATATTAGAACTCTAATAATACTATAACTTTTTTACGCGTAGCCTCTATCTAAACTTCCGCTCTCTACCTTATTTCTAGTAGATAAGTTAAATATATACTAGTTAGTAGTACTAGATAAAGCTATAGAGTAGTTTAATAGTAGTTATTAGAGCTTTCCTCTAGCTAGCAAAGTAGATTTTACTTATAACTATACGTATAAGCCGCTAAATAAAGACTACTAGAAGCTATTTTTTTACTAGGCTATAGTTCTAGGCTTATAGTATAATACGCTATTCTATCTATATAGTGCTAGCTAGCTTATCTCTAACGATACTAGTATCTATAAGCCTATCTTTATTACCTACTTAGTTTTATTAGCTATCTAGCTACTACGTAAGACGCTCGCTAATAACGCTCTATCTAATAATACCTAGAATTATCTTATCTACGCGGCCAAGTCGCTTACGTAGAATAAGAGAGAAGAGCCGCCGTCTACGTAGAAGCCCTTAGCTTTCTCTTTAGAACTAGCCTCTATCTTATCTCTATAATAGAAGAAGTAGCTATCTCTATCTACGCCGGCCTCTACACTAAAGCGCGCTCGAATAACTACTAATAAGACGCTTCTAGCTAGCCCTTAGCTATCTAAGCCTAGCGAATTAGATAACTAACTAGAAGACCCCCCTCTATATATTATAGCTATCTCTAACAATAATCGCCGTGCTAAGTAAGAATATAGTAAGAAACTTATACTTTTATATATAAAGAAGCGGCTTAATCTTAGCCTAGTAGCACCTAGCGATAAAGCTAATACTAAGAAGAAGGCTATCTATACCTCTATTACGTAAAAGAACGAGTTAGTTATTACCTAGATTATTAAGTAGCTAGTCTTAGAAGAGATAGACTTCTATAGCTTTACCTAAACGCCCTATCTTATAGCCTATACTCTTCTAGAGAAAGCGCGCGTACTTAGTAACTAGTCCTCTTAGTACTATACTACTTAGTTTCTATAGGCTTAGTAAGAACACAGCTTACTCTTTAGAGGTAGTAGTAAGCTTACTAGTAGCTAAAGTAAGATATATATAGAAGCTAAGTACTTATAACTTCTTAGTATGCGCGACGATACTAATAGGGAGTTCTACTTCGCCTAGAATATATATATATGTTATAAAGTAGAGCTAGCAGCTATCTATATTAAGTCTTAATAGGTATTAGCCCTTCTAGGTTAAGTATATTCTAAAAAAATAGCGTAGATCTAGTATAATAACTTTATATCTAGTAATAATAGAACGCGAAACTAGTATAGAAAGGGTCTAGTCTATATAAAAGTAATTATAGCGCTAGTAGAGTTAGTTAGCCCTAACGCTATAGAGAAGGATAAGTAAGTATTTAAATAATAATTAGGCTAAGTAATACGCTAGTACTTAATTAGTTAGGAGTTAGGCTAAGGTATTCTAACTCTAATACTATACGACGAGATTCTAAATCGCTAGATAGAACGCACTCTTTATATAGGCTAGCTAGATATCTAGATAAAGTTACTTAATAAGGAGCGCTAAGATATATATGTAGCTAGTAAGGCACTTAAGAGCTAGTTAGGACTAGAGGGAATTACTAGTAGGCTTATTAGTAAGAAGAAGATATTAAGTATTAAGATAGAGGCACCCGCAACAATCTACAAGGTAGAAGAGATTTAAGATAGTAAAGACGATAAGATAGATAATAGCGTTAATAATAGCGTTATAAAGCGAACTTAAGTATTACTAAAGAGTTCTACTCTAGCTCTATAGTTACGTTAGCTAACTTTACTTAAATTATTCTATCTTATAGAGTAAATATTAAACCTTAACGTATTAATTAGCCTAATAAGCTACTTTAGCCGATAAGCTACCCTAACACTAAATGTATATATAACTACTGAATTTTAACTATAAATAACTCTACTACTATAAGCTTAATTAATAATATAATTAATACTATTAAATTATAAGAGCCTAGTACTTTATTTTTATATCGCGATGTTGTAAAATAGTTTAGAGTTAACTAATTAACGTTATTACGCCGACACTAAGGCAAATCTAAGTCTATAGCCTAAGAAGTATAATAATAGTAGTTACTTAACCTATAATAAGAGGTAGAGATTATAGATTATATAGAAAGATGTATAAGAGGTAGTTTACTACCTATATAGTAAATAATAAAAAATTTCGTGTTAGCTATTACAAAATAGAATATAGAAGAAGGGTATAAGGTAGATATTAGGTATAGAAAAGTAGACTAGTTAGATAACTCTTAGATTTAGAAGTAGAGATAATAGTAGATAACCTTTCTAAGAAGGGAGAGAGTCTACTCTATATAGTAAGAGGAGAAGAGTCTAAGCCTATAGTAGCTAGTGTATATACTAGGCCTAATTAGAACTAGTCTATACGCTAAGCCTATATAGGACTAGTGCGTAAGAAAGAGGGTTCTATTCTTATACGTGCCCCTCTAAAAAAAAGAACTTAGCCTTATCTCTAAGGCTAGTAATAGTAAAAGAAAGTAACTAAAACTAAAGAAATAGTAAAGACTATAATAAAAAACTATCTAGAAGCTTCTAAAAGTTAGATATAGCTTCTAGAATCTCCTATAGTAGCTATCTTATTAAATCTAGTATTTAGATTTATATAGGGCTGCGTATATCTACGCGATTTACTATATAAAATATAGGTTTCTAACGCTATTTCTAGCTAAGGATCTCTAAACCTATAATGTTTAAGCACTTTATATTCCTATATACTATATAGACTTAGTAGTAGTATAACTACTAAGTGCCTATAGTTAAAATATATTAAGATTATAGTTTATTAGGCTTATAGGCGTAGGCTTATAGGCGTAGGCTTATAGGCGTAGGTATAGGCTTATAGGCGTGGGCTTATAGGCGTAGGCTTATAGGCGTAGGCGTAGAATTATAAGCGTAAAGGTAGCTTATAGGCGTAGGCTTATAGGCGTAAGGAGCCTATAGTGTACTAGACTTAGTAGTATATATTTAGGCGGCTCTTAAGCGTCCCTAAGGTACTCTTTATAGTTACGCTATGTATAACTATAAGGTTTTACGCTAAATTATCGCTAGAGAGAAAGTTATTAAGAGATTAATCACAATCTTTAGAGAGTGGTTACTAGTCGGCGGGTATAGCTAGGCCTAGTAGGCGGAGTTTCTCTAGGTAGCACTAGTAGAATAGAAAAGTGTTATAGTAGTCTAAATAGTCTTTAGCGTTATACTACTCTACTTTTAGATAATCTATCTATTTAATCTTATATTGCTAGCGATTCTTTACGCGTCCTTTAGTGCCTAGTTATACGTTAATAAACTTATTAACTAGCTATTTAGTGTAGCTATCCTCTTTCTCGTCCGTAATTTAAACTTCTACTAGTATAGGTAGTGCTTAATCCGGAAGTTCTTTATTATTAGCGAGTCTAAGCAGACGTAGGTAGAAGACGAGGAATACTCTAGCTAATACTATAGCGTTAGGTAGTTCTAATTCGTATACTTATCTATTATATATAGTGCGGGTAATAGTGTATAGTTCTACCTATTAGTAGTTAAGCTTCTTTATCCCGCTAGGGGTGCTCTAATTAACTATAGATACTTAGACTTTATCGCCTACTTAGTATAGAGGTATAGCGTAGTAGGAGGTATTTACTTACGCAGATTACTTCTATTATACCTAGTGTAGCTATTCTTTTAGGTAGGCGATAAGGTCTATATTAGAGTTTATTATTTTATTAGCTTAGATAATTTAGTCTCTAGTAGATTATAGTAAGTCTATTTTAATATTCTTCTAGAGGTAAATACTACTTCAGGGGTAATAACCTAAGTTAGCAAAAAATAGAGTTATTTCTATACTTAAATTAATAGTGTCGTTTACTTAGAATTTAGCGATAGGAAGCTAAGCTGCCTAGTTATCTTATACGTAGTTAACGAACTAGCGTAGGAACGTTTTAAGGGATTAGTTTATACGTTCTATTTAGCTGTTAGTTTCTAGGTAGTATATAGTTAATAACTTTCTTTTAATATAGAGCCTCTTATAGAGTCGCTTCTAAAAAGAAGCGATAAAATTAGAGCCGTAGTCTAACGTAATACTAATAAGTAGACTATAGTACTAAAAGATATCTATAAAATAACTAGCCGTTTCTACTACTATCTAACCTTATATTAGATAGAAGTGGCGATATTTAGTAAGGTAGTCGACTACTACTAGAATATTCCTGTATTTACAGTTTTTATGCCGAGATAGGGGGAGGTTTTAGATATAGTCTACTATTAGGTTACTCTATTAGGAGTATAGAATTAGTAGCGGCTATAGATATCTATATTTACTATTCTAAGAGGACTTAGTACGCTTATATACTGCATAAGCTTTATAGTATATTATAATAGATTATAGTATTCTAGGCTAGTAGTAGCGCTTATATATTAGATATAGCGTTACGCGGGGGCCCTTATAGCTCGCGATCTTATAATTATAGTATAGGTTAAAGATTCTTCGACGCAAACAGGCGTCGTTAGGGACGTATAGCCGCGTGCGATCTATAAATAAATACTAGTTATCTCCTTCGCCTAAAGATATAAGGTCTACTATACTTATATAGTACCTATTCTTATAGAACTACTTAGAAAGCTTAGAGTCGCTAGCGTTAATAGCTACAAACGCTTTAATAGCTATAGAGTCGTTTTAGTAGGCTATTATAAGTAGTTCTTCTATAGGTCTAGGGTCTTACTTATAGAGGGGTAACGTTAGGTCCGGTTTACCGTTAGGTAGATCGAAATCTAGCTCTAATAGTGCTAAAGAGTCTAGATTATATACTAATCTAAAGAGAAATCCGCAGAGACGCCGCTATTTAGGCTGAATTTTGTTAGGCTAAGAGTCTAAAGACGTAGATAGTACACGAAGTGCTGTTTAAATCGCTAGTTATATACCTAGAGAGAGGACTTTAGAACTAAGGATAATCTTTATATCTGCAAACTAGGGGTCTAAGAGATCTATAGGCTTATCTTATAGGCGCCTACTAAGAGCGTCTACTTCTCTATTTTATTCCCCTAGGGCGTATAAGATCTTAAAATCGAATTAAGATAGAAAAATAGACTAGCGGGCTTATCGGCGCGTAAGCGATTTTAAACTTATAAAGTACTCTAGGTTCTTATAGTCTATAATAACGCTAACCTAGTAGCTAGAGCCTATAAGCTCTAGTTTCTATTCCTTAAATACTTAAATAATACCTATAAGTTTAAGGTTATAAATATTATAGTTATATTCTATAGTAGAGTACTTCTTTAAGAAGAAGGTAATAGGTTATAGAATACTTTATACATTTAGTTATTTTCTTACCTTGCCGTATACCTATCCTAAGGAATCTATAAAAATTGAGATAAGCTTCTCTAAGTTAAAGTGCTATAGTATAATATTCTAGCCAAAAGTATTTTTTAATACTTAAAACGCTATATTATAGTTAGAGTCCTATTTTAGCGGCTTATACGTTATATAGGCTTTACCTTAGCTATTTTTATTAGAAATAACTTTTACGTAGATCTACTTCGTAAGGGGAAGGGCTATAGTAGAGTAGCCCTTAATAAATTATCGATAGAATCTAGTATAGCTAAGGAACGCTAGTAATCCTTTTATAAAGTTTAGTTTATCTTATTCGCGAATAGCTAATACCTTATCTAGATCTATTTTAATTCCCTTATCTATTATAATTATACCTAAGAACTTTACCTTCGTGTAGTAAAATTCAGACTTGCAGGGGTTAATATAGAAACCTTAGTCTTTAAGCTAAGACAAAACTTTCTTAACATAGGAAACATAAGCTAATTTAGATTTAGAGTAGACTAGGACATTATTAAGGTAAATAGTGTAGAACTAATCTAGGTACTTAAATAGGGTACTATTAATTATACGCTAAAAGAAAGCGGGTGTATTATAGAGGCTAAATAGTATAACTTTATACTAATATATACTATAGTAGGTAGTAAAAGCTATAAGCTATTTAGACCCTAGTTTTATACGAATCCTATAGAAAGTGTGTATAATATTAAACTTTAAGAAGATAGTAGCCTTATTTAGCTTAGCTAGAGTTTCCTAAAAGAAGGGAATAGAGTATTAGTCTTTAACTATAGCCTCGTTTAAGTCCTAGTAATCTACGCACACGCGTAAGCCGCCTCCTAGTTTAGTAATAATAAGTAGCGAGTTATAGGCTAGAGAGTTATAGCGTTTAATAAAGCCTTTATTTTCTATATCTTTAATATAGAGTCTAATAGCCTCTAGCTACTAGCCTAAGAATAGCCTAGGCTAGTAATTTAGAATTTTAGCGTCTAGTTTTAGCTCTATATTATAGTTAAATTTAGAATATTTAGAGAGCTTTCCTACAGCGGCTTTATTAAATATAGAAATATAGCTAGAGTATTCTTAGAATAGCTAAGATATAAGAATTTCTTTAAGAGTAGTTTTTAGAATCCTATTTATAAACTTCTTAAAATCTTTATCTACTACTACTTATCTAACTTTAGGGCGGCCTAGTTCCTCTAGAGGTTAAAGTAAAATTATATAAAGAGTATAGCCTTAGCATTTTACTATAACCTTAATAACTCTTTAGAATACTTTCTTTACTTCTAGTAAGCCTAGGGGTGTTAGGGGAGGCTTAGAGTTATCGCTTTCTATAGTAGGTTTAGCGGGGGTCTTAGGCTCCGCTATACTATTAAGATAGACGATAGTTAGAGTAGATTTAGTAAGCTAGTAGTAACTTTAGTAGTAGTTATTAGAAAATTTAATTCTTCTATTACAATAGTCTAGGGTTAGCTAGTAGAGTTACCTCTATCGAAAGCCTAGGACTAGGTCGAAAGAGCTATATATATTAACTATATAGGCTACTGTGCACTCTAGATAATTATCTAATCTAAGATAGAACTTAACGCGTTCTATAATAGTTTCGACTAGTACCCTTTATATTCTTTATACGTAACTAGTATAGATAGATTAATAGACTATATTATTCGAACCTATTATAGGAAGTATTAGGAGATAAAATTAGAGTTAGCTCTATTATCTACTAATATGCGATATATATAGAGAACGTTATTCTAAGGCCTAATAAAAGAGTAAAATACAAATTATAAAAGATCCTTCTGCGTAGGTACTATCTTTATCTAAGTAGAGACGTTTCTAAGAAAGGTCCTAGCGTTATATAGAGTAAGTCTAGTAAAAGAGTCTACTAAGGCTTTCTTCTAAGGCTAGGTAGAGATCTTAGAGGGTAGCCTAGTTCTTAAGGTTACTCTTTCCCTAATAAGTTGGTGCTATAATAGCCTAACTTCTTAATATTATTATAATCTAACCTAGATTTATCTAGATATATAGTTATATACTAGTTATTCTCTAAGGGCCTAGACTTTAAGGACTTTTTTAACTCTAAATATTCTTGTATAAAATATCTAGGCTTACTATAGATATAACACGTAAGTATTTTAGCTATTAGTAGGTTCTATAGAGTACTTTTTAGCGTATATACTATTTCTCTTAGGCGTTCTATACCTTTAGGTTTATAGCTTTCTTCCGCTAGTTTCTAAGAGCGATATAGAGTTATTTAAGAGTAAGAGTAGTTCTATTATTTAGCTAAAAACTCTAGAAGGTCTATAAAGTCTAATTAAGCTACTAGGTCTAAGATAGCGTTAAGTAGACTATAGTAGCCTAGACTATCCCTTATAGCGGACGAAGCGAACGCTATCTTATTACAAAGATGTATAGAAAGCTTACTATAGAGCTTATAAGCCTAGATTATATAGCTAAGTTAGAGCTATAAAGCTAAGGCTTTAAATTCTATATAGAAGTAGCTCTAGGCCTCTCTTTCTATTTTATATATAGAGTTAGGAAAGTAGGGATAGATTAGATTATAAATAGCCTTATCTACTATAACTTATAGATTAGAATCCCTAAAAACGTTCTAGAGGGTAACTATATACTTAATATCTAATTTATATTTATAGCTAAATTTGTTTATTCTATTAGTTAAGATTATTACGGCTAAGCTGTTAACAAGAGAGAAGAGACTATTTACTCGTAATTCTAGGTACTAAAAGTGCTTACCTTTTAAACGCTAGAATATAAGTAGCTATATTACAAAGCGGTGCAGCTTATTAGATTCTAATTTAAATACTTTTGGCCGTGCTGTGTTATTATCGTTACTTTTAGCGTATATAGAAAGTAACTTTATAGCTTAGGACTATTACTATAGTAAAGTAAGAATTAGAATAAGTCCCTATTTACTAGAATAGAACTCGTTATTAAGCATCTTTAAGAGGCCCTAATAGTATAACTATATACTAAACTTATTTAGTATAGTCTTATTACAAGGTGCTTCGCGGTCTAAAATACGCGTAGGTATAAATAGGCCTATTAATCGTTTAGAGGGAGCAGCTATAGGTAGTTAGCTAGAGAGTAGGGAACTGTCTAAAAGGTAGTCTTTTAGTTCTATATCGGCTTTATTTATAAGAGCTTAATACTTAGCTAGTAAGAGAGTGTAGGAACTCTTCTACTATTAAGCTAATTCTACTTAGTAGTTTAGGTCTTTAGTGTAGTTGTCTACTTACTCGCGAGCTATACTAAAAGCTTCTCTAAAGTTCTAGGCGTTATTATATCTCTTTTTCTATACCTAAATTAGATTATAGTATAGCTAGTTAGTTAGAGTGCGTAAGGCGGATAATTATAGCGTTAATTTATCTAAGCCTAAGGTTTCTAGAGTTAGGACTATCTAGTTATCTTTCTTATAAAGTAGCTAGAATAGAGTAGTATATAGCTCTTTATTCTATTAGGATAAGTAAGCTAAGAGATCCTTTATAGTAAACTTATTTATCTATAATAACTAGTAGTTCTCTAGGCTCTATTCGCGTAGTTTTACTACGCGTAGCTTACTTTTTAAACTAGATAGTTTGTTAGTAGTATTAGGGAAAGTAAATAACTAATCTTTTTTACGTAAGGTGTTAGGCTTAGATTCTTTAGAGTCTACTTCTAACTATAATACTAGCTAGAGAGGTGCTTTAGACGCTAACTAAGTATTATGCTTATATTTATAAGATTTAGGGCTAAGGCAGGAAGTAGGCTTATCTATCCCTATAGTAAGGGAGGTAGTTATAGAAAAAGGTAGAGGTTCTTTAGTAGACTTAGAGAGTACCTTATTAAGAATTCTAGCTAATATCCTAGTAGACTAAAGGTTAAGAGGATCTTTATTAACTTTGCGTAATATATTGCGTTTATTAAAGAAGATTAGAGAGAGTAACCTATATAAAGGCGAGGAGTAGCCTAAACTAGGTGCGATTTATAGTAAGTATATAGGAGTATTCGCTATTCTAAGGCGGGGTGTAAGCCTCTAAGCTAGAGGATAAGTACTTAGAGTAGATAGTATTTAGCCTAATTACTAGAGGTAGGTAGTATATACTAAATATTTAGTAGTTTTTTCTAGAGAGTCTATCTCTCTAGGGCGTTTAATCTAAATTCGCGCAACGCTAGCGCGCTATAGTAGGGAGTAGTAAAAGGCTATATTCTTAGGCTATTACGTAGTTAAAGGCTGTTAACAGTATAAAAGTTAGAGAGTAAGGAGATAGTAATAGTTAGAGATAGCTGCGAAAAATTCTAGACGTTATAGTTATAGATAAGGATAAAGTTAAGGCTAAATAGGTTAAATAGGCACTATACTTACTATAGGTTAAAAATAAGCTACTCTACTACAAAAACAAGAGCCTCTATATAGCGCTTAACACTAGGATAAAGTATAAGCTTAGAAGTAAAGCGCTAGACTTATAGCAAAGCGATTAGTAATATAGTAGTAGTATTTTCTAAAGTCCTTATAAGATTAAAGAAGCTTATAAGCGTAAGGTTATAAAATAATAGAAAACTAAGTAACTATAACTCTAAAAAGACACTAAGAGAGAGCTAAGAGCGGCCTTATTAAGATATAAAAAGCTTATAGCGGATAAAGTAAAAGCTAAGCGTTAGTAGGTAAAAACTAAGCGTAATAAGGCTAAAAAAGCTAGAGCTATAGAGCTCGCCGCTTATTAGGCTACTAAATAGTAATAACGCAACGCTGCAACTTTACAAAATTCCTAAGATATATATAAAATATCTAGGAGAATAGCCTTACGTAAGCCTATTAAAAAAAAATAAGGCGTTATAGTATTATTATTACTAAAAGTAAGGCTATAGCTACACTAACAGCGCCGCTACCGCCGCCTAAAACTATAACGCGCGGCCGTATAATTAAGTTACTATAAAAATTTAAATAGTATAAAATATCTACAAGCTTTAATAGAATATAACTCTAAGAAATCTCGCGATAATAATATATACTTACTATTACGTAGCCTTATTTCTTAAAGTGCCTAAATTTAGTTTAGTAGCTTATCGGCTAAAGTAGCTTATTAGGCTAATTAACACGTTAGTACCTATAGTCTATTATACTATATACCTTATCGATAGTGTCCTCTAATATCACGAACATTAATACCTAAACTTTATCTATATTCTACTTACCTACTTTATCTTTATTTATTCTAAAAATTTAATATACAATTTAGACATACTTCGTATATAATTCGCTAGCGTTGCAGCTGTTTTTAACCTTAGAAATAGCGAATAAATTTACGCTAAAAAAGCGAACAAATATAGTTAAGTATCTGTGCTTACGCTAAAATTTACATAGGCAAAGCGAACAACTATACTACATTTATTCGTAGAATTAATGGGAGGCTATAGCTTTCCTTAGCTACTAGTACTATATAAAGATCTATAAGCTTAATAATAATTAGCGCTATACTAGAACTATAGTTATTAACTATCTATAGATTAAGATAGAGCTAAATAGTACTATATAGTACTAAAAGCGCTTTATTTAGCGTCTAATAAATATAACTTACTAGTACTAGATTATAAAGTTACTTAGCTAAAGAAGCCTCTATCTATTACCTAATACTATCTCTAATAAGTAGGTAAAGGCCTTTTTAGCGTATATATAGCTACTATAGCTAGAGCTAATTAAGCGCGTAAATCTAGAGGCGTATACTATAAGTAGGGCCCTCGACGCCTAGATTAGCTAAAAAAGTATTTATAGTAGGCCTATCTAAGGCTAGAAGAAGCTCTTTATTAAGAAGAAGAGCTTAGCCTTGTAGATTAAGGAAGTCGTAAATAGTACTAATAAAGAAAGTAGTAACGTAGAATCTTTATTATAGCCTATTAAAGATTCTATATAATAGCTCTACTAGCTAACTTTACTTAAGCTATTTAAGCTATAGTAGGCTATATTATTTATATCTAGTATAGTAAGTAAGTCTAATAGATAAGTAAGAAGTAGTCTATATTTATCCCCTAGAAACCTAAAAGTGCGTAGTCTAATATAGTTTTCCTATACCTTATTAACTCTAACGCGTAAATATAACTATATTAACTCTATTAAATTTTACTATATAAATTATATAGAAGGTATAATTTAATCTCCTCTTTTATATACTATAGTAGAGGGATAGCCTTAATAGTTAGAAGAGAGGCTACCGACCCACAATTAGTAGAGAGTAGAGAATAAGAAGGTATCTAAATAAATAAATAGTAGTATTAAGAATAGTACTAAACTATTAAGCTCCTCTACGTAGAGTTATTCTAAAATACTTAACCCTAGCGCTGATTACCTAACTCTAAATACGTATTAATCTACTATACTATATTTTCCTTTCTAGCCTCTAGCTTAGTCCCCTTAAGCTACTAAATACCTTTTATAACTATCTAATCTACTCTTAACAACGCCCTCTCTAGCCTCTTCTATCTTTCTTACTTAGTATTACTATTCTTATATACTATATAGAGACGTTAACTCTACTCTTTTCTTTTTAATTCTTTTATAATATTCTCTTAGTTTATCCCTCTAACTATTATTCGTCTATCTTACTCTCCCTCGCGGTCTTTTCTAGCCTAAATATCTCTTGCCCGCTTAGCTCTTAGCGTCGTTTACCTTTATCTTAGTACTATAGGCCTTACTATTTATACTTCTTTAGTTTTAGAATATAACTATAAGCGCTCTTATAGTAAGCTATCTTTAAGCTACTCTAGTAGTTCTTTAAACTTCTTTAGGTAATTAGCCTAAGTTATATTTAAAAATATAACCTTATTTAGATTCTCTAGCTAGTAGTACCTTTTATCTACTTATACCTTCTAAACTCTATACAGACCTCTCTATCTATTATTAAGCTTTCTATCTAAGCTCTTATTAATAGACTTAATTATGTTCTAAACTAATACTAGGTCTCCTACTTAAAAGAGCTTTAGTACGTCTTCTTTATATATAGTTCTTTATAGCTTCTCTCTAAAGTCTTCTTATATAATAGACTACTTCCTCTAAGTTCTCTTTACAGAATTATAGCTATATAGCTTTTACTATAAGAAGATTGTATAGCTCTAAACCTTATTCTATAGTAGGCTTTACTACGTTAGCACTATAAGTTTAATTAGAAGAACTAGATTTTAGCTTAGCACTAGCTATGTAGGTAAGAACCTAAGTAGTCTTTGTAGCGATACTCTCTTAGCCTACGTTATTACTAATAAGTTATCTATCTATAAGCCTAGTATCTTTGCTAACCTATAGATAAAGCTATAATAACCTCTTTTAATAAGTCCTTACGCGCGTAAGTTATACGCCGAAGCTTAAACTTAGTAAATACTAAAGAGTGTAGCTAGCAACTAGACTACTAACTTATTCTTAGTTCTACTATCTACTAAAATCCTTTCTAGTACGCCCTAATAATAGTAGATCTCTTTAAAGATAAACTTTATAACTAAATTAGAATTTACTATTAAAAGCGCACGTGTCTCTAGCTAGCCTAAAAGATACTCTCTTATAACTAGTAGGTAAGTCCTACTATATACTCTTAGTATATATATAATATCGACTATCTACTAAGACTATATTATCTAAGAATATATTAAGTTTAGCTCTACTTCTTTCTAAGTGCCTCTTATTATTTAGTAGACCTTATAAGGCCTAAGCTATTTCGCTACCTATCTATATATACTATCCTACTAATATCGCTAATATATTACTCTAAACGTCGTCTAGATCTCTTTATAGCCTAATTATTCGTAAATTTCCTAGATTAACGCTATCTATAAGTCTTCTCTATCTACTACTTAGTAAACTAGTATAGTCTTAGTAGCCTTTCTAAATAGATATTAGTTCTATATAAAGAAGTATATAGTATTCTTTATCTACTTTTACTATTCTTAACTCTAGAGCCTATTTAGTCTCTTTAACGTCTATAAGAATACTATAATCTCTTCTAATTTCTTATTATACTCCTTTATAAATAGCTTCCTAATCGCCTTCTTAGTAGCTATAACTAAGTTTATCTTCTTAAACTTATTTAGTACTTAATTAATAAATAGCTCTAGATTATCCTTATCTTTCTTTAGCGGCGTCTACCTCTTAGGCTGCAGATACCTTAATAGCGTATTAGGGATAACATTCTTCTTTTCTAGTACGTAGATAATCTTAAATTTCTACTAAAGGATAGTCGCGAGCTACCTATTTATTATAGAGCCTAGTAAATCTAGAGACAACTAATTAAGCTATATAATTAGTACCTTTACGTCTGTTTCTACTTAGAAAGAGTATCTATAAAGATAAATCTAAAAGACCTTTAGCGCCTAAATAAGCGCTTTATACTTAAGCTTTATAGAGTAGAGCTTTAACTCTACTTCTAACTATAGCGTACTTTTAAACCTTATTATATAGCGACGGCTATCTAATCTAACTTACTCTAAGTAAGCTCCTACCCCGCGAACTAAGGCGTCTACGCTAACTATTAAGAGACCGCCTTAATAGTCTATCGCTATAAGCGCTAGTAGAGAGGTAATTATTTCTTTTAGAATCTTTATTATATATGTCTACCTATCTCTCTAAACCTATTTAGCTTCCTTTTAGAGGAGTATAAAGAGTAGCTCTACTTTTAGTAAAAAATAGAAGATCTATTACTAATAGTAGATAATAATACTAATAAACTATTAGACCTCTTTTACTATTTAGTACTCTAGCTACTTAAGAATCTTTTAGATCTTATTTTTTATAGAATAGTAACCGTCTTTATTAACCTTATACTCTAATAGCTATTTAGAGAACTCCCTACTATAACTTCTTTTTTAAGACTATAGCCTTAGCCTAAGTAATATCTATAAGAACCTTATCTATCTATAAAGCATATTTAAGAATAAACTAATATATACTATTAAAAACTTTCTCTCCTCTATAGTTATCTTAAGGCCCTACTACTATAATATTATCTATAAAAGGCGCTATCTCTAGAAGGTAATTATAGAGAATCTTTATTACCGCCTAAATAAAGACTACTATAGAGTTTATTAAGCCTATTAGAAGTATATACTATTAGTATAGCCTATTCGGCGTCTAAAAGGCTATTATATCTTTACTAGACGTATGTAATAGTATCTAGTTATAACCCGAAAATAGATTAAATAGAGTATACGTTCTTTTATTCGCGAACCTCTCTAAGAACTTATTAGTAGATAGCGGAATATAGGCGTCCTTTATTATTATAGCGTTATATTATATAGTATTATTAATAAACTAAAAGTCCTCTAGTTTAACTAGTCGCTTAATCTTCGAGATAAGAAAGTACTTATTGCGGTACTATCTATTTCTATACTCGAATATCTCTTACTCTATCTATATATCTACTATTGCGTTTATAATTAGTATAAGCTTCTTTAGTAATAGAAAGTTCTTCTCTTACTATATAGTATATAGAATAGTTCGAATCTTATAGAGGCTATATATCTTTATAAATTTATAATATATACTAAAACTTCTATATTAGCGTATCCTCTCTCTAGAATATAAGCTGCTAGATTAAGTAAACCTTATTCGGGCAGAGATCTTTACTAATATTTATCTTTCGAAGGCGCTCTAAGTTTAACTAATACTCTCTTAGAAAAGTTACTATCTAGCTATAGAAAAGGTAATTAAATAGTCTAATATCTAGTCCTCTAAGTACTATTTAAGTAGCTTAATAAGCTATTACGCGCTCTTTCTAGTTCTTATATCTAAGATCTATTAGCGCGTTCTCTCTTAGTATATCTATAGGCTTTACTTTATTAGCGACTCTCTTATATAGGGTATTTACTTCCTCTAATAACCTATTGCGCGATAGGTAAAACTACTACCTTACTATCTCTTTAAAGGATCTCTACTCCTCTGCTAATAATACTTACCTTAACTTTCTCTCTTCTTAGCGGTTTAGCTCTTCTCTAAATAACTATCTATACTTAGGTATATACGTAAATAAGCGCGCTACCTATATATTACTTAATATAAGTTCTAAGTAATACTCCTCCGCTAAGTATACTTTCCTAGTAAGCACGCTTACTATTCTTTTCTCTAATACTTAATCGATACCGCGTTAGCTATAGACGCTAGGTTATAGCCTATAAAAGAGACTTTACGCTACCTATCTATCGACTTAATATAGTAAAGTATCTAACTAATAGTATTAAACTATATCTAGAGCTACGCCGTTACGCACTATAGTATTCTAAGAAGAATTACTCTCTATAAACGTCTTATAATCTAAAAGTGTATTAGTACTATAATTTCTCTAACTATAATTAGAACTAAATAAGCTATATCTATAAAGGGGTCTATCTCTCTATTAGTAGTTATTATACCCTGCTATAATTTAGGAGGTAGACCTAACTAATCTAGCTTAGTAATATAGACGTTTAGCGCTCTCGCTATTAAAAGCCGTATAATATTTAGCTATAAGCCTATATTAATAAGCGCTCGCTCTATACTACTATAGAGAGATACCTAGTATATTAGTAACTATCTTTTTACTAAATACTACTACTACTACGCTTCGCCCTTTAGTCGCGCTTTAGAGAGTATTCTTAACTGCGCCTTAATATAGCTATCTTTCTTATTACTAATATTATAGTTTTAGAAGTTATAGAGCTTATTTGTTTCTCTAACTCCTACTTACTTAATACTATAATCTATCTTTAGATATAGCTACGCTAGAATATTCTTTATAATAACTTTTAGCTATAAATTCTTAGCTTCTATTATATATATTTCTTCTAAACTCTAGTTATATAGTCGCTATATAGCTTCTTCTATTAACTCTTCTTTATCGCTACTAGTCTCTATCTACTAAACCTCTATCGTCTCTTCTAAACGCGTTTCGCTAACCTAAAAGTATATACGCGGCCTATACGCTTTCTTAAGTACCTTAGTTACTACTATAGCTACCTTAGAAGACGCTAATAGGTTAAGCTACTAGATTCTATAGACTTTCTAGTTTAATATTGCCTTTATAAGTACTATTAGTGCTATATTCTAGGCTATCGCCGCTAGATCTTTAGTTGTTAGTATAGTTATAGATATAGAGGCTTAAGAGGCTCTTAGAATAGGCGCTAGTATAGATATAATATTATAATCTACTATAGCACTCTAGCTATCTCTCTTATATATTCTACTACTTATTAGAGTGTTAAGGTGTCTTTAAACCTAAGTTTTTAGTACCTAGAAGTTATCGATCTCTACTTAGGCTATATACCTTAGTACCTCTAACTCTTTCTTAATATCTATATTTTTATAGCTACTCGCTATCTAACTACTCTTTATCTAAGGTATCCTAGGTTTCTTTCTAAGGCGAGCCTTACGCTCCTACTATTCTTTTGCTAGTTAACTAGCCTTTATGCGCCTATCTATAGTATTAACTTCTAAGTCGTCTTTAGGGCGTAGTACTCTATAAGATATAGTTTTAAGAAACTACGTAGCTAACTAAAGAGCTATTATTTACCTTACTATTAGCTCTGCTTCTTTGCTTAATTCTATTATATAGCTCTTACTACTACTACTAGTTCTTTTAACCTTAATAGGCCTACTAGCCGCGTTAAACTAATTTAGAAGTACTTCTTATATAGGTTGTTTTAGTTAGTTATTAGTTACTTTAAAATGCTTCTTTAATAACTATAGTATCTACTTAAGAACCTTACTTCTAAAGGGCTTTAAGGTAATACCTCCGCCTAGGAATATACTCTAGATAGTAGTTAAATACGGCCTAAAGTAGTACTACACTTATTTCTAGCTATTTATTTACTCTTTACTTTAAGTATAATACTACTAATTACCTTTTAGTAGGTTCTAGTCTAGATAGTTTATAATAAGATGCCCTTCTCGCCTATAGCACCTATAATAAACACGCTACGAGTCTTAGTTACCTATATAGTTTACGCCTAATTGCGCGCTAGTTATTAGCAAATATATTAATTTAAAGCTTCTAGTATTACACTCTAGAATCTCTATACTTACCTAATATAGTTTTAGCACTAGCTACTTATATACCTCCGCGTAGTTCTCTAGCTTAATAAGGAGTCTTTATAGTCTTATATTACTCTTAGCTATCTTATTAAGCTACTCTATTATTATAGATAGCTCTTAAAAGCGCTAAATAAGGTTCTTTACTACTTTATTAACTTTTAGAGTAGCCGGCTTCTTAGGTTAAGTAATAATTAGTAGTATTCTAGAGACTACCTATTATAGAGTTACTAAAGACTTCTTAAGCGCTAGTATTAGCTTCTCTACTATCTCTATATTATAGCGGGCTAGCGTTTAGCTCTTTAAACTATAGTTAGTATATAGAGCACTTAACTCTTCCTCTTATACTTAGTATTCGCGGATAAATTAGTAGATCTTCTTAAATTTTAAATAAAGCGATATTATCTAAGTGTAGCTAATTCTCTCTTAGTATATATAGTATATTACTCGCTCTATATTCTCTTAAGCAAGTTCTTAGAAGAAGAAGTAGTCCTTCTTAGCTTTCGCGACCTATCTTTAGGTCTCTATAGCCGTAAAGTAGGTTACGAAGTTCTAGTAGTATTTAGTAATCTAGATAGTAGGTTACCTTTACTATACCTTCTTTACGTAGCTCTTAATAAATACTTAGGTGCCTTGCTACTAAAACTTATCCTACTCTACGTATAGCTCTCGAAGCTTATCTTTATACTATTTATAGGTCTCCGCTCTATAGTAGCTTAGTAGCTTTTAGATAAACGCTTTATACTTCTATATATAAAAGTATAGTAGCTACTTCTTCTAAAAATCTTACGGCTAGTCTACTTAATTAGCTTTAAAGTTATACTTATCTAAGAACTCTAAAATATTCTCTCTATTAAAGCGTAGCGCATACGTATTATATAGTTCTAGCTTTCTTAGATACTAATAGTAAGAGTTATAAGTTACTATAGGTAGCTTAGGTTCTACTATTATAGTCGCCGTAGGCTCTCCGCTCCGCGTTGAAGACGTCTTAGATAGTATACTATTTAATAAAAGAGACCTACTCTAGTTATATATTGTAGATACTACTTAATTAAAAGTTTCTAGAAGTCGCTAATCCTCTATTAGCGTATATACCGTTCTGCTACTTTTAGACTCCTAATTCTCTCTCTAAGATAGGTTCCTTCCCTCTCTTCTAATATCTTTTTACCGCCTTAGTAAAAAGTGCCTCTTTAGTACTTAGGTATTACGCTCTTACCTACTTCTATTTAGCTATATATTATGCTAGTTCTATAGTCCTTTTATAGGTTACTATACTACTCCGCTAATACTATAGAAACTCTCTAAGAGTTCTGCCGCCTTAGTAAACTTTATTAGTAAGCGCTTAGAGTTTAATAGAGTCTCTAAAAACTTATTATAGGTCTCTATCTCTATAACTTCTCTTTAAAAATAGGTAAAATAAAGAGGTTTCTCTACTACTCTACTAATAGACTATTATATCCCTCTAGTTAGGTTACTAAAGATATAGTAGAGGGATAGCCTTAATAGTTAGAAGAGAGGCTACCGACCCGTAATTAGTAGAGAGTAGAGAATAAGAAGGTATCTAAATAAATAAATAGTAGTATTAAGAATAGTATACTATAACTATTAAGCTCCTCTACGCGGAGTCGTTCTAAAATACTTAACCTTAGCGCCGATTATCTAACTCTAAACACATGTTAATCTACTATACTATAATACTTAAATTTTAGAGTAATTAAAGTGTAGGAACCTAAATAGACTAATACTCTAAAGTTACTAAATAGACTAACGTTTTATAGAGAGAGAGTACTATAAAATACCTATACTTATATATTTTAGAATATAGTTCTAAATAGAGTTAGCCCTTACTCTATTTAGAGCTATAGAATAGAGTTATATAAAATACGCTCTTTCTAGTCTACTATATATAAGTATATATACCCCTTCTTCTAAGTATATAATAAATAGTATATCTAGCTTATATCTCTCTAGCTTATCTTAATTTTAACCTAAGCTACTTATAAAGCTAAACCTTATTACTACTATATATAATTATAGCGTCTTATATCTACTACTCTAGCTATAGTATATATATTAGTTACTAGAAAGTAAGTAGTGTAGCTACTACTTACTAGAGTATACTATTATACTAGTAAAGTATATATATTCCTCGTGTCTTAAATATACTCTATATACTCGTTTCCTCCTACTTATTATAGATAGCTTACGGCGCCTAGTAGTAGTAATACTATATATTTCTCTTACTTTATATAGTATATAGATATAATCTTAGCCTATATTAGCTTTATCTATACTTTAGTAGCCTTTAGGTATTCCTTCTAATAGTAGCGTACTAAGTTAGCTTAAATAGCTATATAGATAGCGTACGTATTACTTTAGCGCTAAAGATACTACTCTAGCTACTCTAGTTTATATACTACTTATTCTATTCTTTACTATTACTAGATCTCTACTCTCTACTCTTTAATAACTATAGCTTACTCTAGATCTTTACGCTACTTCTTTACTACTATTACTATAGTATTAGCCTATATCTTCTCTAGCTCTTTCTACTCTTCTTTAATAGCTTATTACTTATTACTACTAGAGTATTACTTATATATATTATACTTTAACTCTCTAAGCTCGTATTACTATCTATTCTATCTACTATCTATATACTTATCTATCGCGATTCGCTAATATAATTTACCTATTAGAAACTTCTTTATAAGTTACTTAAGCTTATAGCTAAGCGTCTTCTTTACTAACCTCTCTTTAGTTAAATAGTACGCTCTAAGAATAATAGAATCGCTATTAAGCTCTATTTACCCCGCCTAGCTACTTTCTTATATATATTAGAGAAGTAGGAGATATATAGTAATATAGATTACTACCTAGACGCCTATAGTGTTAAGCCTAAGACTTAGTATATTTATAGCTATATAGAGCTTCTCTATACCTAAAGTAAAGCTTTATACTATATATACTTTCTCCTTATCTAAGTCTATCTTGCGGTAGTAGGCTAAGCACTATGAAAGCCTTATAAGTCGCTTTATCTTATCTATAGTTAGATAATAAATAATAATCTACACTCTAAGTCTATATTTTCTCCTCTTTATAGCTATAAGCTTAATAAGTACTTTTTTTAGCGTACTACGTATATACTCTAGCATCTAGTATATAATATTTATTCGCGTAGTACTTTTATCGCGGTATATAGTTATAGTCTAGATATTAAGCTCTATAGTCTATAAAAAGGCGGGCTATAGCGTAGGTAGTAATATTATAGTTAAGTATATAACCTATATTCTCTTCTCTATTATCTCTACTATCTTAAGAAGGTTTAGCTACTAGTTCTATATTAATTCTAATAGTATATAGCACTCGTCTATTATAAATAATCTAGCTAATAGAGTATACACTTTTTATTAATAAATCTACTAAATACTTTTATAACTACGCTCTTAGAAGTTACTAGTATAATATAAGCCTATATAGTAGTCTTTTTCTATTCTACTTAGTATAAAAGATACTAAGCTAGTTATAGTAATTCTATAGATTATTTATAAGACGTTTAGTAGAGCTATAATATAGATACTATCTAGTAAGATAGATATAAGTAGTATAAATAGTATACTCTTACTAGCGCTAGTAGCTATTACTACTAGTACGTGTAGCTATCGCTATATTATAGCTTTAAGACTTTTCTCTTACTTACTATTATAGTAGAGGAAATAGAGATAATAGGAGCCGAAGAACGCTTAGATATAGGGATACTAGGGCGCAACGAATATTACTTAGAGATAAATAATATATATATACACTACTTAATATAATTTCTAATATCTTATATCGAGTATACGTTCTTATAGGTATTCGCTCTACTATATATAGCGACTAATTTACGACTTAAACTCTTAGATTACCCTTAGGAGAGCTAAGCGCTACTATTACGCATTATCTAATAAGCTTTTATAATAGCAATATCTAGAAAGTTTAAGAATAGAAAGAATATAAGAATATAGAAGTAGACTAGAAAGAGCTAAAAGAGTTTTATAATATAGATATCTAAGCTAAGTAAGTAAGGCTTAGAAGAAAGAAGTAATTAGAGTAAAAGAGTTATAAAGGATCTAAAAGGTAATTAGATAATAAGAATTAGAATACTATAAGGCGCAGAATAGCCTAGAATAGTAACCTAGAAAGGAGTAAGATAATAGGATATTAGAACGCGGGGGTATATAGAAAACCCCTAAATAATATAGGAGAAGTAGTAAAGAATAAGGAGATAGCTAAATATAGCTTATATAAGCGTAAAAGCTAGATTTAGGCGTATAATTACTAGAGTATAGCTAAAAGTAAATTAGAGAACTATAATAAGTAGTTAGAGAGGCACTCTATTAGATAGTAATAGTAGAGTAGCGAATATTATAAACTATTAGAAGGAACTAGAGAGTTTTAAGGTTTCTAAAGAGAAGTTAGTAAGCGACTAGATAAAAGGGCTTAAAATTACGCTCCTAAGAAAGGAGCGCTACAATAGCACTTAGTATAAAATAGTAATATTAATTATTATAACTTATATAATTATTACGCTAATCTTTATATAAGCTTAGTACGTATCTTTACGCGTATAAGTAATAGTTAGAGTAGTAGTAAAGAGTTAAGTAAGAAGACTAGAAGATAGGTAACGCTAGACCTATCTAAAAGATAGTTAGACGTAGTAGAGTTTCTTTCCTTTAGTCTAGGGATACTACTACTAATAACACCTTAGAAAGATAAAAGAGTAGCTATAAATATACTAAATAATAATATCTAAATAGTAGGAGTGCCTCTAATTATCTATCCGCTAGAGTCCTTAGTATTATAATAAGTTCTAACGCTTAGCGAATTATACTAGCCTTTAATAGCGTAGAAGCAATATAAGTTAGATATAGCGAAGGTCCTTTAGATAATAGTAGATATAGTAAGTAGGAGTACTACACTAGTATATACTTTATAGCTACTACCTTACCTAGCTAATAGTATTCTAACGTTTAATAGTAATAATATTACTCTATTTATAGAGCGCTATAAAGAGATAGCCTATTACTATAAGTTTACGCTTAAAATAATGCTTAAGAGGCTTTTAGCGCACTATAGCTATAAATAGAAGAAGATTATCTAGTTAATAGAAGAGTTTAAAGAAGTCTAATAAATAGAAAGCTAGAAAGACCTCTAAAAGGCACTTAAGAAATAGTTTCGTACTAATAATAGATACTAATAGGAAGTTAGGATAGAGTACTTTAAGCACTAGCTTAAGAAGTATTAGGCCTAAATAGAGCTTAGCACTATAGAGTATCTATAAGAGTTCTATATTTAAAGTAGGCGCTATATTAAAGCTACTATAATTAAAGAAAATAGAAAGAAATTCTATCTTATAAAAGGACTTCTACTTAGATAGATAATAAAGGTCCTAGAAAGGTTCTAGCTTTATATAAATAAGCTCTTATCTTTTAACTATAAAAAGATCTCTAACTACCTTTTAAAGTAATTAGAGATAGAGAAAGATACTAGAATACTTAATCTAAAGAAAGTAGTAAAGGAGTTTACTCTAGAGGTAGAATTTAACCTAGCTATAGCGAAAGCGTCTTAGAAAGTAGCTTATAAGTAATAACTAGCTCCTTAATAGATAATAGTCTTTAAGCCTTAAACGTTAAGTATTCCTCTTAAGGATTACGCCCCGAAGCCTACTTAGAAATAACTTTCGCCTAGATTAATACTAACTAAGAATAAGGTTAATAGCCTAGTAGATAAGATACTTTAGCTTAAGCTAAATAAGGCTTAGCTAGAGTTAGAACTCTAAAACTTTTAATAGACGCCTTAAGAAGCGGAGTTAATAACTAATTAGGTTATCTAGGGAGAGGTTAATAAGTAGACTAATAAGTATGCGGTAGTATTACGTAGCTATATACCTTAAGCTAGTAGTATAGTTTATAACTAAAGCTACTAGTATAGTAGCCTAAATAGCGGTTAGTAACTATAGCGCCGATATTAGTAAAGTTATACGTAGCTAACCTAGGACTAGAATAGCTATTAGAACTATAGCAATAACTTTTAGAACTATTAGAAAGAATAGGTTATAGTAACTAAAGTAACTAATATAGATAAGAATTAGAGGTAGGACTTCTCTACTAGGTTTATAATAAGATAAACTATTAGAAAAAGAATTACCCGACTCTCTAAGCCTATATTAATAAGGGTTAGTACTATCTTAATAACTAATTAGTCCTTAACTAGGGTACTCTAGATTACCTATAAAAAAGAGTTATAAACTTAGGGCTCTACTTATAGAAGGATTTAATAGCTTCTAAGATTAAACGACGCTAGATTAAGTAGAATATTAACCTACTTACGTTTACCCTACCTTTTCTAAGCGAGGTTTAGGAAGCTAGACCTATTAAGAATAACGTAATTTCTATCTAGGTTATCTCTAATAATACTAGAGTAATCCTATCTAAAGACTATAACTAATTCTAGAACCTTTCTTCTATCCTTAGCAAATCTAACTTAGAAAAGAGTTTTACACTATATAAAGCTAACTAGTATAACTATAGTATAGTAGTATTAGCTACTATTACGCAAAGCGACTTAGGTAAGAAACCTCTAGCTAGCTATAACCTAAGAAAGATTTAGAAGAATACTTAGAAAACTATTCTTAAGAAGCCTAGTAGTAAACATATCCTACACCTTAGAGGGTATAAGAACTAGAATAATAATTACTTTATAAACTAAAGTCTAAGTAAGAATCGTACTATATAATTTATAGACACGCTAGGACTAGTAGATATAGATATACTTAATACTCTAAGAGATTCTAAGCTAAATAAAACTCTAAAGAATACTTACTTAAAGCCTAGAGAAAGATAGGCGAAAAAGCACTATATAGTAGAAAAGCTAGCCCTAGACACTTAGAAGGTTATTTAGTAGATTCTAGACACTAAAGTTAAGCTACTACTTAAAATAGTCTTAGAAAATATACTAGAAGTCTATAAGAAGCTTTTTTAGATAGGATATACTATAGAGGAGTTTAAGAAAATTAAAGTTAACTTAGTAGCTTAAGTACTAGTAAGCGAGAATAAAGATAACTTAGAAAAAGATCTTAAGCCTAAAATCTAAGTTAATTTACTATTATTAGGATAGCTACTAGACTATATACTATAGAGGCCTTAGCTAGAAAGGTTATATAATACTACATATAACGCTAAGTATTAGACGGACGCTTAAATTAGTTATATATAGTAAAACATTATTCTAGAAAAAGACTATAAAGTAGGCTTAGTAGAAGGTAACACGAATAATAATTAGCGAGAATACGACTAATTAGCTAGTATTAAATACCTACGAAGGGACTACCCTAAAGTTCTAATTAATATTTAGAGTAATACTTTTCTCTCTTTATTAGATTCTAGAGCAGAACTTAATATAATAAAGAAGTAATAGTGAGAAAGTAAGTCTCTAATTACTCTCTACTAAAAAGTATACTATTAGTGCGTATAGTATCTACTAATAGTACTATATAAAGTTTTACGGTATCGTATAGAGTATACCTATATATATTAGGCGAATTAAAGTTTAGACTAATTTCTTTATAGTAGAGAGTTATATAAACTCTATTATTAGGTAATCCTTTTCTAACTAACGCTTGCGCGAGGCTTAAGTATATAACTATAGGCTACTTACTACTATATCTTTAGCGAAGATAGAGAGTTTAATATAAGATTTATATATATAAGAAGTAATTAGATTTATACGCTAGAAGTATATACGGGACCTACGTTAGAAAACTTCTAGAGAGTGTAATCGCTAGCGTAATACTCTCTTATTATAAGACAGAACAGCTAGCTAAGGATAGATTATAGAGAGAAGTAAACTTAATTAGAATATAGATAGAGTAAGAAAGCCTAACCAAAGACCTATAAGAGATGCGACTAGTAATAGAGTAGCTAAAAAAGGTTTAACTAGATAAGAGACTAATTCTATAGAAAATAGGTATTTATTTAGGAATTAAGCTTCTTAGAAAAGGGGCTAAATAGGTATATTATAGTAAGGGATAAAGATAGACTATTTATATTTTAATAACTTTGCTAAGCTATTAGAAGAGATTCTCTTAGAAGTTATAAAGCTAATAAAGAAATATAAGTACGAAGAAAGAGATATAAAGTTAGTATAGAAGGACTAGCTAAAAAATACTCGAAGGTAGAAAGAAGGCCTTATAGTAAAAGTAATATAATACTTCTAACTAGTCTAAAGGGTAATTAGAAGGATAAATTAGTGCTTAAGGTAAATAGTATATATAAACGTAAAGAGTAGAAGATAAAGCCTATTAATAACTTAGGCTAAACTCTAAGGGAGGTTAAAGGGCGATTAGATTAGAAAGAAAGAGCTAAGGCAAAGTAAATTCTAAATTATAATAATAATAAAGCGCCTTTTAGCTAATACTTTAAACTTTAGTATACTTTATTCCTAAGAAGTACTTAGATTACTCTAAAATAGCTAGCGAAAATAAAGATATTACTAGATCTTTAGCTAAGAGAAAGAGAGATATTAGAGGAACTACTCTATAGAAGAGAGTTAGCCCTCGCCTAGAACTTTAGAGAATTAGAAAGAGTTAGCTAAGAAGTAATCCCGCTAGTCGTTATTAATACTATCCTATATAAGGCGTGGCGAGCGGACTAGTTTCCTATTCTAAGAAAGCTTTAAAAGGTAGTTATTAAGATAATCTAAGACTAGATTAATAGAGGCACGCTAGAGCTTTGCAAGAGCTAGTATTATAACTTTTAGTTTCTAGTAGTAAAGAAGGATAAAGGCTATTAGCTGATTAATAACGCCTAGAAGATTAATAGTATAATAATCTAAAACGCTAATCTACTACCTAACTCTAATAAGTTCTTAGAAGAGTTTACTAGCTATACTATTATATTACTTATAGATTTCTTCTTAGGATACGACTAAGTAGAGCTTTATAAGAACTTAGAGATATATAGCTTTCTTAATACTACTTAGACTTATTTAGTAGTATACTTTACTAAGGTACTACTAATTCGATTATAGAGTTCGTGCGCGTAATAACTAAAATCTACTAGAATTATATTCTAAACCGCTATATACCTTACCTAGATAACGTTTACGTTAAGAGACCTAAGATAACGTATAATAAAGAAAAAATTAAGCTAGGCATCTACTAATATATCGCTAAATACCTCTTAAATATAGATTAGGTACTTACGGATATAGAGAGGGCTAGAGTAACTATTTTAGAGTATAAATCTAATTTCTACTATACTTTAATAATTATTATTAGGTATAGGATTAATTAAAATAGTAGGCACCTAGATATAAAAAAGATTAGAAGATCCTTACTTAGCTAAAACTAATAAACTAGAAAGATATCTAAATATTATTAGAGTCTACGTTTATTATAGAATCTAGATTATTAGCTTTACTATAGTCATAGAACTATTATTTCTTCTACTTAGAAAGAATACCTCTTTCTATTAGGAATCTAAGTAGTATTTAGCTATAGCTTCTCTTAAGGAGAGTTTATATATAGTACCTATACTTATCTTAATTAACTATAGCGAACCTTTCTAAGCAATATTCGTAGTAGTAGATAGATTAAAGAAAGGATAGGTCGCTATCTTTATATAGCTTAATACGCTTAGGCGCTAATACTTAATTAGATATAAAAGTAGAGTCTAGTTAATATTAGAAAGAAATTAGGAATTAGGTAAATATAAGTATAAAGTATTACTATTAATACTAAAGAAGTTTTACTTCTACTTATATAGAGTAAGATTTATAATAGAAATAAATACTAAATACTTATAGTATAGCTTTAGCGCAGCGCAATAGACCTACTAAGAGTACTTATTATAAGATAGCTCGCTCTTTTAAACCTCTAGGATTTCGATATTATTTATATACTAGGAAAGAAGAATATAGTAGCTAACGCCCTTTCGCGTAGGCCTAAGCTAGAGAGATAGAAACTACTAGAAGAACTAGAAGAGGACGTTAAAGACTTTATTAATATATACCTAAATACTACTTAGCTTATCTTAGAGAAGATCTATAAGATAACTCTAGCGCTTATATGCTACTATCTAGTAGACCTTTTCTTTAGTGCTAAGCTATTAGATAATAGCTATTTAGAAGAATCTTAGTAACTTATAGTATAGATTCTTTTTAGAAAACGCCTAGAGAACCTTAATAGGTTAGAATTACGTAAGTTTAAATATAAGGTGTTATAAATAACTATTAGAGAGCGATATCTCTTTATACTACTAAGTAGAGGAAGCCCTTTACGCTAAGTTATAGATAACTCTAGATAGTAATAGAGATTATTAGAGAACTAATAATAACTTAGAGTATAGAGGTAAAGAAGGTATATAGCGTAAAGTTTAGACACGCTATTACTAGAAAGGGCAATATAAATAAGTTAAAAGTATATTTAATCTTATTCTAAATACTAATTGCATATATTAGTAATAGTATAAGAAGCTTTATAGCCTATAGAACTACTTTCTATTCTCTTTAAATAGATTATAATTAATATTATAT
Organism: Pyrenophora teres f. maculata; assembly: GCA_014334815.1. Lineage (NCBI taxonomy): Eukaryota > Fungi > Ascomycota > Dothideomycetes > Pleosporales > Pleosporaceae > Pyrenophora > Pyrenophora teres. Next base: position 3,486,023 of record CP060573.1, on the reverse strand, counting down.
ATATACTACTAAGACTAAATAGCTATAAGTACTTAATAGTCGCTTAGAACTACGCGTTTAGTTAGCTAGAAGCTAAAGCGCTAGCGAAAAATAATTTAAAAGCTATTTAGAAGTTTCTAATTAACAATATATTTAGTAGATAGAGACTACTACTAAAAATATTAGCTAATAGTAGACTAGAGAATAAGAGACTAGTTAAGAACTTATAGTAGTAATAAGGTATTAATAGAGTAATTTTAAGTGCTTATTATCTATAAGGGTAAAGCCTAATTAAGCGAGGCTATACTTCTATAGTAGCGGCACTAAAGAAGCTTTAGAGAAACTAAGTAGATAACCTAGCTAATATACTCTAGGCTAACTAAACGACTATTAAACGATCTACGTAGAAGATACTAGCGTACTTAGTATTAGGCTAGGAATATATCCTTCTAGTAGAGCTTTTAATCTCTATATAGTAAATATTACTATAGTTAGAAGTTAAAGATACCTAATACTACTTGCGATAAGCTTAGTAATTCTAAAGAAGAGATAAGAGGTTCTAGAAGGCTATTAATAGAATAGTATAGCTTAGATAGAAAAATAAGGACTACTTTAATAATATAAAGGTTCTTTAGAAAGAACTATTAGCTATTAGAGACTTTATATTACTACGCGACTCCTTTTATAAGACTAATAGATTAATACTTACTAAATTTCTCTCTAAATAGACTAGTCTATTTCGCATTATAAAAACCTATTAGAAAGGATAGTATAATCTAGAAGAACTAAATAAGACTCTATTCTATAGTTATACGCTAGGTAATAGGCTAAAGCGTTTTATTTAGCGCACTATAATAGAGCTATAAATAACTAAACTAAAAAGAGGTAAAAAGGCTGCTAAATAGCTATTAAAAGAGATCGCGGATAGTAATAAGAATATATAAGATATAGGTATAAGAGATCTTAAGTAATAAGTACTAAAATATAGTTAGGACGCCCCTATTAGAGAAGGTAGCTAAATAAGAAAAGAGAAACGCTATAATCTTAGATACTTAAATACAGCTTAGCTAGATAGCTAGCTTTAAAATACGTAAGAAGATAAAGATATTATAAAAGTACTATAAAAGATAAGGAAGGCTATAGTAGTAGTACTAAGAACGAGAGAAGAGTTTAATACGTCTAAATATCGCGCATTCCTATAGTTATTAATAGTAGGTAGGATAGATATAAGGCGTAAAAGAAGCTTAGATAATACCCTAGACTAGAATAGATAGATAACTAAAGACCTAAAAGAGGAAACTAAGTACCGCTTTTATAGAAAGATATAAAGAGATAAAGACTACTATAAGGCTTAGATATCTCTAGAATATAGATTATATCTAAGAGCTATCTAGTAAGTATTTAAGTATAATAGAAGAAGAGAGGTCTATCTTCTCTAAGTAGAGGAGGAGTATAGTATATAAAAGAGGCTTAGATAAGACCTTAGAGAATACTTAATAAGAGTATAAATAGAATAGAAAGTTAGAATAAGTTATTTATTAAGGATACTATATACATATAAAAGGCGCTTAGATAGCTACTTAGATAAAGAAAGGAATAGCTATAAGACTAACCTAGAGATACCTCTATAAATAACTAGGTCTAGAAGACTAGCTATAGTGCGTATCTATAGCTCTAAGCTACTATTAGAACTAACTTCTCTAAAAGAGAAAAGTATTAAATGTATTCTTACTCTTAGTATTGCTATTATTACTATTATCTTCTTCTAAATTACGCTTAGACCTATCCTTAGAGGATATAGTAAGAATAATAGGTAGAATAGTAGGCCTACTAGCTAAACGCAAAGAATAGCGAATAGTTTAATTAAGCTCCTTAGTAAAGTTATTAGTAACCTTAGTAGCAGGTATAATAGAGATAGCGAGGAGTATAATAGGCGAATAGTAGTTAGAACGTATCTTAGCTAAGGTAAAAGAGTATGCGTAGGTAGTGAAGATAAAGCAAAGTAGGCGAGTATAGAGAGCTACTTAGAAAGAAGAAGGTTTAGATAAAAGGCGGGATAATATATAACTAGAAAGAAAGAGACGATATAGGCTATTATTATTAATTAGGTAGTAAATAAGCGTTTATAGTAAACACTAGCTTAACTAGGTAGCAAAGTAACCTTAGAAAGCGAGGTATTAATAACTAATAATAAGAGCGGTCGGCCGTAGTAGAATAATATAAGAGTAGTATATAAAGTAAAAATAGAACTATAAGGCTAAAAAGCTATTAGAAGCTCTATAGAAAGCGTTAGTTAAGTTAATTAGGTAGTCTAGATATAGAAAGGAATAGTAGTATAAGTCTAAGTAATACTTAGAGTTACTAGCTCTAAAGACCTAGCTAATAAAATATTAAGCTAGTTAGACTATAATTAGAAGACTCTAGAGACCTCTTAGGTAGGTATAGAATAAGCGCTAGATAGAAGAGACTTAAGATATCCTTAAATAGCTATTAGCTACCTAATATAATAGAAACTAAAGGGACTTAAAATAAGAATAGAAAAAGAAGGAATAGGTATTAGATAATAGCTAGACGCTTTTTATTTATTTAGACGAAATTAATTAGGGAGGCGCTTAAGAGCTAAGGGATTTTTGGAGAGATAGTAGATATCTAGAGAAGATGCGTAGTTTATTAGTACTTAGTCTAGAAAGCCTTCGGCTAAGATAAAGAAAAAGGAGGCCTTCCTTTCTAAGTAAGGGAGGGATATAGTAGAGGAAATAGAGATAATAGAAGCTAAAGAACGCTTAGATATAGAGATACTAGAGCGCGACAAATATTACTTAGAGATAAATAATATATATATATACTACTTAATATAATTTCTAATATCTTATATTAAGCATATATTTCTATAGGTATTCGCTCTACTATACTATAATACTTAGTGTTTAGCTATCTAGTAAGCCGCTTAAACTTTACTTTAAGGTCTACTATAGCGAGCGATAACTATTATTATAGTACCTACTTCTTTTACTATACTACTATCTCTACGTAGACTCTAGAGTATATATAGCTATCTTCTTAGGTAGATATAAACTCTAGTATATAATACTAGTCTATACTTATACGCTAGAATTCCTCTCGCTTAGCTATAGTCTAAAAGAGAGACTCTATTATAGAGTAGTTATAGTAGCCTTCCTCTATTTAAAGACTATAACTAGACTATAACGCCTATATATCGCTCTTTACTAGCGCTTTATTCTAGTATAGCACTTCTAACTAGTTACGTACTTATCTATTTTTTACTAACTCTTAGTAGATAGCTAGGTAGGTATACTACTAGGCGTAGGTACTAAGGGCGGCGCTTATATACTAGAAGGTCTACTTACGTAAGACGTAGCGTATACGATTAGTACTCTAGTATCTATCTAAATTAGCTAATTATACTTTTTTATAATTAGCTTCGCTATATTTATCTCTATTTTAATTTCTTGCTATTACTATTATCCTCTTACTACTCCTCTAGCTCTAGCTCCTAGAGAAAAGTAGTTAGATAAGTAACGCTATTATATAGTATCTAGAGATTATCTATAAATAGTTAACTAAGTCTAAGAAAGTATACTACTAGCTCGCTTACCTTCTAAGAAATATAGTAGTAAATTATCTTAATACGCTTACTAAAGCTATATCTCTTATAGTACGTAGTAGTAAAGAATACTAGACTACTCTCTAGAAAAACTCTCTAGTACTCTACCTTATCCGCGCTATTCTCGCACTATATTAAGGTAATCTCTATCTTATAAGTAGGTACGCTAGTAGAGAGATATATAAGAGTAAAGAGACTTTCTTTAAACTAATATATACTCTTTATATACTTAGCTATAGTGTTATTACGCTATAGTATCTACTTTAGCTATTATATATTATCTATTCTATAAATAAATCTCTCTCTAAGCGAGGCCTCTTCTAATACTTATTAAGAAGCTAATTCTACTACTTATCTAGGTAGTTATTAGAGTACTTTAGAAAGCTTTAGCCTATCGCTAGTTTAGCTAGCTAATTAATAAGTTAGTCTATAGATACCTTAGAAAGCGTAGTAGTCTTAGGTCGCATATAGTCTCTCTTATTTAGATCTAAGAGTAAAATATTCTTAAATAGCTACTATCGCGCCGTCTTATAGAGCCCTTTAACTATTAACTAGAGATTAGCTAGTAAAAAGCTCTACTTATTAATAAGAAGATAGTATCTATTCTATAATATAATTCTAGGGGTATTATTACTTATCTAAGATCTAGCTAGTATACGTAAGTAGAGTATTTAATTTATAGGACTAGGCGTATCTTTAAAGTTAGATAGTATTATAAACTAGTCTACTATATCTCTAACTAGCTTATAAGTAGTAGATACTATATTAGTATCTTTCTAAAGCGCTTCCTCTTACTAGTAGTAGGTATAGTACACTATAAGCGCTTTTAAGGTAGTAATTAGAGTAGATAGCGTTAATAAGAACTTATATATTAAAACCTACCTACTACTATAGTAATTAGACTTAAGGCTAAGGACTACTACTCTACTTAGTAGTACGCTTTAGTACTTATTATCTAATAAAGTATAGTTAAGTAGGGCTATCTAAAGACGTAGATATTACTCTTTTAGTTACTCCTTTTTAGTAGTATTAGCTATACGCGTAATTTACTTAAGTAACTATAAAAGCGTATTTTACCTACCTATAAGCTTATAGGGCGGCTACTTAACCTACTTATATATACGCTATAGGTAGTAGAGAATACTTACTAGCTTCTAGCTATACTTCTTAATTATACTAACTTAATATCTTAAGTAAAAGAGCTACTTATTTAACTCTACGCCTACCTTACGTCGCTTAATAATCTCTAAAGTAAGTCTACCTACTATCTTAGCCTAGCTACTATTAAACGCTTTCTATATTAGCTACTCTATAGCTTTATAAATATCGCGTAAGCCTATATTATCTAATACTACTTCTTCTCTACTATATATATCTATCTCTCTACCTACTAGCTACTTAGCGCGTAGAAGCGCTACCTTTAGAATACTTTATAGATATAGAACTTATTCTATAAGCTCTAGCTATAAATTAGTCTATAAGTAGATACTCTCTTTAATCTTTTTCTTTACTATAGCTACCTCTTATTCTTCTCGCTAATACTAGTAATCTACCTTAACTCTTTATAAGATATCTTTTAAGTTCGTAGCCTTAACGCTTATCTTAACTATAATATACGCCGGCTAGCTAACTACTCTAAATAAATATTAGTAGAATTAGCTATCTCGCTAAATCTAATTACTTATATACTTACTTTTTTACCTTATATCTCTACTTTACTTTTATTAGTTACCTAGCTATACTTCTTCTTATAGTGTTTCTAAATACTTTATAGTAAGATATAGATATACTAATACCTCTCTAATAAGTAGACTAGCCTATCTTCTTAGCTTTATAAGCTAGTAATAGGCTTCTTCGCTAGCTTTAGTACGCGTATATCTTTTAGACTCTACGTAAGGTCTAGTAGCGTATATATAATAGCTACTAAGCTCTTACGCGTAGCGACTATAACCTTAGAGTAGCGCTTTTTAAGATACGTAATAACCTACGCTAGTAGTATAGTAGTAGTATATAGTTAGTAGATAATAACGTAAAGTTTAGGTAGGTATTTAAATAGCTACGCGAATAGCTCTATAGTAGAGAGTAGTAGAAATATAGATAGGCGCTATATAACTTATCTATTAGCTTAGTATTTACTCTATCTCTCTATAAAGATCGAGGTATAGTTATTATTCTTATTTTACTTTAATTACGTTTCTAGCTCCGCTAACGCTAGTTAGTAAGAGTATTATAGTATATCTATATAGCCTAACTTTTAGTACTGTAGTATAACTATATTAGAACTCTAATAATACTAAGACTTTTTATATGTAGCCTCTATCTAAACTTCTACTCTCTACCTTATTTTAGTAGATGAGTTAAATATATACTAGTTAGTAGTACTAGATAAAGCTATAAAGTAGTTTAATAGCGGTTATTAGAGCTTTTCTCTAGCTAGCGAAGTAGATTTCGCTTATAACTATATATATAAGCTGCTAATAAAGACTACTAGAAGCTATTTTTTTACTAGGCTATAGTCCTAAGCTTGTAGTATAATATACTATTCTATCTATATAGTGCTAGCTAGCTTATCTCTAATAATACTAGTATCTATAAGCCTATCTTTATTACTTACTTAGTCTTATTAGCTATCTAGCTACTACGTAAGACGCTTACTAATAACGCTCTATCTAATAATACCTAAAATTATCTTATCTACGTAGCTAAGTTGCTTATATAGAATAAGAGGAAAGAGCCGCTATCTATATAGAAGCCCTTAGCTTCCTCTTTAGAACTAGCCTCTACTCTATCTCTATAATAGAAGAAGTAGCTACCTCTATCTATATTAGCCTCTATACTAAAGCGCGCTTAAATAACTACTAATAAGACGCTTCTAGCTAGCCTTTAGCTATCTAAGTCTAGCGAATTAGATAACTAACTAGAAGACCTCTCTCTATATATTATAGCTATCTCTAATAATAATTACTATACTAAGTAAGAATATAGTAAAAAACTTATACTTTTATATATAAAGAAGCGGCTTAATCTTAGCCTAGTAGCACTTAGCGATAAAGCTAATACTAAAGAAAAGACTACCTACACCTCTATTATATAAAAGGACGAGTTAGTTATCGCCTAGATTATTAAGTAGCTAGTCTTAAAAGAGATAGACTTTTATAGCTTTACCTAAACACTCTATCTTATAGCCTATACTCTTCTAGAGAAAGCGCGCGTACTTAGTAACTAGTTCTTTTAGTACTACGCTACTTAGTTTCTATAAGCTTAGTAAGAACGTAGCTTACTCTTTAAAGGTAGTAGCGAGCTCGCTAGTAGCTAGAGTAAGATATATATAAGAGCTAGGTACTTATAACTTCTTAGTATGCGTAATAATACTAATAAAAAGTTTTACTTCGCCTAGAATATATATATACGTTATAAAGTAGAGCTAGTAGCTATCTATATTAAGTCTTAATAAGTATTAGCTCTCCTAGGTTAAGTATATTCTAAAAAAATAGCGTAGATCTAGTATAATAACTTTATATCTAGTAATAATAGAATATAAAACTAGTATAAAAAGAGTCTAGTCTATATAGAAGTAATTATAGCGCTAATAGAGTTAGTTAGCTCTAACGCTATAAAAAAGGATAAGTAAGTATTTAAATAATAATTAGGCTAAGTAATACGCTAGTACTTAATTAGTTAGGAGTTAGGCTAGGGCATTCTAACTCTAATACTATATAACAAGATTCTAAATCGCTAAATAGAATATACTCTTTATATAGGCTAGCTAGATATCTAGATAAAGCTACTTAATAAGGAGCGCTAAGATATATACGTAGCTAGTAAGGCACTTAAGAGCTAGTTAGGACTAGAGGGAATTACTAGCAGGCCTATTAGTAAGAAGAAGATATTAAGTATTAAAATAGAGGCACCTATAATAATCTATAAGGTAGAAGAGATTTAAGATAGTAAAGATAATAAGATAGATAACAGCGTTAATAACAGCGTTATAAAGCGAACTTAAGTATTACTAAATAGTTCTACTTTAGCTCTATAGTTACGTTAGCTAACCTTACTTAAATTATTCTATCTTATAGAGTAAATATTAAACCTTAATATATTAATTAGTCTAATAAGCTACTTTAGCTAATAAGCTACCCTAACACTAAACGTATATATAACTACTAAATTTTAACTATAAATAACTCTACTACTATAAGCCTAATTAATAATATAATTAATACTATTAAATTATAAGAGCCTAGTACTTTATTTTTATATCGCGATATTACAAAATAGTTTAAAGTTAACAAATTAACGTTATCGCGCCGACACTAAGGCAAATCTAAGTCTATAGCCTAAAAAGTATAATAATAGTAGTTACTTAACCTATAATAAGAGATAGAGATTATAGATATAGAAAGATATATAAGAGGTAGTTTACTATCTATATAGTATAATAAAAAATTTCGTATTAGCTATTATAAAATAAGATATAGAAGAAGAGTATAAAGTAGATATTAGATATAGAAGAGTAGACTAGTTAGATAACTCTTAGATTTAGAAGTAGAGATAATAGATAACTCTCTAAGGGGAGAGAGTCTACTCTATATAGTAAGAGAAGGAGAGTCTAAGCCTATAGTAGCTAGCGTATATACTAGGCCTAATTAGAACTAGTCTATACGCTAACCCTATATAGAACTAGTACGTAAGAAAGAAGGTTCTATCCTTATATATACCTCTCTAAAAAAAAGAACTTAGCCTTATCTCTAAGGCTAGTAATAGTAAAAGAAAGTAACTAAAACTAAAGAAATAAAGACTATAATAAAAAACTATCTAAAAGCTTCTAAAAGTTAGATATAGCTTCTAGAATCCCCTATAGTAGCTATCTTATTAAATCTAGTATTTAGGTTTATATAGAGCTGCGTATATATTAATATAGAGGGTATACTACTCTAAATCCTAGTCTATACTAAGGTAGATAAGGCTAACGTTGTTAAGTCCGCGTCGGTTATCTAGCGATATAATAAGGATAGTAGGTATTTAGTAATAATAATCTAATTCTATATAAGCGATAGAATAACTTTAAGTATTAATCTAGGTAAGAGACGAACTATAAGATAAGTTAACTATAACGAGTATATTAAGGGAATCCTCTATAACTATATACTTATTACCTAATCTATTACTATTCTATATATCCCTTTAGATATATCCTTCTATAGGATAGTTAGAATAGTTACTATTGTAAATTCTTATACTATCCCTTTCTTAGCGGGATGCTAGCTCTTAGCAGAATAGTAGTTATATAATCTACGCCTTACGCTAATTATAACCTTCTATACTATACGATAGTTAGTTATTAACTTCGCACTCTTTAACTAGAGGAGATATCTAGTATTTATTCGTAACACTATCTCCCCTCTTAGGGCTATTATCTTAATACCCTAGAGTTTTGTTTTCTCGTACTATAATCTATAACATAGATTATATATAAGGCTTTAGTATACCTATATATTATACGCTCTTATTCCTTTATACCTTCCTAACTATGCCTAAGGTTCTATTATCTTATTATAATCGCCTGCTAAATTCGACCGCGGAGCGTCGCGCTTATACTAATTATATAAAGAAAGAGGGTTTAGAGATAACGTTTCGCTATTAGCGTTATAAAGAGAGGAACCTTTATTATTTTATTAAGATAACTACTAGTTATTATACTAGTTATATTTCTATAAAGGTAGAGTATAGTCTTTTTATTTCTAAAGAGGAGTAAGAGAGAGTTTAAGTAGAGAAGCGCTAAAAAAAGTTAGAGATTACTTATATAGAGAAGCGTTAAGCTCTTATAGTAATAGAGACTGCGTAACTCTATTAGAAGCTTCTAGAGGTTAAGGCGCGAGAGTATTCTTATACTAATTAGAATCTTACTATTCTAAATTTTTAGAATCGGGCGTAAGTATAGGCCGAGGGGGACGCGACCCTTAGTATAGACCTTCCTTTAATCGAACTACCGCTATCTAAACCTTTAGCTAATCTAAGCTAGTTATAGGCTAAACTTAACTTTTTTAATTCTTCTTTTAATTACTTCTTTCTCTTTGAAGATTTAATCTCTACTACTTTAGATATTCTTAGTAGTACTCCTATACTAGTTCCTTATAGTTCGTAAGATTCTATTCTAGTTCTTACGTATTATAGCTCTCTAGCTATCCTTACTATTTAACTAAGTACTTTTACTAACGACTATCTTTCTATAGGTTCTTAATCTCTTTAACCTCGTACTTATTATCTTTAAGTTTAATATCTGTCGCTAACTTAGTATCTAGTAGTACTAGTTCTAGTAGTTTCTTATAAAAGATAGAGTAGATATATATACCTAGTAGTAACTAGAGTTTATAATTTACTAGGCTGATTATCTCTAGGATTTCGAATAGTCCTATTTAGAGATTATCTAATTTTCTATATAGCCTTTTAGTTTTTAGATTTTATTATAATAGGAAAACTTTATCCCCCTTTTTAAAGGTTAGTCTCTTAATCCTTTGCTTATTTATACTCTTAGATATTATAAGGTTCCTCTAAGTAATATTCTAGCTTAGTTATTTATATAATTTTTATAAAAGGTGTACTTTATTATCTACTCTACTATAATACTTTTAATGTCTTTTAGATCTTAATAAGCGACTAGCTTATATCTATAGTTCGTATAGTAAGGTAACTACCTTATTATTATAGATTTTATACTATTATAGGCTAGTTATACTATTAGTAGGAGTTTAACCTAGTTATTCTACAGCTTATTAGCGTATATCCTTAAGTACTATTCTAATGTCTAGTTTGTCCTCTTTGTCTAGCTATCTATTTTCGAGTAAAAGCTTATTAAAAGCTTCTTTTTTATACCTAACTTTACTAGGAATATACTCTAGTATTAAGAAGTAAATAGTTTATTATAGTTAGTAATAAACTCTTTAGGTATTCTATATTCTAAGATAAGTGCCTTTATAACTTCGTAGGCGTACTCTTCTACTATTATTAATTCTTTAGTAGGTATAAACTTTGCCGCCTTAGTTAATTAATCTACAATTACTAGAATAGTATTGCAAAGTCTTATAGATTCTAGTTCTAACGATTGCGGGAGCTTTACTATAAAGTCTATTATTATACTTATCTATAGTTACTATAGTAGCGTTAAAGGCTGTAATAGGCTATAGAGCTTATATCTCTTAGGCTTATTCTAATAATACGCTAAATAGTTACTTAGGATATTCTGCACCTCTATTTATAAACGTAGTATTATAAATTTTTTTACTAGTTTTCTAACTATTTCTTCTACTTCTATACCTATACTCTAGGGACTTATATAGTTCTATAATAAAGTCCTTTCTTATATATAGTATATATATCTAGTCCTTCTAGATTATATCTTAGTACTTCTTCTTATTTCATAGTAAGTTATTATAACTTATCTACTTAGGTCTAGTTACTAGCTAGTAGCCTTCTACTACTACTATATTTATAATATTATAACCTATTATCCTAGCTTAGCTACTCTAGCTAATTCTAGCTAGTTATACTTTAGGCTACTATTAGGTATCTACTTAAGTACTGCGTTATATAGTTCTTTATAACCTTCTTCTTATAGGTTAGATCTTTGGCTTAGGGCGTCCGCAGCTCTATTAAGCAATCTAGCTCTATAAGTAATCTTAAAGTCGAACTAAGAAAGTATCTTAGCCTATTAGACTTATTTTCTATTAAGTTTCTTTATATTATAAAACTTATTAGGTTCTAGTAATTAGAAAATATTTAATCTAATATAGGAGTCCTAGTAAATAGACTTTCTATTATTTAAAGATATTAACTACTCCTAGTAGTTTCTTATTATAATATTATAATTAAGTTCTGCTCTAGAGAACTTCTTAGAATAGTAGAATACTAGTCTCTATTTTCTATCCTCGCTCTACTATAATAATACAGCGCTAAGAGTATAATCTAATACGTTAGTCTTAACTCGCGTCTTACGTCTTAGGTTATATATTTCTAGTACTAAGGCTTTAAAGAATACCTACTTTAGTTATTTAAAAGCCTTCTAGTATTCCTTTTTCTATTTAAACCTTATATCTTTCTTTATAATCTTTATAAGGGGTGCTGTAATCTAGAAGTAGTTTCTAATAAACTTTCTATAAAAGTTCGCAAATCCTAGGAAGAATTATATATTCTTAACTATCTTAGGTATTAGCTATTTCTATATAGTCTAGATTTTCTTTAGATTTATTTTAACGCCCTCTATCGAGATAATAAACCTTAGGAACTCTATTTTCTACGTATAAAACTTATACTTCTTAGGTTATAGGTATAACTTACAGTTCTAAGCTTCTAAAGTACCTTCTTAATAAGTTTAATATGTTTTTTAAGTATTCCCTTAGAATATACTAGTATATTATCTAAGTACGCTAGCATAAAGATTCCTAAGTACTTATAGAGTATCTTATTAATAACTACTTAGAAGGTTGCCGGCGCGTTTATTAATCTAAATAGTATAACTATATACTTAAATAGTCTATATTTTGTTTTAAAAGCTATTTTCTACTCGTGTTCTTTAGTAATTCGAATACGGTAAAATCCTTTCTAAATATTAAATTTCGTAAACTACTTAGCTCCCTAGATCTAATCTATAAGCTCTATTAAGTAGTAAGGGATATTAATTCTTAATTATTACGCTATTTAACCTCCTAAAGTTAATATACAGTCGCTACTTTCTATTAGGCTTCTTTATAAATAGTATTAGTAAGGCTATCTAGCTACTACTCTTGTAGATAAATCCCTTTTTTAAATTTTTTCTAATATACTCTCGCAGCTTAGCTTCGTACTTAGACGCGACTAAGTATATTAGTCTTAGAATAAGCTTAGTACCGTCTTTAATAAGAATCTTATAATTCTATTCTTAGTATTCTACTAACTTAGTTACTTTCGTTTTCTTAAATAGTTCTCTAAACTTATTTATTTTATACTCTTCTAGTATATTTAGTAGTACTAGTTCTTTCTTTATAGTTGCGACCTACTATATCTAAATAACTCCTATCTTCTAAGAGTCTTTCTTATAAATTCTTGCGATCTTATAAGGTAAGATTATACTAATCCTCCTATTCTAGGGTAAGCTCTAGATTATTAGGCCTATCTCTTTTTATACTCTAGTAACCTTACGCGTAGATTCTTAGCTAAGTATTTTCTTTCGTAGCTAATTAATAGCTAGGTTATACTTAATTAACTAATTATAGCTAATTAATATATCTTCTTCTCTAAGATTTATAATATTAATATTTATCTAGTCCCTTATCCCTACTACGTCTAGTAATACTAGTTAGGTCTCTAGTCTTATTACGCCGCCTCTATATATTATAGAGTTATTATTAGCTAATACTACTTATACTAGTTAGTTCTTAACCTAGTATAGTATATTATATCTCTCTATAGCTTAGGACAAGATAACTATCTATACAGCACTACTATTTATAGTCGCTATAATCTTATATCTATATACGCTAACCTCCGCTCTTAACCTAAGATTCTATAGCTCTAAGTTCTATATATTATAAAGAGTTATTTTAGAATTACCTATACTAGCGTAATCTTATCCTTAGTAGTATTTTAGTTTTTTAACTAACCTCGCTTTCTAGATTATTTCTTTAGAAAGTAGCCTATATTAGACTTCGCGTTCTAATATATTAGGTAATTATTATCGTAATAAAAGGTCTAGTATACGAGCTTATACTATACTAGTCCTATCCTTAGGGTTTTATAAAGGTAATATACTTCTACTAAGTATTCTCTATCCTTTAGATTTAGGTAGTAGTAATTATCCTCTTATCTTCTAGATTATTCTTTCTACGTAAGGTAGTAGTTATATCTATTCTTATAGTTAAGCTAGTATAGGTCTTTATATTACTCCCCTAGTAGTAGAAAGTTATTCTAATTTCCCTACTATTTTAATAGTTCTAGCTTCTTATATATATAGTAGGCTTCTATCTAATATTTCTTATTAAGGAGTATCTTATACTATTTATTATTTATCCGCTATCTAATAGTCCTACGTTATCCTTTATAGAACCTATATCTTAGCTTATATTTAGTCTAGTATATAGCTTAATACTCTTTAGTCTTCTATTCTAATACGCTAGAGGCTATAAGTTTATTATTCTATACTTTTAGGTCCTTAAAGTATAGTTACTCTAGTATAGCTTAGTATACTATTTTTTTAGCTTTAGAGCTAGTAATAGCGATTTATCTCTTCTAATAGTAATCCTTAGCTATATATTCTTATTTTCCGTATACCTAACACCTATATTCTACTAACCTTTATCTTACTTTAGTACTAGTTACTAACTAGTCTATAGGCGTAGTTTTATCTTATAATATTATATTAGGTACCTCTTTTACCTAGGGTATAAGCTTGTAAGCCTTATTACCTAGTATCTAAGCTTTATCGTATAAGTCTATATTACTAACGTTATTATCTAGTAATTATATAATACGCAGGTAAAGTATACTTTATTAAACTATTCTAATTCTAATAGCTCCCTATTTCTTAGTATCGTTCTTTAAGTAGTCTCTATAAAAGTATCTAACTTTACTATATTATAGATATACTTTCTTATTATAGCGTTTCTAGCGCTCTTTTTTAGATAGTCTATTTAGATTTCTCCTTAGGTCTTTTAATTCTTAAATCGTTTCTATACTTTATTAGTTATAATAATATCTTCTTCCTTATTAACCTTAATCTATTATTAGTGTTTCTTTATATTAGGGCTAAGAAAGTATTTTTTTTCTACTCTATTCTCTCCTATAGATAGTTATTAATTTAGGTAGCTAGTTCTATAAGCAAATATAGATCTCCTAGCTTATTATAGTATACTAGACTATCTTTAATTATTTTCTTTAAACTATTCTTAAATACTATTTAGAGTGCAGTATTATTCTAGTGAATTATAACTATAGCTATTTAAACTTAGCTATATATAATACTAATTTAGTTTACTTTAAGTAAGTAATTACTTTCTCTACTTAGTTCTCTATATCTACTTTACTAAAGATATATCCTATTTTATCTTTAAAGTTAGTCTAACTTAAAAATAGGGTTTAGGTTTCTTTCTTTTCTCCTCCTATAGCTAGGTTATAGAGGTAATCCTTAATATATAGCTATATTTAGCTAGCCGCTTTCTCTTTTATATATATACTTACTATAAGAATCTTTTCCTAATTATTAGACACTTTATTATACTCGTAGTATAAGTTAATATTAGTAAGAAATACGCGGAGTTCTAATCTCCCGCCTTTATACTTCTCTAGCGTAGCTATCTTAGGCTTATATAGCGCTCGCAGTTTCTTATTTAGCGTAGCTATTAGCTAAGCTATTAGCTAATTAATAGTTTTTATTAAAGCTATTATTTATCTTACCTAAGTTCGCAATTATTATTTAAGATTATTTATAGTTTCCTGTAGGTACTAGCCTAAGTCTAGAGTCTATTCTTTAGTCTCTAACTTAGTATCTTAGTCTAGTATCTTATTATTTAGGGGTAGAGCTTAGCTAGCCTTATAGCTTATTATAGCGGAGTTTCTATTAACTAATATATTCTTAATCTTACTTAAATAACTTACTAAAAATACCTTTCTAAAGGTCTGTAGGTAGTTAAAGTGTTAATATAGAGGGTATACTACTCTAAATTCTAGTCTATACTAAGGTAGGTAAGGCTAATATTATTAAGTCCGCGTTAGTTATCTAGCGATATAATAGAGATAGTAGGTATTTAGTAATAATAATCTAATTCTATATAAGCGATAGAATAACTTTAAGTATTAATCTAGGTAAGAGACGAACTATAAGATAAGTTAACTATAATAAGTATATTAAGGGAATCCTCTATAACTATATACTTATTACCTAATCTATTACTATTTTATATATCTCTTCGGATATATTCTTCTATAGAATCGTTAGAATAGTTACTATCCTAAATTCTTATACTATCCCTTTCTTAGCGGGATGCTAGCTCTTAGCAGGATAGTAGTTACGTAATCTACGCCCTACGCTAATTATAACCTTCTATACTATACGATAGTTAGTTATTAACCTTATACCCTTTAACTAGAGAAGATATCTAGTATTTATTTATAATATATATCTACATAATTTACTATATAAAATATAGGTTTCTAACGCTATTTCTAGCTAGAGATTTCTAAACCTATAATATTCGAGTATCTTATATTTCTATATACTATATAGACCTAGTAGTAGTATAACTACTAAATACCTATAGTTAAAATATATTAAGATTATAGCTTATTATTAGGCTCGTAGGCGTAAGCTTATAGGCGTAGGCTTATAGGCGTAGGCTTATAGGCGTAGGCGTAGGCTTATAAGCGTAAAAGTAGCTTATAGGTCTAGGCTTATAAGTATAGAAAGCTTATAGCGTACTAAGCTTAGTAGTATATATTTAGGTAGCTTCTAAGTATCTCTAAGGTACTTTTTATAGTTACGCTATATATAATTATAAGGTTTTACGCTAAATTATCGCTAGAGAAGAAGTTATTAGAAGATTAATTATAATCTTTAGAGAGTAGTTACTAGTTAGCGGGCATAGCTAGGCCTAGTAGGCGAGGTTTCTCTAGGTAGTACTAGTAGAATAGAAAAGCGTTATAGTAGTCTAAATAGTTCTTAGCGTTATACTACTCTACTTTTAGGTAATCTATCTATTTAATCTTATATTACTAGCGATTCTTTACACGTTCTTTAGTACTTAGTTATATATTAATAAACTCGTCGACTAGCTATTTAGTATAGCTATTCTCTTTCTTATCTATAATTTAAACTTCTACTAGTATAGGTAGTACTTAATCTAGAAGTCCTTTATTATTAGTAGGTCTAAGTAGACGTAAGTAGAAGATAAAATACTCTAGCTAATACTATAGCGTTAGATAGTTCTAATTTATATACTCGTCTATTATATATAGTATAGGTAATAGTGTATAGTCCTACTTATTAGTAGTTAAGCTTCTTTATTCTACTAGAGGTACTCTAATTAACTATAGATACCTAGACTTTATCGCCTACTTAGTATAGAGGTATAGCGTAGTAAGAGGTATTTACTTATGTAAATTACTTCTATTATACCTAGCGTAGCTATTCTTTTAGATAGGTAATAAGGTCTATATTAAAGTTTATTATTTTATTAGCCTAAATAATTTAGTCTCTAGTAAGTTATAGTAGTCTATTTTAATATTCCCTAAAAGTAAATGCTACTTTAGGGGTAATAACCTAAGTTAGTAAATAATAGGTTTATTCCTATACTTAAATTAATAGTATTATTTACTTAGAATTTAGCGATAGAAAGCTAAGTTACTTAGTTATCTTATGCGTAATTAACGAACTAGCGTAGAAACGTTTCGAGAAATTAGTTTATATATTCTATTTAGCTATTAGTTTCTAAGTAGTATATAGTTAATAACTTTCTTTTAATATAGAGCCTTTTATAGAGTCGCTTCTAAAAAAAGGCGATAAAATTAGAGCCGCAGTCTAACGTAATACTAATAGGTAGACTATAGTGCCGAAAGATATCTATAAAATAACTAGCTGTTTCTACTACTATCTAACCTTGTATTAGATAGAAGTAGTAACGTTTAGTAAGGTAGTTAACTACTACTAAGATATTCCTATATTCGCGGTTTTTATACTAAGATAGAAGAAGGTTCTAGATATAGTCTACTATTAGGTTACTCTATTAAGAGTATAGAATTAGTAGTAGCTATAGGTATCTATATTTACTATTCTAAGAAGACTTAGTGCGCTTATACACTATATAATCTTTATAGTATATTATAATAGATTATATATTCTAGGCTAGTAGTAGCGCTTATATATTAGATATAGTATTACGCGGAGGCCCTTATAGCTCGCAATCTTATAATTATAGTATAGGTTAAAGATTCTTTAACGCAAATAGGCATTATTAGAGATATATAGCTACGTGCAATCTATAAATAAATACTAGTTATTTTCTTCGCCTAAAGATATAAGGTCTACTATACTTACGTAGTACCTATTCTTATAGAATTACTTAGAAAGCTTAGAGTCGCTAGTATTAATAGCTACGAACGCTTTAATAGCTATAGAGTTATTTTAGTAGGCTATTATAAGTAGTTCTTTTATAGATCTAAAGTCTTACTTATAGAGAGGTAACGTTAGGTCTAGTTTACTATTAGGTAGATTAAAATCTAGCTCTAATAGTACTAAAGAGTCTAGATTACATACTAATCTAAAGAGAAATCTATAGAGACGCTACTATTTAGGCTAAATTTTATTAGGCTAAGAGTCTAAAGACGTAGATAGTATATAAAGTACTATTTAAATTACTAGTTATATACTTAGAGAGAGGACTTTAGAACTAAGGATAATCTTTATATCTATAAACTAGGGGTCTAAGAGATCTATAGGCTCGTCTTATAAGCGCCTATTAAGGGCGTCTAGTTCTCTATTTTATTCCTCTAGAGCGTATAAGATCTTAAAATTAAATTAAGATAGAAAAATAGACTAGTAGGCTTATTAGCGCGTAAGTAATTTTAAACTTATAAAGTACTCTAAGTTCTTATAGTCTATAATAACGCTAATTTAGTAGCTAGAGCCTATAAGCTCTAGTTTCTATTTCTTAAATACCTAAATAATACTTATAAGTTTAAGGTTATAAATATCGTAGTTATATTCTATAGTAAAGTACTTCTTTAAGAAGAAGGTAATAGGTTATAGAATACCTTATATATTTAGTTATTTTATTACCTCGCTATATACCTATTCTAAGGAATCTATAAAAATCAAGATAGGCTTCTCTAGGTTAAGTGCTATAGTATAATATTCTAGTAAAAAGTATTTTTTAATACTTAGAACGCTATATTATAGTTAGAGTCCTATTTTAGTAGCTCGTATATTATATAGGCTTTACCTTAGCTATTTTTATTAGAAATAACTTTTACGTAGATCTACTTTATAAGGGGAAGGGCTATAGTAGAGTAGCCCTTAATAAATTATTAATAGAATCTAGTATAGCTAAGGAACGCTAGTAATCTTTTTATAGAGTTTAGTTTATCCTATTATAGATAGCTAATACTTTATCTAGATCTATTTTAATTCTCTTATTTATTATATTATCCCTAAGAACTTACCTTTATATAGTAAAATTTAGACTTATAGAGGTTAATATAGAAACCTTAGTCTTTAAGCTAAGATAAAACTTTCTTAATATAGAAAACGTAAGCTAATTTAGATTTAGAGTAGACTAGGATATTATTAAGGTAAGTAGTATAGAACTAATCTAGGTACTTAAATAAGGTACTATTAATTATACGCTAAAAGGAAGCGGGTATATTATAGAGGCTAAATAGTATAACTTATACTACTATATACTATAGTAGGTAGTAAAAGCTGTAAGCTATTTAGACCCTAGTTTTATACGAATTCTATAGAAAGCGTATATAATATTAAACTTTAAGAAGATAGTAGCCTTATTTAGCTTAGCTAGAGTTTTCTAAAAGAAGAGAATAGAGTATTAATCTTTAACTATAGCCTTGTTTAAGTTCTAGTAATCTACGTATACGCGTAAGCCGCTTTCTAGTTTAGTAATAATAAGTAGTAAGTTACGGGCTAGAGAGTTATAGCGTTTAATAAAGCCTTTATTTTCTATATCTTTAATATAGCGTCTAATAGCCTCTAGCTACTAGTCTAAGAATAGCCTAAGCTAGTAATTTAGAATTTTAGCGTCTAGTTTTAGCTCTATATTATAGTTAAATTTAGAATATTTAGAGAGCTTTCCTATAGCAGCTTTATTAAATATAGGATATAGCTAGAGTATTTCTAGAATAGCTAAAGTATAAGATTTCTTTAAGAGTAGTTTTTAGAATTCTATTTATAAACTTCTTAAAATCTTTATCTACTACTACTTATTTAACTCTAAGGCGGCCTAGTTTCTCTAGAGGTTAAAGTAAAATTATATAGAGAGTATAGCCTTAGCGTTTTACTATAACCTTAATAACTCTTTAGAATACTTTCTTTACTTCTAGTAAGCCTAGAGGTATTAGAGGAGGCTTAGGGTTATTACTTTCTATAGTAAGTTTAGTAAGGGTCTTAGGCTCTACTATACTATTAAGATAGATAATAGTTAGAGTAGATCTAGTAAGCTAGTAGTAACTTTAGTAGTAGTTATTAGGAAATTTAATTCTTTTATTATAATAGTCTAGGGTTAGCTAGTAGAGTTACCTCTATTAAAAGCCTAGGACTAAGTTAAAAGAGCTATATATATTAACTATATAAGCTACTATATACTCTAGATAATTATCTAATCTAAGATAGAACTTAATATATTCTATAATAGTTTTAACTAGTACCTCTTTATATTCTTTATATATAACTAGTGTAGATAGATTAATAGACTATATTATTTGAACCTATTATAGAAAGTATTAGGAGACGAAATTAGAGTTAGCTCTATTATCTACTAATATATAATATATATAGAGAACGTTATTCTAAGGCCTAATAAAAGAGTAAAATACAAATTATAAGAGATCTTTCTATATAAGTACTATCTTTATCTAAGCGAAGACGTTTCTAAGAAAGGTCCTAGCGTTATATAGAGTAAGTCTAGTAAAAGAGTTTACTAAGGCTTTTTTCTAAAGCTAGGTAGAGATTTTAGAGAGTAGTCTAGTCTCTAAAGTTACTCTTCCTCTAATAAGTTAGTGCTATAATAGCTTAACTTCTTAATATTATTATAATCTAACCTAGATTTATCTAGGTATATAGTTATATACTAGTTATTCTCTAAGAGCCTAGACTTTAAGAACTTTTTTTACTCTAGATATTCTTGTGTAAAATATCTAAGCTTACTATAGATATAATATATAAGTATTTTAGCTATTAGTAGGTTCTATAGAGCGCTTTTTAGCGTATATACTATTTCTCTTAGGCGTTCTATACCTTTAGGTTTATAGCTTTCTTTTACTAGTTTCTAAGAGTAATATAAGGTTATCTAAGGGCGAGAGTAGTTCTATTATTTAGCTAAAAACTCTAGAAGGTCTATAAAGTCTAATTAAGCTACTAGGTCTAAGATAGCGTTTAGTAGACTATAGTAGCCTAGACTATCTCTTATAGCGGATAAAGCAAACGCTATCTTATTATAAAGATATATAGAAAGCTTACTATAGAGCTTATAAGCCTAGATTATATAGCTAAGTTAGAGCTATAAAGCTAAGGCTTTAAATTCTATATAAAAGTAGCTTTAGGCCTTTCTTTCTATTTTATATATAGAGTTAGAAAAGTAGAGATAGATTAGATTATAAATAGCCTTATCTACTATAAGTTATAGATTAGAATCTCTAAAACGTTCTAGAGAGTAACTATATACTTAATATCTAATTTATATTTATAGCTAAATTCGTTTATCTTATTAGTTAAGATTATTACAGCTAAGCTATTAATAAGAGAGAAAACTATTTACTTATAATTTTAGGTACTAAAAGTACTTACCTTTAAACGCTAGAACGTAAGTAGCTATATTATAAAGTAGTATAGCTTATTAAATTCTAATTTAAATATCTTAGGCTATACTACGTTATTATTATTACTTTTAGTATATAAAAAGTAACTCTACGGCTTAGGACTATTACTATAGTAGAGTAGAGATTAGAATAAGTCTCTATTTACTAGAATAGAACTTATTATTAAGTATCTTTAAGAGGCTCTAGTAGTATAACTATATACTAAACTTATTTAGTATAGTCTTATTATAGAGTGCTTCGCGGTCTAAGATATATATAGGTATAAATAGGCCTATTAATTATTTAGAGAGAGCGGCTATAGGTAGTTAGCTAGAGGGTAGAAGTAGTCTTTTAGTTCTATATCGGCTTTATTTGTAAGAGCTTAATACTTAGCTAGTAGGAGAGTATAGAAACTCTTCTACTATTAAGCTAATTCTACTTAGTAGTTTAAGTCTTTAGTATAGTTATCTACTTACTTATAAGCTATACTAAAAGCTTCTCTAAAGTTCTAAGCGTTATTATATTTCTTTTTCTATACCTAAATTAGATTATAGTATAGCTAGTTAGCTAGAGTGCGTAAGGTAGATAATTATAGCGTTAATTTATCTAAGCCTAAGGTTTCTAGAGTTAGGACTATCTAGTTATCTTTCTTATAAAGTAGCTAGAATAGAGCGGTATATAGCTCTTTATTCTATTAAAATAGGTAAGCTAAGAGATTCTCTATAGTAAACTTATTTATCTACGATAACTAGTAGTTCTCTAAGCTTTATTCGCGTAGTTCTACTACGCGTAGCTTACCTTTTAAACTAGATAGTTTATTAGTAGTATTAGAAAAAGTAAATAACTAATCTTTTTTATATAGAGTATTAGGCTTAAATTCTTTAAAGTCTACTTCTAACTATAATACTAGCTAGAGAGGTACCTTAGATGCTAACTAAGTATTATACTTATGTTTATAAGATTTAGAGCTAAGACGGGAAGTAAGCTTATCTATCTTTATAGTAGGGGAGGTAGTTATAAAAGAAGATAGAGGTTCTTTAGTAGACTTAGAGAGTACTTTATTAAGAATTTTAGCTAATATCCTAGCGGACTAAAGGTTAAGAGAATCTTCGTTAACTTTACGTAATATAGTAGAGGGATAGCCTTAATAGTTAGAAGAGAGGCTACTAACCCGTAATTAGTAGAGAGTAGAGAATAAGAAGGTATCTAAATAAATAAACGGTAGTATTAAGAATAGTATACTATAACTATTAAGCTCCTCTACGCGGAGTCGTTCTAAAATACTTAACCCTAGCGCTAATTACCTAACTCTAAATATATGTTAATTTACTATACTATATTTTCCTCCCTAGCTTCTAGCTTAGTCCCCTTAAGCTACTAAATACCTCTTGTAACTATCTAATCTACTCTCGATAACGCCCTCTCTAGCCTCTTCTATCTTCCTTACTTAGTATTACTATCCCTATATACTATATAGAGATATTAACTCTGCTCTCCTCTTCTTAATTCTTCTATAATATTTCTTTAGTTTATCTCTCTAACTATCGTTCGTCTATCTTACTCTCCCTCGCGGTTCTTTCTAACCTAAACATCTCTTGCCTGCTTAGCTCTTAGCGTTGTTTACCTTTATCTTAGTACTATAGGCCTCGCTATTTATACTCCTTTAGTTTTAGAATATAACTATAAGCGCTCTTATAGTAAGCTATCTTTAAGCTACTCTAGTAGTTCTTTAAACTTCTTTAGGTAATTAGCTTAAGTTATATTTAGAAATATAACCTTATTTAGATCTTCTAGCTAGTAGTACTCTTTATCTACTTATACTTCCTAAACTCTATATAGACCTCTCTATCTATTATTAAGCTTTCTATCTAAGCTCTTATTAATAGACTTAATCGCGTTCTAAACTAATACTAAGTCTCCTACTTAAAAGGGCTTTAGTATATCTTTCTTTATATTATAGTTCTCTATAGCTTCTCTCTAAAGTCTTCTCGTATAATAGACTACTTTCTCTAAGTTCTCTTTATAGAATTATAGCTATATAGCTCTAACTATAAAGAGATTAGTATAGCTCTAAACCTTATTCTATAGTAGGCTTTACTATATTAGTACTACGAGTTTAATTAGAAGAACTAGATTTTAGCCTAGTACTAGCTACGCGGGTAAGAACCTAAGTAGTCTTTATAGTAATACTCTCTTAGCCTATATTATTGCTAATAAGTTATCTATCTATAAGCCTAGTATCTTTACTAACCTATAGATAAAGCCTTAATAACCTTTTTTAATAAGTCCTTACGCGCGTAAGTTATACGCCGAAGCTTAAATCTAGTAAATACTAAAGAGTATAGCTAGCGACTAGACTACTAACTTATTCTTAGTTCTACTATCTACTAAAATCCTTTCTAGTACGCTCTAGTAATAGTAGATCTCTTTAAAGATAAACTTTATAACTAAATTAGAATTTGCTATTAAAAGTATACGTATCTCTAGCTAGCCTAAAAAATACTCTCTTATAACTAGTAGGTAGGTCCTACTGCGTACCCTTAGTATATACGTAATATTAACTATCTACTAAGACTATATTACCTAAAAATATTAAGTTTAGCTCTACTTCTTTCTAAGTACCTCTTATTATTTAGTAAACCTTATAAGGCCTAAGCTGTTTTACTACCTATCTATATATACTATTCTACTAATATCGCTAATATACTGCTCTAAACGTTATCTAGATCTCTTTATAGCCTAATTATTTATAAATTTTCTAGATTAATATAATCTATAGGTCTTCTCTATCTACTACTTAGTAAACTAGTATAGTCTTAGTAGCCTTTCTAAATAGATATTAGTCCTATATAAAGAACGTATAGTATTTTTTATCTACTTTTACTATTCTTAACTCTAGAGCCTATTTAGTCTCTTTAATATCTATAGAAATACTATAATCTCTTCTAATTTCTTATTATACTCCTCTATAAGTAGCTTTCTAATCGCCTTCTTAGTAGCTATAACTAAGTTTATCTCCTTAAACTTATTTAGTACTTAATTAATAAACGGCTCTAGGTTATCCTTATCTTCTTTTAGTAGCGTTTACCTCTTAGGCTATAGATACTTTAATAGCGTATTAGAGATAATATTCTTCTTTTCTAGTATATAGATAATCTTAAATTTCTACTAAAGGATAGTCGCGAGCTACCTATTTATTATAGAGCCTAGTAAATCTAGAGATAACTAATTAAGCTACGTAATTAGTACCTTTACGTCTATTTCTACTTAGAAAGGGTATTTATAAAGGTAAATCTAAAAGATCTTTAGCGCCTAAATAAGCGCTTTATACTTAAGCTTTATAGAGTAGAGCTTTAACTCTACTTCTAACTATAGCGTACTTTTAAACTTTATTATATAGTAACGACTATCTAATCTAACTTACTCTAAGTAAGCCTCTACCCCGCGAACTAAGGCGTCTACGCTAACTATTAAGAGACTACCTTAATAGTCTATTACTATAAGCGCTAGTAGAGAGGTAATTACTTTCTTTAGAATCTTTATCGCATATATCTACCTATCTTTCTAAACCTATTTAGCTTTCTTTTAGAGGAGTATAAAGAGTAGCTCTACTTTTAGTAAGAAATAGAAGATCTATTACTAATAGTAGATAATAATACTAATAAACTATTAGACCTCTTTTACTATTTAGTACTTTAGCTACTTAAGAATCTTTTAGACCTTATTTTTTATAGAATAGTAACTATCTTTATTAACCTTATACTTTATAATAGCTATTTAGGGAACTCTCTACTACGACTTCTTTTCTAAGACTATAGCCTTAGCCTAAGTAATATCTATAAGGACCTTATCTATCTATAAAGTATATTTAAGAACAAACTAATATATACTATTAAAAACTTTCTCTCCTCTATAGTTATCTTAAGGCCCTACTACTATAATATTATCTATAAAAGGCGCTATCTCTAGAAGGTAATTATAGAGGATCTTTATTACCGCCTAAATAAAGACTACTATAGAGTTTATTACGCCTATTAGGAGTATATACTATTAGTATAGCCTATTTAGCGTCTAAAAGGCTATTATATCCCTACTAGACGTGTGTAATAGTATCTAGTTATAACCTAAAAATAGATTAAATAGAGCGTACGTCCTTCTATTCGCGAACCTCTCTAAGAACTTATTAGTAGATAGTAGAATATAGGCGTTCTTTATCGTTATAGCGTTATATTATATAGTATTATTAATAAACTAAAAGTTCTCTAGTTTAACTAGTCGCTTAATCTTTAGGATAAGAAAGTACTTATTGCGGTACTACCTATCCCTATACTTAAATGTCTCTTACTCTACCTATACGTCTACTATTACGTTTACGATTAGTATAAGCTTCTTTAGTAACGGAAAGTTCTTCTCTTACTATGTAGTATATAGAATAGTCTAAATCTTATATAGAGGCTATATATCTTTATAAATTTATAATATATACTAAAACTCCTACGCTAGCGTATCCTCTCTCTAGAATATAAGCTACTAGATTAAGTAAACTTTATTTAGGCGGAGATCTTCGCTAATATTTATTTTTTAAAGGCGCTCTAGGTTTAACTAATACCCTCTTAGAAAAGTTGCTATCTAGCTATAGAAAAGGTAATTAAATAGCCTAATATCTAGTCCTCTAAGTACTATTTAAGCGGCTTAACGAGCTATTACGCGCTCCTTCTAGTCCTTACGTCTAAGATCTATTAGCGCGTCCTCTCTTAGTATATCTATAGGCTTTACTTTATTAGTGACTCTCTTATATAGAGTATTTACTTCCCCTAATAACCTATTACGTAATAGGTAAAACTACTACCTTACTATCTCCTTAAAAGATCTCTGCTCCTCCGCTAATAATACCTACTTTAACTTCCCCTCTTTTTAGTGGTCTAGCTCTTCTCTAAATAACTATCTATACTTAGGTATATATATAAATAAGCGCGCTACCTGTATATTACTTAATATAAGTTCTAAGTAATACTCCTTTGCTAAGTATACTTCCCTAATAAGCGCGCTCGCTATTCTTTTCTCTAATACTTAATTAATACCGCGTTAGCTATAGGCGCTAGGTTATAGCCTATAAAAGAGACTTTACGCCGCTTATCTATTAACTTAATATAGTAAAGTATCTAACTAATAGTGTTAAACTATATCTAAAGCCGCGCTATTACGTACTATAGTATTCTAAGAAGAATTACTCTCTATAAATATCTTATAATCTAAAAGTATATTAGTACTATAATCTCTCTAACTATAATTAGGACTAATAGACTATACTTATAAAGAGGTCTATCCCTTTATTAGTAGTTATTATGCCCTACTATAATTTAAGAGGTAGACCTAACTAATCTAGCTTAGTAATATAGACGTTTAGCGCTCTTGCTATTAAAAGCTATATAATATTTAGCTACAAGCCTATATTAATAAGCGCTCGCCCTATACTACTATAGAGAGATACCTAGTATATTAGTAACTATCCTTTTACTAAATACTACTACTACTACGCTTCGCTCTTTAGTCGCGCTTTAGAGGGTATTCTTAACTACGCCTTAATATAGCTATCTTTCTTATTACTAATATTATAGTTTTAGAAGTTATAGAGCTTATTTATTTCTCTAACTCCTACTTGCTTAATACTATAATCTATCTTTAGATATAGCTACGCTAGAATATCCTTTATAATAACCTCTAGCTATAAATTCTTAGCTTCTATTATATATATTTCTTCTAAACCCTAGTTATATAGTTACTATATAGCTTCTTTTATTAACTTTTCTTTATTACTACTAGTCTCTACTTACTAAATCTTTATCGTCTCTCCTAAACGCGTTTCGCTAACCTAAAAGTGTATACGTAGCCTACGCGCTTTCTTAAGTACCTTAGTTACTACTATAGCTACTTTAGAAGACGCTAATAGATTAAGCTGCTAGATCTTATAGACTTTCTAGTTTAATATCGCCTTTATAAGTACTATTAGTGCTATATTCTAGGCTATCGCCGCTAGATCTTTAGTTATTAGTATAGTTATAGATATAGAGGCTTAAGGGGCTCTTAGAATAGGCGCTAGTATAGGTATAATATTATAATCTACTATAGCGCTCTAGCTATCTCTTTATATATTCTACTACTTATTAGAGTATTAAGGCGTCTTTAAACCTAAGTTTTTAGTATCTAGGAGTTATTAATCTCTACTCGGGCTATATACCTTAGTACCTCTAACTTCTCTTTAACGTCTATATCTTTATAGCTACTTACTATCTAACTACTCTTTATCTAAGGTATTCTAGGTTTCTTTCTAAGACGAGCCTTACGCTTCTACTATTCTTTTACTAGTTAACTAGCCTTTATACGCCTATCTATAGCGTTAACTTTTAAGTTATCTTTAGAGCGTAGTACTCTATAAGATATAGTTTTAAGGAACTATATAGCTAACTAAAGAGCTATTATTTACCTTACTATTAGCTCTACTTCCTCGCTTAATTCTATTATATAGCTCTTACTACTACTACTAGTTCTTTTAACCTTAATAGGCCTACTAGCCGCGTTAAACTAATTTAGAAGTACTTCTTATATAGGTTATTTTAGTTACTTATTAGTTACTTTAAAACGCTCCTTTAACGACTATAGTATCTACTTAAGTATAAGGTAGATATTAAGTATAGAAGGGTAGACTAGTTAGATAACTCTTAGATTTAGAAGTAGAGATAATAGTAGATAACCTCTCTAAGAAGGGAGAGAGTCTACTCTATATAGTAAGAGGAGGAGAGTCTAAGCCTATAGTAGCTAGCGTATATACTAGGCCTAATTAGAACTAGTCTATACGCTAAGCCTATATAGAACTAGTGCGTAAGGAAGAGGGTTCTATCCTTACACGTGCCCCTCTAAAAAAAGAACTTAGCCTTATCTCTAAGGCTAGTAATAGTAAAAGAAAGTAACTAAAACTAAAGAAATAGTAAAGACTATAATAAAAAACTATCTAAGAGCTTCTAAAAGTTAGATATAGCTCTTAGAATCTTCTATAGTAGCTATCTCGTTAAATCTAGTATTTAGGTTTATATAAGGCTACGCATATCTACGCGATTTACTATATAAAACGTAGGTTTCTAACGCTGTTTCCGGCTAGAGATCTCTAAACCTATAACGTTCGAGCACTTTACGTTTCTATATACTATATAGACCTAGTAGTAGTATAACTACTAGGTACCTATAGTTAAAATATATTAAGATTATAGCTTATTATTAGGCTTATAGGCGTAGGCTTATAGGCGTAGGCTTATAGGCGTAGGCGTAGGCTTATAGGCGTAGGCTTATAGGCGTAGGCTTATAGGCGTAGGCTTATAGGCGTAAGTATAGGCTTATAAGCGTAAAGGTAGCTTATAGGCCTAGGCTTATAGGCGTAGGGAGCCTATAGCGTACTAAGCTTAGTAGTATATATTTAGGTAGCTTCTAAGCGTCTCTAAGGTACTTTTTATAGTTGCGCTATATATAACTATAAGGTTTTACGCTAAATTATTACTAGAGAGGAAATTATTAAGAGATTAATTGCGATCTTTAGAGAGTAGTTGCTAGTTAGCGGGTATAGCTAGGCCTAGTAGGTAGAGTTTCTTTAGGTAGTGTTAGTAGAATAGAAAAGCATTATAGTAGTCTAAATAGTTCTTAGCGTTATACTACTCTACTTTTAGGTAATCTATCTATTTAATCTTATATTACTAGCAATTCTTTGCGCGTCCTTTAGTACCTAGTCGTATATTAATAAACTCGTTAACTAGCTATTTAGTGTAGCTATCCCCTTTCTTATCCGTAATTTAAACTTCTACTAGTATAGGTAGTACTTAATCTAGAAGTCCTTTATTATTAGCGGGTCTAAGTAGACGTAGGTAGAAGATAAGGAATACTCTAGCTAATACTATAGCGTTAGGTAGTTCTAATTCGTATACACGTCTATTATATATAGTGCGGGTAATAGTATATAGTCCTATCTATTAGTAGTTAAGTTTCTTCGTCTCGCTAGAGGTACTCTAATTAACTATAGATACTTAGACTTTATCGCCTACTTAGTATAGAGGTATAGCGTAGCGGGAAGTATTTACTTACGTAGATTACTCCTATTATACCTAGCGTAGCTATTCTTTTAGGTAGGCGATAAAGTCTATATTAGAGTTTATTATTTTATTAGTCTAGATAATTTAGTCTCTAGTAGGTCGTAGTAAGTCTGTTTTAATATTCTTCTAAAAGTAAATGCTACTTTAAGGGTAATAACCTAAGTTAGTAAAAAATAGGGTTATTTCTATACTTAAATTAATAGTGTTGTTTACTTAGAATTTAGCGATAGAAAGCTAAGCTACTTAGTTATCTTATATGTAGTTAACAAACTAGCGTAGGAACGTTTTAAGAGATTAGTTTATACGTTCTATTTAGCTATTAGTTTCTAGGTAGTATATAGTTAATAACTTTCTTTTAATATAGAGCCTCTTATAGAGTCGCTTCTAAAAAGAAGCGATAAAATTAGAGCTATAGTCTAACGTAATACTAATAGGTAGACTGTAGTGCTGAAAGATATCTATAAAATAACTAGCCGTTTCTACTACTATCTAACTTTGTATTAGATAGAAGTAGTGATGTTTAGTAAGGTAGTCGACTACTACTAAGATATTCTTATATTCGCGGTTTTCGTGCTGAGATAGGGGAAGGTTCTAGATATAGTCTACTATTAGGTTACTCTATTAGGAGTGTAGAATTAGCAGCGGCTATAAGTATCTATATTTACTATTCTAAGAGGACTTAGTGCGCTTATATACTAAATAAGCTTTATAGTACGTTATAATAGATTATAGTATTCTAGGCTAGTAGTAGCGCTTATATATTAGATATAGCGTTACGCGGGGGCCCTTATAGCCTACGATCTTATAATTATAGTATAAGTTAAAGATTCTTCGACGTAAATAGGCGTTGTTAGAGATGTATAGCCGCGTGCGATTTATAAATAAACGCTAGTTATCTCTTTCGCCTAAAGATATAAGGTTTACTATACTTACGTAGTATCTATTCTTATAGAACTACTTAGAAAGCTTAGAGTCGCTAGCGTTAATAGCTACGAACGCTTTAATAGCTATAGAGTTATTTTAGTAGGCTATTATAAGTAGTTCTTCTATAGGTCTAAGGTCTTACTTATAGAAGGGTAATATTAGGTCTAGTTTACTATTAGGTAGATTAGAATCTAGCTCTAATAGTGCTAAAGAGTCTAGGTTACGTACTAATCTAAAGAGAAATCCGTAGAGACGCTACTATTTAAGCCGAATTTTATTGGGCTAAGAGTCTAAAGACGTAGATAGTATATAAAGTGCTATTTAAATCGCTAGTTATATACTTAGAGAGAGGACTTTAGGACTAAAGATAATCTTTATATCCGCGAACTAGGGGTCTAAGGGATCTATAGGCTTATCTTATAGGCGCTTACTAAGGCGTCTACTTCTCTATTTTATTTCTCTAGGGCGTATAAGATCTTAAAATTAAATTAAGATAGAAAAATAGACTAGCGGGCTTATTAGCGCGTAAGCGATTTTAAACTTATAAAGTACTTTAGGTTCTTATAGTCTATAATAACGCTAACTTAGTGGCTGGAGCCTATAAGCTCTAGTTTCTATTTCTTAAATACCTAAATAATACCTATAAGTTTAAGGTTATAAATGTTATAGTTATATTCTACAGTAGAGTGCTTCTTTAAGAAGAAGGCGATAGGTTATAGAATACTTTATATATTTAGTTATTTTATCACCCTACTATATACCTATCCTAAGGAATCTATAAAAATTAAGATAGGCTTCTCTAGGTTAAAGTGCTATAGTATAATATTCTAGCGAAAAGTGTTTTTTAATACTTAGAACGCTATATTATAGTTAGAGTTCTATTTTAGCGGCTCGTACGTTATATAGGCTTTGCCTCGGCTATTTTTATTAGAAATAACTTTTACGCGGATCTACTTTATAAGGGGAAGGGCTATAGCAGAGTAGCTCTTAATAAATTATTAATAGAATCTAGTATAGCTAAAGAACGCTAGTAATCCTTTTATAGAGTTTAGTTTATCCTATTTATAGATAGCTAATACTTTATCTAAATCTATTTTAATTTCTTTATCTATTATAATTATACCTAAGAACTTTACCTTTGTGTAGTAAAATTTAGACTTACAAGGGTTAAATAGAAACCTTAGTCTTTAAGCTAAGATAAAACTTTCTTAATATAGAAATATAGGCTAATTTAGATTTAGAGTAGACTAGAATATTATTAAGGTAAGTAGTATAGAACTAATCTAGGTACTTAAATAGGGTACTATTAATTATACGCTAAAAGAAAGCGAGTGTATTATAGAGGCTAATAGTATAACTTTATACTAATATATACTATAGTAGGTAGTAAAAGCTATAAGCTATTTAGACCCTAGTTTTATACGAATTCTATAGAAAGCGTGTACGATATTAAACTTTAAGAAGATAGTAGCCTTATTTAACTTAGCTAGAGTTTCCTAAAAGAAGGGAATAGAGTATTAGTCTTTAACTATAGCCTCGTTTAAGTCCTAGTAATCTACGCATACGCGTAAGCTACCTCCTAGTTTAGTAATAATAAGTAGCGAGTTACGGGCTAGAGAGTTATAGTGTTTAATAAAACCTTTGTTTTCTATATCTTTAATATAGAGTCTAATAGCCTCTAGCTACTAGCCTAAGAACAGCCTAGGCTAGTAATTTAGAATTTTAGCGTCTAGTTTTAGCTCTATATTATAGTTAAATTTAGAATATTTAGAGAGCTTTCCTATAGTAGCTTTATTAAATATAGAAATATAGCTAGAGTATTCCTAGAATAGCTAGAGTATAAGAATTTCTTTAAGAGTAGTTTCTAGAATTCTATTTATAAACTTCTTAAAGTCTTTATCTACTACTACTTATCTAACTCTAGGGCGGCCTAGTTCCTCTAGAGGTTAAAGTAAAATTATATAAAGAGTATAGCTTTAGCATTTTACTATAATCTTAATAACTCTCTAGAATACTTTCTTTACTTCTAGTAAGCTTAGGGGTATTAAAGGAGTCTTAGGGTTATCGCTTTCTATAGTAGGTTTAGTAGGGGTCTTAGGCTCTGCTATACTATTAAGATAGATAATAGTTAGAGTAGATCTAGTAAGCTAATAGTAACTTTAGTAGTAGTTATTAGGAAATTTAATTCTCCTATTACGATAGTCTAGGGTTAGCTAGTAGAGTTGCCTCTATCAAAAGCTTAGGACTAGGTCGAAAGAGCTATATATATTAACTATATAGGCTACTATGCGCTCTAGATAGTTATCTAATCTAAGATAGAACTTAACGCGTTCTATAATAGTTTTAACTAGTACTTCTTTATATTCTTTACACGTAACTAGCGTAGATAGATTAATAGACTATATTATTCGAACCTATTATAGGAAGTATTAGGAGACGAAATTAGAGTTAGCTCTATCGTCTACTAATATACGATATATATAGAGAATATTATTCTACAGCCTAATAAAAGAGTAAAATATAAATTAAGAGAGATTCTTCTATATAAGTATTACCTTTATCTAAGCAGAGATATTTCTAAGAAAAGTTCTAGCGTAATATAAGGTAAGTCTAGTAAAGAAGTCTACTAAAGCTTTCTTCTAAGGCTAGGTAGAGACCTTAGAGAGTAGCTCAGTCTTTAAGGTTACTCTTCCCTTAATAAGTCGGTACTATTATAGCCTAACTCCTTAATATTGTTATAATCTAACTTAGATTTATCTAAGTATATAGTTATATACTAGTTATTCTTAGAGGGCCTAAACTTTAAGGACTTTTTTAACTCTAGATATTCTCGTATAAAATGTCTAGGCTTACTATAGTTATAATATATAAGTATTTTAGCTGCTAGCGGGTCCTATAGGGCGCTTTTTAGCGTATATACTATTTTCTTTAGGCGTTCTATACCTTTAGGTTTATAGCTTTCTTCCACTAGTTTCTAAGGGCGATATAGAGTTATCTAAGGGCGAGAGCGGTTCTATTACTTAGCTAAGAACTCTAGAAGGTCTATAAAGTCTAATTAAGCTACTAGGTCTAAAATAGCATTAAGTAGACTATAGTAGCCTAGGCTATCTTTTACGGCAGATAAAGCGAACGCTATCTTATTGCGAAGACGTATAGGAAGCTTACTATAGAGCTTATAAGCTTAGATTATATAGCTAAGTTAGAGCTGTAAAGCTAAGGCTTTAAATTCTGTATAAAAGTAGCTCTAGGCCTCTCTTTCTATTTTATATATAGGGTTAGGAAAGTAGAGATAGGTTAGGTTATAAATAGCCTTATCTACTATAACTTATAGGTTAGAATCTCTAAAAATATTCTAGAGGGTAACTATATACTTAATATCTAATTTATATCTATAGCTAAATTCGTTTATCCTATTAGTTAAGATTATTGCAGCTAAGCTATTAATAAGAGAGAAGAGACTATTTACTTATACTTCTAGGTACTAGAAGTGCTTGCCTTTTAAACGCTAGAACGTAAGTAGCTATATTATAAAGTAGTGCAGCTTATTAGATTCTAATTTAAATACCTTAGGCTGTGCTGCGTTATTATTATCGCTTATAGCGTATCTAGAAAGTAACTCTATAGCTTGAGACTATTACTATAGTAGAGCGGGGATTAGAATAAGTCTCTATTTACTAGAATAGAACTTATTATTAAGTATCTTTAAGAGGCCCTAGTAGTATAACTATATACTGAACTCGTTTAGTATAGTCTTATTATAGGGTGCTTTATAGTCTAAGATACGCGTAAGTATAAATAGGCCTGCTAATTATTTAGAGAGAGCGGCTATAGGTAGTTAGCTAGAGGGTAGAGAACTATCTAAAAGGCAGTCTTTTAGTTCTATATTAGCTTTATTTATAAGAGCTTAATACTTAGCTAGTAGGAGAGTATAGAAGCTTTTCTACTATTAAGCTAATTCTACTTAGTAGTTTAGGTCTTTAGTGTAGTTGTCTACTCGCTTGTAAGCTATACTAAGAGTTTCTCTAAAGTTCTAGGCGTTATTATATCTCTTTTTCTATACCTAAATTAGATTATAGTATAGCCTATTAGCTAAGGTGCGTAGAGTAAATAATTATAGTATTAATTTATCTAAGCCTAAGGTTCCTAGAGTTAGAACTATCTAGTTATCTTCTTATAAAGTAGCTAGAATAGAGTAGTATATAGCTCTTTATCCTATTAGAATAGGTAAGCTAGGAGATTCTCTATAGTAAACTTATTTATCTATAATAACTAGTAGTTCTCTAGGCTTTATTTGCGTAGTTCTACTACGTATAGCTTATCTTTTAAACTAGATAGTTTATTAGTAGTATTAGAGAAAGTAAACGACTAGTCTCTTTTACGTAGAGTATTAGGCTTAGATTCTTTAAGGTCTACTTCTAACTAGGATACTAGCTAGAGGGGTATCTTAGACGCTAACTAAGTATTATACTTATATTTATAAGATTTAGGGCTAAGGTAGGAAGTAGGCTTATCTATCTTTATAGTAGGAGAGGTAGTTATAAAAGAAGGTAGAGGTTCCTTAGAAGACTTAGAGAGTACTTTATTAAGATTTCTAGCTAATATTCTAGTAGACTAAAGGTTAAGAGGATCTTTATTAACTTTGCGCAATATATTTACGTTTATTAAAGAAGATTAGAGAAGGTAACCTATATAAAGGCAAAGAGTAGCCTAAACTAAGTACAATTTATAGTAAGTATATAAGAGTATTCGCTATTCTAAGGCAAGGTATAAGCCTCTAAGCTAGAGAATAAGTACCTAAGGTAGGTAGTATTTAGCCTAATTACTAGAGGTAGGCGGTATACGCTAAATATCTAGTAGTTTTTTCTAGAGAGTCTATCTCTCTAGAGCGTTTAATCTAAATTCGCGCGATACTAGCGCGCTATAGCGGGGGGTAGTAAAAGGCTATATCTCTAGGCTATTACGTAGTTAAAGGCTATTATATAGTAGTTAGCTATCCTCTTAGATAGAGTCTAAATTAAACGCTACTAGCTAAAATCCGCCCTCTTCTTAGAAGAGTTAACCTTTTAGCTACTAAAAGAGTAAAATTCGTCGCTAGAATTTAGAATTCTAGGCTTCTTTCTTATACAAATAGCGCTTAACTTAGTAAAGAGGTAGTAACTAGAGCGTAATCTATGTAATAACTAAGAGCGCGTAAGAACTACGCGCTTTTATCTAGGCTAGAAGCCTATAGGTAAGCTAATTTAGCTATAAGGTCTACTATTATATAAGGTAGATATTAGGTATAGAAGAGTAGACTAGTTAGATAACTTTTAGATTTAGAAGTAGAGATAATAGTAGACAACCTCTCTAAGAAGGGAGAGAGTCTACTCTATATAGTAAGAGGAGGAGAGTCTAAGCCTATAGTAGCTAGCGTATATACTAGGCCTAATTAGAACTAGTCTATACGCTAAGCCTATATAGGACTAGTGCGTAAGGAAGAGGGTTCTATTCTTATATTAAGAACCTCGCTTCTAAAGGGCTTTAGAGTAATACCTCTACCTAGAAATATACTCTAGATAGTAGTTAGATACGGCCTAAAGTAGTACTACACTTATTTTTAGCTATTTGTTTACTCTTTACTTTAAGTATAATACTACTAATTACCTTTTAGCAGGTTCTAGTCTAGATAGTTTATAATAAGATACCTTTCTTACCTATAGCACCTGTAATAAGTACGCTGCGGGTCTTAGTTACCTATATAGTTTACGCCTAATTACGCGCTAGTTATCGGTGGATATATTAATTTAAAGCTCTTATTATTACGCTCTAGAATCTCTATGCTTATTTAATATAGTCTTAGCACTAGCTACTTATACACCTCCGCGTAGTTCTCTAGCTTAATAAGAAGTCTTTATAGTTCTATATTATCTTTAGCTATCTTGTTAAGCTACTCTATTATTATAGATAGCCCTTAAAAGCGCTAGATAAGGTCCTTTACTACCTTATTAACTTTTAGAGTAGCTAGCTTCTTAGATTAAGTAATAATTAGTAGTATTTTAGGGACCGCCTATTATAGAGTTACTAAAGACTTCTTAAGCGCTAGTATTAGCTTCTCTACTATCTCTATATCGCGGCGGGCTAGCGTTTAGCTCTTCGAACTATTATTAGTATATAGAGTACTTAACTCTTTCTCTTACGCTTAGTATTTATAGATAAATTAGTAGATCTTCTTAATTTTAAATAAAGCGATATTATCTAAGCGCGGCTAATTCTCTCTTAGTATATAGTATATTACTTACTCTATATCCTCTCGAGTAAGTCCTTAGAAGAAGAAGTAGCCCTTCTTAGCTTTCGCGACCTATCTTTAGGTCTCTATAGCTATAAAGTAGGTTATAAAGTTCTAGTAGTATTTAGTAATCTAGATAGTAGGTTACCTTTACTATACCTTCTTTATATAGCTCTTAATAAATACTTAGGTGCCTTACTACTAAAACTTATTCTACTCTGCGTATAGCTCTTAAAGCTCGTCTTTATACTATTTATAGGTCTCCGCTCTATAGTAGCTTAGTAGCTTTTAGATAAACGCTTTATACTTCTGCGTATAGAAGTATAGTAGCTACTTCTTCTAAAAATCTTATAGCTAGTCTACTTAATTAGCTTTAAAGTTATACTTATTTAAGAACTCTAAAATATTCTCTCTATTAAAGCGTAGTATATACGTATTATATAGTTCTAGCTTTCTTAGATACTAATAGTAAGAGTTATAAGTTACTATAGGTAGCTTAGGTTCTACTATTATAGTCGCTGCGGGCTCTCCGCTCCGCGTTAAAGACGTCTTAGATAGTATACTATTTAATAAAAGAGACCTGCTCTAGTTATATATTATAGACACTACTTAATTAAAAGTTTCTAGAAGTCGCTAATTCTCTATTAGCGTATATACTATTCTGCTACTTTTAGACTTCCGATTCTCTCTCTAAGATAGGTTTCTTCCCTCTCTTCTAATATCTCTTTACCGCCTTAGTAAAAAGTGCCTTCTTAGTACTTAGGCGTTACGCTCTTATCTACTTCTATTTAGCTATATGTTGTGCTAGTTCTATAGTCCTTCTATAGGTTACTATATTACTCTACTAATACTGTAGAAACTCTCTAAGAGTTCTACTACCTTAGTAAACTTTATTAGTAAGCGCTTAGAGTTTAATAGGGTCCCTAAAAACTTATTATAGGTCTCTACCTCTATAATTTCTTCTTAAAAATAGGTAAAATAAAGAGGTTTCTCTACTACTCTACTAATAGACTGTCGTGTCCCCCTAGTTAGGTTACTAAAGATATAGTAGAGGGATAGCCTTAATAGTTAGAAGAGAGGCTACCGACCTGCAATTAGTAGAGAGTAGAGAATAAGAAGGTATCTAAATAAATAAACGGTAGTATTAAGAATAGTGTACTATAACTATCGAGCTTCTCTACGCGGAGTTGTCTTAAAATACTTAACCCTAGCGCCGATTACCTAACTCCGAACACGTATTAATCTACTATACTATAGCAATATATTACGTTTATTAAAGAAGATTAGAGAGAGTAACCTATATAAAAGTAAGGAGTAGCCTAAACTAGGTATAATTTATAGTAAGTATATAGAAGTATTCGCTATCCTAAGATAGAGTATAAGCCTCTAAGCTAAAGAATAAGTACTTAGAGTAGGTAGTATTTAGCCTAATTACTAGAGGTAGGTAGTATATACTAAATATCTAGTAGTTTTTTTTAGAGAGTCTATCTCTCTAGGGCGTTTAATCTAAATTCGCGCAACGCTAGCGCGCTATAGCGGGGGGTAGTAAAAAGCTATATCTTTAGGCTATTACGTAGTCGAAGGCTATTAATAATATAAAAGTTAGAGAGCGAAGAGATAGTAATAGTTAGAGATAGCTACGAAAAATTCAAAACGTTATAGTTATAGATAAGGATAAAATTAAAGCTAAATAGGTTAAATAGGTACTATACTTACTATAGGTTAAAAATAAGCTACTCTACTATAAAAATAAGAGCCTCTATATAGCGCTTAATACTAAAATAAAGTATAAGCTTAAAAGTAAAGCGCTAGACTTATAGTAAAGCGATTAGTAATATAGTAAGTATTTTCTAGAGTTCTTATATTAAAGAAGCTCGCAAGTATAAAGTTATAAAATAATAGAAAACTAAGTAACTATAACTCTAAAAAGATACTAAGAGAGAGCTAAAAGCAGTCTTATTAAGATATAAAAAGCTTATAGTAGATAAGGTAAAAGCTAAGTATTAGTAGGTAAAAACTAAGCGTAATAAGCTAAAAAGCTAGGGCTATAGAGCTCGCCGCTTATTAGGCTACTAAATAGTAATAACGTAACGCTATAACTTTATAAAATTCCTAAGATATATATAAAATATCTAGAAGAACAGCTTTACGTAAGCCTATTAAAAAAAAAATAAGGTATTATAGTATT
Organism: Pyrenophora teres f. maculata; assembly: GCA_014334815.1. Lineage (NCBI taxonomy): Eukaryota > Fungi > Ascomycota > Dothideomycetes > Pleosporales > Pleosporaceae > Pyrenophora > Pyrenophora teres. The sequence continues at coordinate 3,447,357 of CP060573.1, read as the reverse complement.
ATTATTACTAAAAGTAAAGCTGTAGCTATACTAATAGCGCCGCTGTTACCGCCTAAAACTATAACGCGCGGCCGTATAATTAAGTTACTATAAAAATTTAAATAGTATAAAATGTCTATAAGCTTTAATAGAATATAACTCTAAGAAATCTTATAATAATAATATATACTCGCTATTACGTAGCCTTATTTTTAAAGTGCCTAAATTTAGTTTAGTAGCTTATTAGCTAAAGTAGCTTATTAGGCCGATTAATACGTTAGTATCTATAGTCTATTATACTACACACTTTATTAATAGTGTCCTCTAACATCGCGAATATTAATATCTAAACTTTATCTATATTCTACTTACCTACTTTATCTTCGTTTATTCTAAAAATTTATATATAATTTAGATATACTTTATATATAATCTATTAGCGTTATAGCCGTTTTAACCTTAGAAATAGCAAATAAATTTACGCTAAAAAAGTAAATATATAGTTAAGTATCTATACTTACGCTAAAATTTATATAGGTAAAGCGAATAACTATACTATATTTATTTATAGAATTAATAGGAGGCTATATATTCTACTTTTACTACTCTTACTACTCTTACTTCTATCGCGCCTATAGCTTTTACTTTTCTACTTTTACTATCTTTACTTCTCTTATAGCTAATCCTACTATCTCTACTATCTCTACTATTCTTACTACTCTTACTACTATTAATATCTTTACTTTTACTCTTTACTTTCTACTACTTCTACTACGCCTATAGCTACTATAACTACTTCTACTTCTACTCTTACTTTTTTTACTACTCTTACTATCTTTACTATCTTTCTACTACTCGCGCTACTTTTACTACTTTTTACTTTCTACTACTACTATAGCTTCTATAACTTCTTTTGCTACTATAGCTTCTACTCTTACTATTCTTACCTTTATTACTACTTTTACTACTTACTCTATTCTTATTACTCTTACTATATACGCGGCTCTTAATACTCTTACTACTAACGCTATCTATTATATCGCTACTTTTATTTCTCTTACCTCTTTTACTCTCTACGCTCTCGCGACTTACTATCTTATTACTCTTACCTACCTTATCTACCTTATCTACTTTACCTACCTTACTCTCGTTACTTTTACTACTTTTACTACTTTCGCTTTTACTACTCTTACTATTAGAGCTACTCTTACTATTATTACGACTCTTACTTTTTCTCTCTACTTAAATTACTATTACTACTTATACTACCTACTATTAAGTTACTCTTACTATTCTCGCTATTCTTACTACCTTTACTACTCTTACTACTCTTGCTACTTTTATTATTACTACTATTACTACTATTATAGCTATTACTCTTACTACTAATACTATCTACGCTTTTACTACTCTTACTACTCTCTCTATTTTTACTATTTTCGCTATCTTTACTATTATTACTATCTTTACTATTACTACTATTGCTACTATTATAGCTATTACTCTTACTACTAACGCTATCTATACTCTTACTACTCTTACTACTCTTATTACCTTCTTTACTCTTATCTTTATTATTACTCTTATTACTCTTACTATTACTGCTACTTTCGCTATCTCTAATATCTTTACTACTCTTACTTTTATTACTACTCTTACTACTCTTATCTTAATTACTACTCTTACTACTTTTACTTTTATTACTACTTTTACTACTACTACTATTATTACTATTACTACTATCTCTCTTACTACTAACTTTACCTACTCTCTTACTAATCTTACTACTCTTACCTTTATTACTACTTATACTATCTAACCTACTTAAGCTATTAAAGCTATCTTTATTAATATTATAACTCTCTATATTTCCTTTACTCGCCTATTAATCTTATAATCTAATAAAACTTTCTTACTAAGTTATTACTCTTAACTATCTCTAATAATCGCTTTTTTTCTAAAAACTTAAATAATATCGGCTCTACTTCTAAATTACTAACTCTAAACTCCTCTAACTACGCTATCTATTAGTTTTCTATCTTACTCTACTCTAATACTATACTTAATAACCTACCTATTAATACCTCTCTATATTAGTAATCTCTATCTTAGACTCTTTAATATTACCTAAAACTATTTCTTTTCTACTAATTATATATCTCTTATAGCACTCTATACTAAAAATAGCTTAAATAATACTTAAACTTAATTATCTCTTCTATTCTCTTATTAACTTCTTAATCTATTAGCTCTTCTATCGCTAATATTACTATATATTATATACGCTCGATTCTTACTCTACTATCTATATAATCTATACTAGTTTATCTATTACGCTAGCTATCTACGTAGCTATTTAATATTAGTAAACTTTTTCTACTACTACTATATTAATTTCTATCGTAGGCCGCCTTACTCTTGTTACTACTAATTAAACGCCTACTACGCCTTTTTTTACTCTCTCTCTAATATCTCTACCTCTTCTTAATTACTACTACTACCCTTCTCTATCTCTTCCTCTATCTTCTTCTCTATCTCCTCCTCTATCTTCTTTATCTTCTCTTCTATCTCTTTCTCTATTTCTTTCTCTATCTTCTTCTTCTCTATTTTCTCTCTATTAGCTCTTATATATATATTATACTTCTCCTCTTCTTTTTTATACTAAGCTTACTCGGCCTCGCGCCTATCTTAATACCTATCTAATACTACCTATCTATATATCGCTACCTTATCTATACCTTTAATATATACTTATACTACTACTATTCTACTTTCTTCTACTTATTATCTACTACTTACTACTTACTATTCTATACTATTATTATAGCCTTACTCTGCTCTCTATCTTACCTAGCTTACTTACTTTTCTACGCGTAATCTAATACGCTAAATAGCTAATCTATATAGATAATATACTAGATATTAAGTATATTTACTCTTATACTTAACGCGCTAGTTACTATAATTACCTACTACTTACTACCTATAACTCCTCTAATATACTTACCTTACTAACTATATAGTAATAATATATATAGTACTTAAGCTTCTTAGCTAATCTCTTAACCTTTAGTACTAAGTTACTATATACTATAATCTTACTACTCTTATACTTTTAGACCTTTTACTATCTATTACTAATACTATTACCTTTATCTTCTATCTCTTTCTCTTCTTCTCTACCTAGACTTACTATTAGTTAGGTAACTTAGTTTAAACTAACTAAACTAACTACTAAGACTTAGTTTAGTTAGTTAGTTCTTAAGATAGCTAGATATTAGTCTAGTTGTTTAGAAGCTTAGACTAACTAAACTAACTAACGTTAGACTAATATTAGCTATTTTAAAGTAGTATTTTAGAGTTATAAAAGCTATATTTAGTATAGCTTTAAAGCCGCGCTAGTCTTAAATATATAGATACTAATTCTATATAAATTAAAGTATCTAGCTTTAAGCTAATTAGAGTTTATAGAAATACGCTACCTAGTACGTACCTAGTAAGTCTTTCGTGTTACGTCGCATCTACTATACACACGACGCTAGACTACTATTACTATACTTTTTAGTATACTTTATATCTACTCTCTTTAATTTAGGCCTTCGCCGCCTTATAGAATATAATAAGTATAATTCTCCTCTACTATTACTATTAAACGCGCCTACTATTAGCGATACTATAAGTAAGGCCTAGGCTAATAAGCCCTTAGTAGTATAGGTAGACTTCCCTAATAATAGCGACGACGATAACGATAATAATTATAATAGGCTTAATTTTAAGCGTATACTATATCTTAAGCAGCGCTAAGTTAAGCGTAATAGTTATAGTAGACTAAAAAGCTAGATTTACTACTATAGCTAGGCCGTCTAGTACTATAAGTATAAGAAAAACTACTAGCTTTACTAGTACTATTATTAATAACGAAAGTAGAAGACTTACTATAAGGCTAATAGCACTATAAACGCTAGCCGATACTTCTTAAGTAATAAGCCTAGATACTTATATAGACCTAATAGACCTATACTAATTACTAGCTAGAAGGGTAATATTATAGGCGCGCTCACAAAGTTCTAAGTATATATTATAAGGTCTAAAGAGATAGAAGTATTATAAGAGGTAGTAAATAAGATAGTAGTAAGTTTTTTAACCTCTCGATTTTAGAACGCGCTAAAGGACTAGATAGTCGCGGATAACTAGAGCCTTTATATAATAGAAATACTATAGTTTTAAGCTATAATTGCGGCTATAAGCCTACTAGCTAAAGCTCTTCTTTAGCGTAGCTACTAAACGCTCTATAATTATATTATTACTAAGTATAATATATATATACTAGCTATTACTAACTACCTTTATAAAGCCTAGTTACTTATACACGTATTATTTAATAACTAGACTTTAACTAGTAGGTAGTATACTTTTACTAGCCTCTATATATATTACCTTAATAGCGAGGGTAAGCTAGTTAACTACTTACTTAGGTTACCTAAGCTATATAGAGCGTATACTAGTAATAATATTACTATAGTAGTAATAATAATACTTTAGCTATTTAGCGTAATAATATAAAAGTTAGGTACTTTATACTTAATAACGTAAGTAATAATAATACTATAGTTAAGTCTTTAGTAGAGAAGTTTAGCTTTATTATAAGTGAGCGGCGGCTATAGTTACTACTATATACTTAATCTAAGCGTATAATTAGTAATTTAGGGTAAAGACTATAGCGCGTATAAGAATAAAGCTATATATCTTAAGAAAGAGGAGAAGTATATAGATAAGTAGCGTAAATATAGTCTTATTAGCCTCCTCTTTAACGTAATTATATCTATCTATACGCCTTAAACTCGATAACTACTAGAGCGCCTATAGTATAAGAAGGTAGAGTTTCTAAGTATTATACTCTATATCTAGCAGCTTATAAAGCCTATTAAGATACTAGAATAGCTATTTTAATACGTTTATCTATATAGCTAAGCTATATAGCCCTATTAATAGCTATATTAAGTATAAACTTAAGAAGTATAGTACTATAATAGTAACCTTATAACGCTAGAAGAATCGTAAGTAGCTCTTTACTATCTAGCCACGGTTATATATACGCGAAGAGGGTCTAAGTAGTAAAGACTAGGCGATAATAATAGAATATATTCGACTTCTTAAGCTATTTACCGAAGCTATACGGCTACTTAAAGGTCGCGGCTAATATAGCCGACACAGCGCTATATAGAAAGTTCTAGTAATATTTAAGTAGCTTCTTAACTAGCTTAAGGCTCTTAAAGACCACCTTAAGAATATAAATTACGAAGATTTAGATACGCCTAAAGATTATCTTATTTAAACGTTAACCTTACGTATTATAAGCTTACTAAGTACTACGCAAAATTCGATAATACGCTTATCTACTATACTACTATAATACTAACCTATACTATAAATACTACCTCTTAGCGCTCTAGAAGGTGCCTAATACTTATATTACTATCTATAATAGTATCTACTATCGCGACGGCTAGCTTAATAATAACTACTAAGTATTCTTATATATAGTAGAGGTAGAAGAACTCTATAGCTACTTTAGCTTATATTATAACGCTACTACGTAAGAAGCTCTAGCTAAGGATTTTAACGTCGCAATTAGCTTTTCTATAGTTATTAATTAAGTAAAGTATATAGTAGTTAGAGGCAAGCCTTACTAAGGATAAGTATAAGATATAGAAGTAGTAACTAGTATTAGCTAAGAAAGATTAGCTATCTCTTAATCTACTTCTATACTAGAGTTAGTTACTAAGTAGTTCTCTATACTCTTAAAGTTTGCTATTAATATTCTAATAATACTAGTAGTAGTAGTAGACTATAAGTAGACTTTTAGTAAGCTTAGTAATATATTAGGTACTTAAAGACTCTATATAAAGCTAGAGCTTATTTTAGCTTTATAGAGCTTAAAGAGCTAAAAGAGACTTAGTATATAGCTAATAACTACCTTAGCTTCTAGGCTAGCGCGTATACTATTAGAGAAAGAAATCTTAAAAGTATAGAAGTATTTATCTTAGTTTAACGTTAGGTAACTTAGTTTAGTTAGTCTAGTTAGTCTATAGGCCGTAGTAACGTTAGTTTAGTTAGTTAGTTTTAGTTTAATTAAAAAGTCTTAGTAGTTAGTCTAGTCTAGTTTAGTAATCTTAGAACGTTAGTTTAGTTAGTCTAGAGAGCTCTAGACTAACTAAACTAACTAATAGTAACTTTATCTCTACTCTTACTACCTAGTATACTATATTACTCTATACTATCGATGCCCTAAATATTCTTATCTACCTACGCTTAAAATATATTTGCTAGAATAACTTATTTTCCTTACTAGGTAGCAACGTTACTATTAATATAACTATCTACGTCTTTATAGCTACTAGCTTACCTAGCTACTATATCTACTTATAAACGTATACTACTAGTTTAATATAATATAGTACTTATTAATAATAATCTAATCTAGCTACTATATTACTTATAGCTAGTTTAAAAACCTTATAAATTTCTCTTTAACTACTAACTTAGGCGTTACTAATACTACTACTATTACGTTTAGCGGACGCTAACTCTACTACTCTATATATAATATAGTAGAGCGAATACCTATAGAAACGTGTGCTTAATGCGAGTATTAGAAATTATATTAGTAGTATATATATGTGTTTATCTCTAAGTAATATTCGTCGCGCCTTAGTATCTTTATATCTAAGTGTTCTTTAGCTTCTATTATCTCTATTTTCTCTACTATATCCCTCTCTTACTTAGAAAAGAAGGCCTCCTCTTCCTTTATCTTAGCCGAAGGCTTTCTAGACTAGGTACTAATAAACTATATATCTTCTCTAGATATCTACTATCTCTCTAAAAATCCCTTAGCTCTTAAGCGCCTCTCTAATTAATTTCGTCTAAATAAATAAAAAGCGTCTAGCTACTATCTAATACCTATTCTTCTTTTTCTATTCTTATTTTAAGTCCCTTTAGTTTCTATTATATTAGGTAGCTAATAGCTATCTAAAGATATCTTAAGTCTCTCCTATCTAGCGCTTATTCTATACCTGCCTAAGAGGTCTCTAGAGTCTTCTAATTATAGTCTAACTAACTTAATATTTTATTAGCTAAGTCTTTAGAGCTAGTAACTCTAAGCGTTACTTAGACTTATACTACTATTCTTTCCTATATCTAGACCGCCTAATTAACTTAACTAACGCTTTCTATAGAGCTTTTAATAGCTTCTTAGCCTTATAGTTCTATTTCTACTTTATATACTACTCTATATTTTTCTACGCGGCCGACCGCTCTTATTATTAGTTATTAATACCCTACTTTCTAAGGTTACTTCGCTACCTAGTTAAGCTAGTGTTTACTATAAACGCTTATTTACTACTTAATTAATAATAATAGTCTATATCGTCTCTTTCTTCTTAGCTATATATTATTCTACTCTTTATCTAAACCTTCTTCTTTCTAAGTAGCTCTCTGTACTCGCCTACTTTGCTTTATCTTTACTACCTACGTATACTTCTTTACCTTAGCTAAGATATATTCTAACTACTATTTACCTATTATACTCTTTGCTATTTCTATTATGCCTACTACTAAGGTTACTAATAACTTTACTAAGAAGCTTAATTAGACTATTTACTATTCTTCGCGTTTAGCTAGTAGGCCTACTATTCCGCCTATTATTTTTACTATATTCTCTAAGAATAGGTCTAAGCGTAATTTAGAAAAAGATAATAGTAATAATAGCGATACTAAGAGTAAGAATACGTTTAATACTTTTTCTTTCTAGAGAAGTTAGTTCTAATAGTAGCTTAGAGCTATAGATACGTACTATAGCTAGTCTCTTAGACCTAGTTATTTATAGAGGTATCTTTAGGTTAGTCTTATAGCTATTCTTTCTTTATCTAAGTAGCTATCTAAGCGCCTTTTATATAGTATATAGTGTCCTTAATAAATAACTTATTCTAACTTTCTATTCTATTATACTCTTATTAAGTCTTCTCTAAGGTCTTATCTAAGCCTCTTTTATATACTATACTCCTCCTCTACTTAGAGAAGATAGACCTCTCTTCTTCTATTATACTTAAATACTTACTAGATAGCTCTTAGATATAATCTATATTCTAGAGATATCTAGGCCTTATAGTAGTCTTTATCTCTTATATCTTTTTATAAAAGTAGTACTTAGTTTTCTTCTTTAGATCTTTAGTTGTCTATCTATTCTAGTCTAAAGTATTATCTAAGCTCCTTTCGCGCTTTATATCTATTCTACCTACTATTAATAACTATAGGAATGCGCGATATTTAGACGTATTAAACCTTCTCTTTTCTTAGTACTACTACTATAGCCTTCCTTATCTTTTATAGTACTCTTGTAATATTTTCGTCTTCTTACGTATTCTAAAGCTAGCTATCTAGCTAAGCTATATTAGGTATCTAAGATTATAGCGTTTCTCTTTTCCTACTTAGCTACCTTCTCTAATAGGGGCGTCTAACTATATTTTTACTTATTACTTAGATCTCTTATACCTATTCTTATATATTCTTATTACTATTCGCGATCTCTTCTAATAGCTATTTAGTGGCCTTTTTACCTCTTTCTAGTTTAGTTATTTATAGCTCTATTATAGTGCACTAAATAAAACGCTTTAGCCTATTACTTAGCGTATAACTATAGAATAGAGTTCTATCTAGTTCTTCTAGATTATACTATCCTTTCTAATAGTTTTTATAATACAAATAGACTAGTCTATTTAGAGAGAAATTAGTAAGTATTAATCTATTAGTCTTATAAAAAGAGTCGCGTAGTAATATAAGGTCTTTAATAGCTAATAGTTTTTCTAAAGAACCTTTATATTATTAAAGTAGTCTTATTTTTCTATATAAGCTATACTATTCTATTAATAGCCTCCTAGAACCTCTTATCTCTTCTTTAGAATTACTAAGCCCTTATCGTAAGTAGTATTAGAGTATCTTTAACTTCTAACTATAGTAATATTTACTATATAGAGATTAAAAGCTCTACTAGAAGAATATTCTTAGCCTAATACTAGTACTAGTATCTTCTATATAGATTGTTTAATAGTTATTTAGTTAGCCTAGAGTATATTAGCTAGGTTATCTACCTAGTTTCTCTAAAGCTTCTTTAGTGCTACTACTATAAAAGTATAGCCTTACTTAATTAGGCCTTACTCTTATAGATAATAAGCACTTAAAATAACTCTATTAATACTCTATTACTACTATAGATTCTTAACTAGTCTCTTATTCTCTAGTCCACTGTTAGCTAATATTTTTAGCGGCAGTCCCTATTACTAAATATATTGTTAATTAGGAACTTCTAAATAGCTTTTAAATTATTTTTTACTAGCGCTTTAACTTCTAGCTAACTAGACGCGTAGTCTTAAGTAACTATTAGGTACTTACGGCTATTTAGTCCTAGTAGTATATATATAATATTAATTATAATCTATCTAAAGTTAATAGAAGGTAGTTTATAGGCTATAAAGCTTCTTATACTATTACTAATACGTATAATTAGTATTTAGAATAAGATTAAATATACTTCTTAACTTATTTATATTGCCCTTTCTAGTAATAGCGCGTCTAAACTTTACGCTATATACCTTCTTTGCCTCTATACCTTAAGTTATTATATAGTTCTCTAATAATCTCTTGTTACTATTTAGAGTTATCTATAACTTAGCGTAAGAGCCTTCCCTACTTAGTAGTATAAAGAGATATTATTCTCTAATAGTTATTTATAATACTTATATTTAAACTTATGTAATTCTAACCTATTAAGGTTCTCTAGGCGTTTCCTAAAAAGAATCTATACTATAAGTTACTAAGATTCTTCTAAATAGCTATTATCTAATAGCTTAGTACTAAAAGATAGGTCTACTAGGTAGTAGCTATATAGAAGCGCTAGAGTTATCTTATAGATCTCCTCTAGAATAAGCTAAGTAGTATTTAGGTATATATTAATAAAGTCTTTAACGTCCTCTTCTAGTTCTTTTAGTAATTTCTATCTCTCTAGCTTAGGCCTACGCGAAAGAGCGTTAGCTACTATATTCTTCTTTTCTAGTATATAGATAATGTCGAAATTCTAGAGGTTTAAAAGAGTAAGCTATTTTATAATAAGTACTCTTAGTAAGTCTATTACGCTGCGCTAAAGCAACCCTATAAGTATCTTAGTATTTATTTCTACTATAAATCTTACTTTATATAAGTAGGAGCAAAACTTCTTTAGTATTAATAGTAATGCTTTATACTTATATTTATCTAAGTCCTAATTTCTTTCTAATATTAACTAGACTCTGCTTTTATATCTAATTAAGTATTAGCGCCTAAGCGTATTAAGCTATATAAGAATAGCGCTCTATCCTTTCTTTAATCTATCTACTACTATAAATATCGCTTAGAAAGGTTCGCTATAGTTAATTAAGATAAGTATAGGCGCTATATATAGACTCTCCTTAAGAGAAGCTATAGCTAAATACTACTTAAATTTCTAATAGAAAGGGGTATTCTTTCTAAGTAGGAGAAATAATAGTTCTACGACTATAGTAAAGCTAATAATCTAGATTCTATAATAAACGTAGACTCTAATAAATATTTAGATATCTTTCTAGTTTATTAGTTTTAGCTAGGTAAGGATCTTCTTAACCTTTTTTATATCTAGGTACCTACTATTTTAATTAATCCTATATCTAATAATAATTATTAAAGTATAGTAGAAATTAGATTTATACCTAAGATAGTTACTCTAGCCTTCTCTATATCTATAAGAACCTAATCTATATTTAAGAGGTATTTAGCGATATATTAGTAGATACCTAGCTTAATTTCTTCCTTATTATATATTGTCTTAGGTTCTTTAACGCAAACGTTATCTAGATAAGGTATATAGTAGTTTAAGATATAATCTTAGTAGATTTTAGTTATTACGCGTACAAACTCTATAATTAAATTAGTAGTGCTTATTAGTAAAGTATACTACTAAATAAGTCTAAGTAGCGTTAAGAAAGCTATAATATCTCTTAAGTCTTTATCAAGCTCTACTTAGTTATATTCTAAGAAGAAATCTATAAGTAATATAATAGTATAGCTAGTAAACTCTTTTAAGAACTTATTAGAGTTAGGCGGTAGATTAGCGTTTTAGATTATTATACTATTAATCTTTAGGCGTTATTAATTAGCTAATAGCCTTATTCTTCTTTACTACTAGAAACTAAAGGTTATAATACTAGCTCTTATAAAGCTCTAGCGTACCCCTATTAATCTAGTTTTAGATTATCTTAATAACTATCTTCTAAAGCTTCCTTAGAATAGAAAACTAGTCCGCTCGCTACGCCTTATATAGAATAGTATTAATAATAACTAGCAGGATTACTTTTTAGCTAACTCTTCTTAATTCTCTAAAGTCTTAGGCGAGGGCTAACTCTTTTTTATAGAGTAGTTCCTCTAATATCTTTCTTTCTTTTAGCTAGAGATCTAGTAATATCTTTATTTCTACTAGCTATTTTAGAGTAATCTAAGTACTCTTAGAAATAAAGTATACTAGGTTTAAAGTATTAGCTAAAAGACGCTCTATTACTATTATAATTTAAGATCTACTTTACCTTAGCTCTTTCCTTCTAATCTAATCGCCTTTTAACCTTCCTTAGAGTTTAGCCTAAGTTATTAATAGGCTCTATCTTCTACTCTTTATATTTATATATACTATTTACCTTAAGCGCTAATTTATTTTTCTAATTACTCTTTAGGCTAGTTAGAAGTATCAATATTACTTCTACTATAAGGCCTTCTTTCTACCTTTAAGTATCTCTTAGCTAGTCCTTCTATACTAACTCTATATCTCTTTCTTTATACTTATATTTCTTTATTAGCTTTATAACTTCTAAGAGAATCTCTTCTAATAGCTCCTTAGTAAAGTTATTTAATAATATAAATAGTCTATCTTTATCCCTTACTATAATACACCTATTCGGCCTCTTTTCTAAGAAGCTTAGTCTCTAAATAAAATACCTATTTTCTATAGGTATTAGTCTCTTATCTAGCTAAACCTTTCTTAGCTACTCTATTACTAGTCGCATCTCTTATAGGTTCTTAGTTAGACTTTCTTACTCTATTTATATCCTAACTAAGTTTACTCTTTTATATAATTTATTCTTAGCTAGCTATTCTATCTTATAATAAGAGAGTATTACGCTAGTAATTATACTTTCTAGGAGTTTTTTAATATAGATCTTATATATACTTTTAGCGTATAAATCTAATTACTTCTTATATATATAAATTTTATATTAAACTCTCTATCTTCGCTAAAGATATAATAGTAAGTAAGCCTATTAGTTATATACTTAAGCCTCGCGCGAGCGTTAGTTAGAAAAGGATTACCTAATATAATAGGGTTTATACAACTCTCTACTATAAAGAAATTAGTCTAAACTTTAATCTACCTAATATTATAGGTATACTCTATATAATACCCTAAAGCTTTATATAGTACTATTAGTAGATACTATACGCGCTAATAGTATGCTTTTTAGTAGAGAGGTAATTAGAAGACTTACTTTCTCTACTATTACTTTCTTTATTGTGTTAAGTTCTACTCTAGAATCTAATAAAGAGAGGAAAGTGTTACCTTAAATATTAATTAGAACTTTAGGGTAGTCTCTTTATAGGTATTTAATACTAGCTAATTAGTTATATCTTACTAATTATTATTTATATTACTTTACTAGGCCTACTTTATAGTCTTCTTCTAGGATAATATTTTACTATATATAACTAATTTAAGCGTTCGTCTAATACTTAGCGTTAATATAGTAGTACTACGTAACCTTCTTAGCTAAGGACTCTACTAGTATATAATCTAGTAGCTATCCTAATAATAGTAAATTAACTTAGATTCTAGGCCTAAGATTATCTTCTAAGCTATCTTTATTCTTACTTACTAGTGCCTAGACTACTAAGTTAACTTTAATCTTCTTAAACTCTTCTATAGTATATCCTATCTAAAAGAGCTTCTTATAGACTTCTAGTATATTTTCTAGAACTATTTTAAGTAGTAGCTTAACTTTAGTATTTAGAATTTACTAAATAACCTTCTAAGCGTTTAGGGCTAGCTTTTCTACTATATAGTACTTTTTCGCCTATCTTTCTTTAGGCTCTAAGTAAGTATCCTTTAAGATTTTATTTACCTTAGAATTCTTTAGAGTATTAAGTATATTTATATCCACTAGTTCTAGCGTATCTATAAATTATATAGTATAATTCTTACTTAGACTTTAGTCTATAAAGTAATTATTATCCTAGTTCTTATACCCTCTAAGGTGTAGAATATATTTACTACTAAGCTTCTTAAGAATAGTTTTCTAAGTATTCTTCTAAATCTTTCCTAGGTTATAGCTAGTTAGAGGTTTCTTATTTAGGTCGCTTCGCGTAATAGTAGCTAATACTACTATACTATAGTTATACTAGTTAGCTCTATATAGTATAAAACTCTTTTCTAAGTTAGATTTGCTAAAGATAGTAGAAAGGTTCTAGAATTAGTTATAGTCTTTAGATAGGATTCCTCTAGTGTTATTAGAGATAACTTAGATAGAAATTATATTATTCTTAATAGGTCTAGCTTCTTAAACCTCGCTTAGAAAAGGTAGAGTAAATATAAGTAGGTTAATATCCTACTTAATCTAGCATCGTTTAATCTTAGAAGCTATTAAATCCTTTTATAAGCAAAGCTCTAAGTTTATAACTCTTCTTTATAGGTAATCTAAAGTACTCTAGTTAAGGACTAATTAGTTATTAAGATAGTACTAACCCTTATTAATATAGGCTTAGAGAGTTAGGTAATTCTTTTCTAATAATTTATCTTATTATAAACTTAGTAGAGAAGTCCTACCTCTAATCTTTACTATATTAGTTACTTTAGTTACTATAACCTATTCTTTCTTAATAGTTCTAAGAGTTATTACTATAGTTCTAATAGCTATTTAGTCCTAGGTTAGTATATATAACTCTACTAATATTAGCGCTATAGTTACTAACTACTATTTAGGCTACTATACTAGTAGCTTTAGTTATAAACTATACTACTAGCTTAAGGTATATAGCTACGTAATACTGCTATACGCTTATTAGTCTACTTATTAACCTCTCTCTAGATAACTTAATTAGTTATTAGCTCTACTTCTTAAGGCGTCTATTAAAAGTTCTAGAGTTCTAATTCTAGCTAAGCCTTATTTAGCTTAAGCTAAAGTATCTTATCTACTAGGCTATTAACCTTATTCTTAGTTAGCGTTAATCTAGGCGGAAGTTATTTCTAAGTAGGCTTTAGGGTGTAATCCTTAAGAAGAATACTTAACGTTTAAGGCTTAAAGACTATTATTTATTAAGAAGCTAGTTATTACTTATAAGCTACTTTCTAAGACGCTTTCGCTGCAGCTAGGTTAAATTCTACCTCTAAGGTAAATTCTTTTACTACTTTCTTTAGATTAAGTATCTTAGTATCTTTCTTTATCTCTAATCGCTTTAAAAGGTAGTTAGAGATCTTTTTATAGTTAAAAGATAAGGGCTTATTTATATAAAGCTAGAACCTTTCTAGGACCTTTATTACCTATCTAAGTAGAAGTCCTTTTATAAGATAGAAACCTTTTCTGCTTTCTTTAATTATAGTAGCTTTAATATAGCGTCTACTTTAGATATAGAACTCTTATAGATACTCTATAGTACTAAGCTCTATTTAGGCCTAATACTTCTTAAGCTAGTGCTTAAAGTACTCTATCTTAACTTTCTATAGTACCTATATTAGTATAAAACTATTTCTTAAGTGCCTTTTAGAGGTCTTTCTAGCTTTCTATTTATTAGGCTTCTTTAAACTCTTTATTAATTAGATAATCTCTTCTATTTATAGCTATAGTGCGCTAAAAGCCTCTTAAGTATTATTTTAGACGTAAACTTATAGTAATAGGCTATCTCTTTATAGCGCTCTATAAATAGAGTAAATTATTACTATTAAATATTAGGATACTATTAGCTAGGTAAGGTAGTAGCTATAAAGTATATACTAGTGTAGCGCTTCTACTTACTATACTTACTATTATTTAAAGGACTTTTACTATCTCTAACTTATGTCGCTTCTACGCTATTAAAGGCTAGTATAATTTATTAAGTATTAGGACTTATTATAATACTAAAGACTCTAGTAGATAGATAATTAGAGGCACTCCTACTATTTAGATATTATCGTCTAGTATATTTATAGCTACTCTCTTATCTTTCTAAGGCGTTATTAGTAGTAGTATCTCTAGACTAAAGAAGAGAAACTCTACTATATCTAACTATCTTTTAGATAGGTCTAGCGTTATCTATCTTTTAGTCTTTTTACTTAACCTTTTACTACTACTCTAACTATTACTTATACGCGTAAAGATACGTACTAAGCTTATATAAAAGATTAGCGTAATAATTATATAAGTTATAATAATTAATATTACTATTATTATACTAAGTACTATTTAGTAGCGCTCCTTTCTTAGGAGCGTAATTTTAAGCTCTTTTATCTAGTTACTTACTAACTTCTCTTTAGAAACTTCGAAACTCTCTAGTTTCTTCTAATAGTTTATAATATTTACTACTCTACTATTACTATCTAATAGGGTACCTCTTTAACTACTTATTATAGTTCTCTAATTTACTTTTAGCCGTGCTTTAGTAATTATACGCCTAAATCTAGCTCTCGCGCTTACGTAAGCTCTATTTAGCCGCCTTCTTATTCTTTACTACTTTTTCTATGTCGTTTAGAGGTTTCCTATATACCCCTGCGTTCTAATATTCTATTATCTTACTCCTTTCTAAGTTACTATTCTAGGCTATTCTACGCCTTATAGTATCTTAATTTCTAGTATCTAATTACCTTTTAGATTCTTTATAACTCTTTACTTTACTTACTTCTTTCTTCTAAGCCTTACTTACTTAGCTTAGATATCTATATTACGAAACTCTTTTAGCTCTTCCTAGTCTACTCTTATATTCTTATATTCTTTCTATTCTTAAACTTCCTAGATATTGCTATTACGAAAGCTTATTAGATAATATATAATAGTAGCGCTTAGCTCTTCTAAGGGTAAGCTAGGAGTTTAAGTTATAAATTGGTTGCTATATAGTAGAGCGAATGCCTATAGAAACGTATGCTTAATATAAGTATTAGAAATTATATTAGTAGTATATATATATTTATCTCTAAGTAATATTCGTTACGCCCTAGTATCTCTATATCTAAGCGTCCTTCGGCTTCTATTATCTCTATTTCCTCTACTATAATAATATCTCTAGCTTTTTACACTACTATACTATATTGCTATATAACGTAATAATAGTATTACTACTACTATTATACCGCCCTACTCTACTTACGCTAGTAATATAAATAATAAGCTCTTATCTACCTCTATTAGTATTACTACTACTATAGAACTTTTACCTACTATAATTACCTTAATTACTATCTTCTATACTTTCTAGAACTTAGCTTTCTTACCTATTATACGCTTTAGCTATACTCTCGCGTCTATTTTCCTTAGCTACTACTACTAATCTACTCTTACTTTGTCTACCTTACTTTTAAATAGCGCTCTCTTCTACTTACTACTTTTTCTTTAGTCGTCTACGCTTACCTAGAAGCCTAAAAATCTATACTAATCTATACTTAATACCTAGAACTACTACTATCTATCTACTACTACCTCTAACTACTCTATAATTCTTTATATATATATTAGTTCTACTATATATAATATATAGCCTACCTACTTATTAGTAATTAAATCTTTTATCTACTTCTTAACCTACTTCTTATTCTCCTCTCTCTTATTTACTTAGAACGTAGTTAATCTATATAAAAACTATTAGCTAATACTAATTACTATCTCTTAGTACTTAGTAAACGTCTACTTTTAGC
The DNA here is from genome assembly GCA_014334815.1 of Pyrenophora teres f. maculata. Classification (NCBI taxonomy): domain Eukaryota; kingdom Fungi; phylum Ascomycota; class Dothideomycetes; order Pleosporales; family Pleosporaceae; genus Pyrenophora; species Pyrenophora teres. Next base: position 3,430,391 of record CP060573.1, on the reverse strand, counting down.
CTATCGCGATCTAGCTCTCGCGCTTTAACACCTTCTATAGCTAATTAGTTATCTACTTATAGTTACTAGAGTCTACTAGCTATATATATAATAAAACTACCTTTTTCTTTTATACTAACGCCTTTAGCTACTACTAGAATGGTAATACTAGCTATATATACTATACTACTAGCTCGCCTACCTCGCGTAGTAAATATTAATAGATAATCTTAATATAACCGCTAACTTTATATCTTTTATAGTACTATATTATAAATACTACTATACTATTCTTAATAAATATATTACGATACCCCTCTTATACTATATTACTATACTATACGCTTAGTAGCTTTAGCCCTTACGCTAGCTACCCGCCTATTATATATATTAACACTGCTAGCTTCTTACGAAATTCTACTACTTAGTTTATATATCGCTCTACTACTTATTAGTCTACCTCTAACTACGTTCTAGGCTTTATAAACTAACTTTAGATACTAGCGCTCTTACTTACCTACTTAAATAACTACCTCTTACTATTAATAGATATACTTATATATAATTCTTTAAAAAGTTCTATTCTAGCCGCTTATTAGTTAGGTTATTATATATACTCTTCTATAGTGTAGTAGAGGAAATAGGGATAATAGAAGCCGAAGGACGCTTAGACATAGAGATACTAGGGCGCGACGAATATTACTTAGATAGATATAATATATATACACACTACTTAATATAATTTCTAATATCTTATATTAAGTATATATTTCTATAGGTATTCGCTCTACTATATATAGTGACTAATTTACGACTTAAACTCTTAGCTCACCCTTAGGAGAGCTAAGCGCTACTATTACGCATTATCTAATAAGCTTTTGTGATAGTAATATCTAGGAAGTTTAAGAATAAAAAGAATATAAGAATATAGAAGTAGACTAGGAAGAGCTAAAAGAGTTTCGTAATACGGATGTCTAAGCTAAGTAAGTAAGGCTTAGAAGAAAGAAGTAAGTAAAGTAAAAGAGTTATAAGAGATCTAAAAGGTAATTAGATACTAGGAATTAGAATACTAAAGCGTAGAATAGCTTAGAATAGTAACTTAGGAAGGAGTAAGATAATAGAATATTAGAACGCGGGGGCATATAGGAAACCCCTAAACGATATAGAAAAAGCGGTAGAGAATAAGAAGGCGGCTAAATAAAGCTTACGTAAGCGTAAGAGCTAGATTTAGGCGTATAATCGCTAGAGTATAGCTAAAAGTAAATTAGAGAACTATAATAAGTAGTTAGAGAGGCACTCTATTAGATAGTAATAGTAGAGTAGTAAATATTATAAACTATTAGAAGAAACTAGAGAGTTTCGAGGTTTCTAAAGAGAAGTTAGTAAGCGACTAGATAAAAGGGCTTAAAATTGCGCTCCTAAGAAAGGAGCACTACTAAATAGTACTTAGTATAATAATAGTAATATTAATTATTATAACTTATATAATTATTACGCTAATCTTTTATATAAGCTTAGTACGTATCTTTACGCGTATAAGTAATAGTTAGAGTAGTAGTAAAGAGTTAAGTAAGAAGACTAGAAGATAGGTAACGCTAAACCTATCTAAAAGATAGTTAGACGTAGCAGAGTTTCTCTTCTTTAGTCTAAGGATACTACTACTAATAACGCCTTAGAAAGATAAGAGAGTAGCTATAAATATACTAAACGATAATATCTAAATAGTAAGAGTACCTCTAATTATCTATCTACTAGAGTCCTTAGTATTGTAATAAGTCCTAACGCCTAGCGAATCGTACTAGCCTTTAATAGCGTAGGAGCGATATAAGTTAGAGATAGCGAAGGTCCTTTAGATAATAGTAGGTATAGCGAGTAGAAGCGCTATACTAGTATATACTTTATAGCTGCCGCCTTACCTAGCTAATAGTATCCTAATATTTAATAGTAATAATGTTACTCTATTTATAGAGCGCTATAAAGAGATAGCTTATTACTATAAGTTTACGCCTAAAATAATACTTAAGAGGCTTTTAGCGCACTATAGCTATAAATAGAAAGAGATTATCTAGTTAATAGAAGAGTTTAAAGAAGCCTAAATAGAAAGCTAGAAAGACCTCTAAAAGGCACTTAAGAAACGGTTTCGCACTAATAATAGGTACTAATAGGAAGTTAGGATAGAGTACTTTAAGTACTAGCTTAAGGAGTATTAGGCCTAAATAGAGCTTAGCACTATAGAGTATCTATAAGAGTTCTATATCTAAAGTAGGCGCTATATTAAAGCTACTATAATTAAAGAAAGTAGAAGGGGATTCTATCTTATAAAAGGACTTCTACTTAGATAGAAAATAAAGGTCCTAGAAAGGTTCTAGCTTTATATAGATAAGCCTTTATCTTTTAACTATAAAAAGATCTCTAACTACCTTTTAAAGTAATTAGAAATAGAGAAAAATACTAGGATACTTAACCTAAAGAAAGTAGTAAAGGAGTTTACTCTAGAGGTAAAATTTGACCTAGCTACAGCGAAAGCGTCTTAGAAAGCAGCTTATAAGTAATAACTAGCTCCTTAATAGACAATAGTCTTTAAGCCTTAAATATTAAGTATTCCTCTTAAGAATTACGCCCCGAAGCCTACTTAGAAATAACTTCCGCCTAGATTAACGCTAACTAAGAATAAGGTTAATAGCCTAGTAGATAAGATACTTTAGCTTAAGCTAAATAAGGCTTAGCTAGAGTTAGAACCCTAGAACTTTTAATAAACGCCTTAAGAAGTAAAGTTAATAACTAATTAAGTTATCTAGAGAGAGGTTAATAAGCAGACTAATAAGCGTACAGTAGTAGTGCGTAGCTATATACCTTAAGCTAGTAGTGTAGTTTATAACTAAAGCTATTAGTATAGTAGCCTAAATAGTAGTTAGTAACTATAGCGCTAATATTAGTAGAGTTATACATAGCTAACCTAAAACTAGAATAGCTATTAGAATTATAGTAACAACTCTTAGAACTATTAAGGAAGAATAGGTTATAGTAAATAAAGTAACTAATATAGGCAAGAATTAGAGGCAGGACTTCTCTACTAGGTTTATAATAAGATAAACTATTAGAAAAAGAATTACCTAACTCTCTAAGCCTATATTAATAAGAGTTAGTACTATCTTAATAACTAATTAGTCCTTAACTAGGGCACTCTAGATTACCTATAAGGAAGAGTTACAAACTTAGAGCCCCGCTTATAAAAGAATTTAATAGCTTCTAAGATTAAACAACGCTAGATTAAGCAGGATATCGACCTACTTACGTTTACTCTACCTTTTCTAAGTAAGGTTCGGGAAGCTAGACCTATTAAGAATAACGCAATTTCTATCTAGATTATCTCTAATAATACTAGAGTAATTCTATCTAAAGACTACGACTAATTCTAGAACCTTTCTACTATCTTTAGCGAATCTAACTTAGAAAAGAGTTTTACACTATATAAAGCTAACTAGTGCAACTATAGCATAGTAGTATTAGCTACTATTACGCGAAGCGACCTAAGTAAGAAACCTCTAGCTAGCTATAACCTAGGAAAGATTTAGAAAAATACTTAGAAAACTATTTTTAAGAAGCCTAGTAGTAAACATATTCTACACCTTAGGGGGTATAAGAACTAGAATAATAATTACTTTATAGACTAAAGTCTAAGTAAAGATTATACTATACAATTATAGACACGCTAGGATTAGTAGATATAGATATACTTAATACTCTAAGGGATTCTAAGCTAAATAAAACTTTAAAGAATACTTACTTAGATTCTAGAGAAAGATAGGCGAAAAAGCACTATATAGTAGAAAAGCTAGCCCTAGATACTTAGAAGGTTATTTAGTAGATTCTAGACACTAAAGTTAAGCTACTACTTAAAATAGTCCTAGGAAATATACTAGAAGTCTGTAAGAAGCTTTTTTAGATAGGATATACTATAGAGGAGTTTGAGAAGATTAAAGTTAACTTAGTAGCTTAAGTACTAGTAAGCGAGGATAAAGATAACTTAGAAGAGGATCTTAGGCCTAGAATCTAAGTTAATTTACTATTAAGGATAGCTACTAAATATATACTAGTAGAGGCCTTAGCTAAGAAGGTTACGTAATACTACTATATTAACGCTAAGTATTAGACGGACGCTTAAATTAGTTATATATAGTAAAATATTATTCTAGAAGAAGACTATAAAGTAGGCTTAGTAGAAGGTAATATAAATAATAATTAGCGAGAATACGACTAATTAGCTAGTATTAAATACCTACGAAAAGACTACTCTAAAGTTCTGATTAATATTTAGAGTAATACTTTCCTCTCTTTATTAGATTCTAGAGCAGAACTTAACACGATAAAGAAAGTAATAGTAGAGAAAGTAAGTCTTCTAATTACCTCTCTACTAAAAAGTATGCTATTAGCGCGTATAGTATCTGCTAATAGTACTATATAAAGCTTTACAGGTATTGTATAGAGTATACCTATACGTATTAGGTAGATTAAAGTTTAAACTAATTTCTTTATAGTAGAGAGTTGTATAAACCCTATTATATTAGGTAATCCTTTTCTAACTAACGCTCGCGCGAGGCTTAAGTATATAACTAATAGGCTTACTTACTACTATATCTTTAGCAAAGATAGAGAGTTTAATATAAGATTTATATATATAAGAAGTAATTAGATTTATACGCTAGAAGCATATATAGGACCTATGTTAGAAAACTCCTAGAGAGTATAATTACTAGCGTAATACTCTCTTATTATAAGATAGAATAGCTAGCTAAGAATAAATTATATAGAGAAGTAAACTTAGTTAGAATATAGATAGAGTAAGAAAGCCTAACTAAGGACTTATAAAGAATACAACTAGTAATAGAGTAGCTAAGGAAGGTTTAACTAGATAAGAGACTAATACTTATAGAAAATAGGTATTTTATTTAGGGATTAAGCTTCTTAGAAAAGAGGCTAAATAGGTGTATTATAGTAAGGGATAAAGATAGACTATTTATATTATTAAATAACTTTACTAAGGAGCTATTAGAAGAGATTCTCTTAGAAGTTATAAAGCTAATAAAGAAATATAAGTATAAAGAAAGAGATATAGAGTTAGTATAGAAGGACTAGCTAAAAGATACTTAAAGGTAGGAAAGAGGCCTTATAGTAGAAGTATATTAATACTTCTAACTAGCCTAAAAAGTTATTAGAAGAATAAATTAGCGCTTAAGGTAATAGTATATATAAATATAAAGGGTAGAAGATAAAGCCTATTAATAACTTAGGCTAAACTCTAAGGGAGGTTAAAGGGTAATTAGATTAGAAAGAAAGAGCTAAGGCGAAGTAAATCTTAAATTATAATAGTAATAGAGCGCCTTTTAGCTAATACTTTAAACCTTAGTATACTTTATTTCTAAGAGGTACTTAGATTACCCTAAAATAGCTAGCAGAAATAAAGATATTACTAGATCTCTAGCTAAGGGAAAGAGAGATATTAAAGAAACTACTCTATAGAAAGAAGTTAGCCCTCGCCTAAGACTTTAGAGAATTAGAAAGAGTTAGCTAAGAAGTAATCCTACTAGTCGTTATTAATACTATCTTATATAAAGCGTAGTAAGCGGACTAGTTTCCTATTCTAAGAAAGCTTCGAGAGGTAGTTATTAAGATAATCTAAGACTAGATTAATAGGGGCACGCTAGAGCTTTATAAGAGCTAGTATTATAACCCTTAGTTTTTAGTAGCAAAGAAGAATAAGGGCTATTAGCTAATTAATAACGCCTAAAAGATTAATAGTGTAATAATCTAAGACGCTAATCTACCGCCTAACTCTAATAAGTTCTTAGAAGAGTTTACTAGCTATACTATTATATCGCTTATAGATTTCTTCTTAGAATATAACTAAGTAGAGCTTTATAAGAACTTAAGAGATATTATAGCTTTCTTAACGCTACTTAGACTTATTTAGTAGTATACTTTACTAATAGGCACTACTAATTTAATTATAGAGTTTATGCGCGTAATAACTAAAATCTACTAGGATTATATCCTAAACTACTATATACTTTACCTAGATAACGTTTGCGTTAAAGGACCTAAGATAACGTATAATAAGAAAGAAATTAAGCTAGGCATCTGCTAATATATTGCTAAATACCTCTTAAATATAGATTAGATTCTTACAGATATAGAGAGGGCTAGAGTAACTATCTTAGAGTATAAATCTAATTTCTACTATACTTTAATAATTATTATTAGGTATAGGATTAATTAAAATAGTAGGCACCTAGATATAAAAAAGGTTAAGAAGATCCTTACCTAGCTAAAACTAATAAACTAGAAAGACGTCTAAATATTTATTAGAGTCTATGTTTATTATAGAATCTAGATTATTAGCTTTACTATAGTTATAGAACTATTATTTCTCTTACTTAGAAGAATGCCTCTTTCTATTAGAAATCTAAGTAGTATTTAGCTATAGCTTCTCTTAAGGAGAGTCTATGCATAGCGCCTATACTTATCTTAATTAACTATAGCGAACCTTTCTAAGCGATATTTATAGTAGTAGATAAATTAAAAAAAGAATAGAGCGCTATCTTTATACAGCTTAATACGCTTAGGCGCTAACACCTAATTAGATATAAAAGCGGAGTCTAGTTAATATTAGAAAGAAATTAGAACTTAGGTAAATATAAGTATAAAGCGTTGCTATTAATACTAAAGAAGTTTCGCTCCTACTTATATAGAGTAAGATTTATAGTAGAAATAGATACTAAGATATTTATAGCACAGCTTTAGCGCAGCGTAATAGACCTACTAAAAGTACTTATTACGAGATAGCTCGCCCTTTTAAACCTCTAAGATTTTAATATTATTTATATACTAAGAAAGAAAAATATAGTAGCTAATACCCTTTCGCGTAGGCCTAAGCTAGAGGGATAGAAACTGCTAAAAGAACTAGAAGAGGACGTTAAAGACTTTATTAATATATACCTAAATACTACTTAGCTTATTCTAGAGGAGATCTATAAGATAACCTTAGCGCTTCTATATAGCTACTACCTAGTAGACCTTTCCTTTAGTACTAAGCTATTAGATAATAGCTATTTAGAAGAATCTTAGTAACTTATAGTATAGATCCTTTTAGAAAACGCCTAGAGAACCTTAATAGGTTAGAATTACGCAAGTTTAAATATAAGGCGTTATAAATAACTATTAGAGAGTAATATTTTTTTATACTACTAAGTAAAGGAAGGCCCTTACACTAAGTTATAGATAACCCTAGATAGTAATAAGAGATTATTAGAGAACTATACGATAACTTAGGGCATAGAGGCAAAGAAGGTATATAGCGTAAAGTTTAGACGCGCTATTATTAGAAAGAGTAATATAAATAAGTTAAGAAGTACGTTTAGTCTTATTCTAAATACTAATTACACGCATTAGTAATAGTATAAGAAGCTTTATAGCCTATAGAACTACTTTCTATTCTCTTTAGATAGATTACAATCGATATTATATATATACTGCTAGGACTAAATAGCTGCAAGTACCTAATAGTTACTTAAGACTACGCGTCTAGTTAGCTAAAAGCTAAAGCGCTAGCGAAAAATAATTTAAAAGCTGTTTAGAAGTTTCTAATTAATAATGTATTTAGTAAATAGGGACTACTACTAAAAATATTAGCTAATAGCGGACTAGAGAATAAGGGACTAGTTAAGAACCTCTAGTAGTAATAGAGTATTAATAGAGTTATTTTAAGTACTTATTATTTATAAGGGTAAGGCCTAATTAAGCGAGGTTATACTTCTATAGTAGCGGCACTAAAGAAGCTTTAGAGAAACTAAGTAGATAACCTAGCTAATATACTCTAGGCTAACTAAATAACTATTAAATAATCTACGTAGGAGACACTAGCGTACTTAGTATTAGGCTAGGAATATATTCTTCTAGTAGAGCTTTTAATCCCTACGTAGTAAATATTACTATAGTTAGAAGTTAAAGATACCCTAACACTACTTGCGATAAGGGCTTAGTAATTCTAAAGAAGAGATAAGAGGTTCTAGAAGGCTATTAATAGAATAGTATAGCTTAGGTAGGAAAATAAGGACTACTTTAATAACGCGAAAGTCCTTTAGAAAGAACTATTAGCTATTAAAGACCTTATATTACTACGCAACTCCTTTTATAAGACTAATAGATTAATACTTACTAAATTTCTCCTTAAATAGACTAGTCTATTTCGCATTACAAAAACCTATTAGAAAGGATAGTATAATCTAGAAGAACTAGATAGGACCCTATTCTATAGTTATACGCTAGGTAATAGGCTAAAGCGTTTTATTTAGCGCACTATAATAGAGCTATAAATAACTAAGCTAGAAAAAGGTAAAAAGGCCGCTAAATAGCTATCAGAAGAGATTATAGATAGTAATAAGGATATACAAGATATAGGTATAAGAGATCTTAAGTAATAAGTACTAAAATATAGTTAGGACGCCCCTATTAGAGAAGGTAGCTAAGTAGGAAAAGAGAAACGCTATAATCTTAGACACCTAAATATAGCTTAGCTAGATAGCTAGCTTTAGAATATATAAGAAGATAAAGATATTATAAGAGTACTATAAAAGATAAGAAAGGCTATAGTAGTAGTACTAAGAATAAGAGAAGAGTTTAATACGTCTAAATATCGCGCATTCCTATAGTTATTAATAGTAAGTAGGATAAATATAGGGCGCGAAAGGAGCTCAGACAATACCCTAGACTAGAATAGATAGATAACTAAAGACCTAAAGAAGGAAACTAAGTACCGCTTTTATAGAAAGATATAAAGAGATAAAGACTACTATAAGGCCTAGATATCTCTAGAATATAGATTATATCTAAGAGCCGTCTAGTAAGTATTTAAGTATAATAGAAGAAGAGAGGTCTATCTTCCCTAAGTAAGGGAGGAGTATAGTACGTAAAAGAGGCTTAGATAAGACCTTAGAGAACACTAGATAAGAGTATAAATAGAATAGGAAGGTAGAATAAGCTATTTATTAGGGACGCTATATACTATATAAAAGGCGCTTAGATAGCTACTTAGATAAAGGAAGAAATAGCTATAAGACGAACTTAGAGATATCTCTATAAATAACTAAGTCTAAGAGACTAGCTATAGTGCGTATCTATAGCTCTAAGCTATTATTAGAACTAACTTCTCTAGAGAGAAGACTATTAATATATCTTTACTCTTAGTATTACTATTATTACTATTATCTTCTTCTAAATTACGCTTAGATCTATCCTTAGAGAAAATAGTAAAGATAATAGGCGGAATAGTAGGTCTACTAGCTAAACGCGAAGAACGGCGAATAGTATAATTAAGCTTTTTAGATAACTTAGGCTTAGGCGTCTTAGCACGGCGACGAGGGCGTTTTAGAGTATATATCTCCTTAGTAAGGTCTTTATCTAGGTTATTATTATTAGAAAGACTATTAGATATAAATATATCTAGGGAAGAGTAGCTAGAAGATAGCAAGAGTTTATAGTAGTTTTCTACACTCTTTCTAGTAGCGATAAGGTAGTTAGTAAACTTATTTACGTTCTTCTTAGACGTCTAAACGAAAGAAGATGGATTATTATAAGAAATAGCAGAGGGAATAATAATTAAGGAAGATTTGCGAGTCATAATAGCGTTACTAGATAATAATAGTATAATAAAGAAATCTAATAGACTTTTAGAGGCGCTAGAAGCTTTTATACTATAAAGTATAACTATAGAGCCTAAGGAAAAGAAGTATTAGTAGAGATCCCTAGTAAAGGAAGTAGTCTATTTAAGGAATATTTAGGAACTTATAATAGAAGGAGTAGATCTAAGAGGCGCTAGAGAAGATATAGTTATTATAGATACTATTATTTAGTAACTTATTACTATAATAGGCTTATAAATAGGTCTTATGCGCGAGCTTCTTATTACTATCGCTACATCGACTATATACTTATAATTTAGGATTTAAAGAGGGATTAAAGCTAGTACTAATATAACTAATAGTCTTAGTGCTAAATATATAGAATTAGATTAAGAACTTAATCTTAGGCTTAAATATAGCGCGCTTAGAGGTAGCAGGCAACCTAAAATACTTACTAATAGTCTAATAGCTAGGGCGAAGGTCTAGAGAGAATTAGAGGTTAATCTATATTAATTTATAAGCTAAAGACTTATTAGGGCCTTTAGCTAAGCAGATAGCTAAAATAGCTAAGTAAAGCTTAAGACTAGAACTAGAACTATTAATCTAGAATAGCTATTCCTAGAAGTCTATTAGAAAGGGGACGTTAATAGTAGTAGCTAGGTGTTTCTTAACTATGTAAAAGACAGGTTAGAATAGTCTTTAGATAAAGAGAGAAAAGTGCGTAAACTTATAGAAGCTTACTATTAGTAGAACCCTAGAATTAGAAGAGTAGTACTAGTATAGTAGAGCGCCTATAAAGCTAAGTTCTCTAGGAATAGCGAGCTTAGGCTTCTTTAGTAACTACTCTTAGGTTATAGTACTAAGCTAGTTATAATTAGTCTTATTAGAGGATAATATAACTAAGGGCTAAGCGATAATTAGAGTAGAGATAGTAGGTAGCTAAGGTAGCTTAAGGCGCTTTATAGAGCGTACTAGTAGGCTCTTAAAAGCTAAAATCTCTTTAGTAAAGTTATTAGTAACCTTAATAGTAGGTATAATAGAGATAGTAAAGAGTATAATAAGTAAATAGTAGTTAGAACATATCTTAGCTAAGGCGAAAGAGTATATATAGATAGCGAAGATAAGGCGAGGCAGGCGAGCATAGAGAGCTGTTTAGAAAAGAAAAAGGTTTAGGTAAGAGGTAGGACAACGTATAGCTAAGAAGAAAGAGACGATATAGACTATTATTATTATTATTTAAGTAGTAAATAAGCGTTTATAGTAAATACTAGCTTAACTAAGTAGCGAAGTAACCTTAGAAAGCGGGGTATTAATAACTAATAATAAGAGCGGTTAGCCGCAGCAGAATAATATAAGAATAATATATAAAGTAAGAGTAAGACTATAAGGCTAAGAAGCTATTAGAAGCTCTATAGAAGTAAGTAGTCTAAGAGTATATCCTCCTTACTACTAGCTATCTAGAGATAGCCTAGTAAATAAGGTAAAGCTAAGTACTTATTATAAAGAGCGTTAGTTAAGTTAATTAAGCAGCCTAGATATAGAAAGGAATAGTAGTATAAGTCTAAGTAACACTTAGGGTTACTAGCTCTAAAGACCTAGCTAATAAAATACTAAGCTAGTTAGACTATAATTAGAAGACTTTAGAGACCTCTTAGTTAGGTATAGAATAAGCGCTAGATAGGAGAGCTAACAGCTTCTAAATACTATATAAATAGTACTTAGAATCTAAGGAGTTCTTAGAGAAGTATTCTAGATAAGATTTAAATAAGCACACCTAAGATCTCTAAATACTAGATAAATAACGTCTAGAATCTAAGTATCTATTAGTAAATATTAGCGGATATTAGTTAGATAATAGCTACTAAAGGGGACTTAAAAACAAGAATAGAAAAAGAAGGAATAAGTATTAGATAGTAGCTAGACGCTTTTTATTTATTTAGACAAAATTAATTAGAGAGGTGCTTAAGGGCTAAGAGAGTTTTAGAGAGGTAGTAAATATCTAGAAAAGATGCGTAGTTTATTAGTACCTAGTCTAGAGAGCCTTCGGCTAAGATAAAGGAAGAGGAGGCCTTCCTTCCTAAGTAAGAGAGGGATATAGTAGAGGAAATAGGGATAATAGAAGCCAAAGAACGCTTAGACATAGAGATACTAGGGCGCGACGAATATTACTTAGATAGACATAACATATATACACACTACTTAATATAATTTCTAATATCTTGTATCGAGTACACGTTCCTGTAGGTATTCGCTCTACTACAATAGTACTACCGGCACCAGCGCTGCCTTACTACTAAATATTAACTTCTCTATTAATAATTACTAGCTCTCGCTAGCTAGTCTATATACTATACTATAGAACTACGCTATACTAAAATATAGCTCTTTATATAGTAGCTTATCGCTATTTATATACTCTATATACCCGTAGGTTATAGTATTATAATAGATCTTTAATCTATATATCTATAAATCTAATATCTACTATATAAGGCTATAGCTACTATATACTATAAACTAGTCTATTATCTTTTATACTAACTATAAATACTCTTTAGAATACTATCGCTAGCTTAGCCTACTCTTATATACGCTATTATCTAAGTTATTATCTATCTTATCGCCGCTATTCTTTTTAGGCTCTAATATCTCTAGTCTCTTCTATACGACTATAAACTAAGCAATCTTAATTACTACTAATAATATTAGTAGGTACTACTCTAGCCTCTTCTATCTAATTTTCTTAACGCCTAGTACTACTAACGCGTACACTAGTAGGCTATTATACTCTCTATAGGTAATATAGTAGTTAAGTAATATAATATAAAACTCTAAATATACTTTCTATATCTTAGATAACTTTTTAGACTTAGAGCCTTCTCTCTAACTTAGCTCTTTCTTAGCTATCTTTATTACTTTATTTATATTATCTATTATCTTCTTATCTAGCTCTTCTCTTTTTTTATTTATATTCTTAGCTTTATCTTCTTTGTCTCTCTCTATACTCTACTTTACCTATTTAATTAATACTTTCTATACCTCTTTATAAAGATAGAACCCTCTTCCTTATATACTAGTCCTATATAGGCTTAGCGTATAGACTAGTCCTAATTAGGCCTAGTATATACGCTAGCTACTATAGGCTTAGACTCTCCTCCTCTTACTATATAGAGTAGACTCTCTCCCTTCTTAGAGAGGTTATCTACTATTATCTCTACTTCTAAATCTAAGAGTTATCTAACTAGTCTACTCTTTTATACCTAATATCTACCTTATATAATAGTAGACCTTATAGCTAAATTAGCTTACCTATAGGCTTCTAGCCTAGATAAAAGCGCGTAGTTCTTACGCGCTCTTAGTTATTATATAGATTACGCTTTAGTTACTACCTCTTTACTAAGTTAAGCGCTATTTATATAAGAAAGAAGCCTAGAATTCTAAATTCTAGTAACGGATTTTACTCTTTTAGTAGCTAAAAGGTCGACTCTTCTAGAAAGAGAGTAGATTTTAGCTAGTAGCGTTTAATTTAGACCCTATCTAGAAGAATAGCTAACTACTACGTAATAGCCTTTAACTACGTAATAGCCTAAAGATATAGTCTTTTACTACCCCCCGCTATAGCGCGCTAGCGTCGCGCAAATTTAGATTAAACGCTCTAGAGAGATAAACTCTCTAAAAAAAACTACTAGATATTTAGCGTATACCGTCTACCTCTAGTAATTAGGCTAAATACTATCTACTCTAAGTACTTATTCTCTAGCTTAGAGGCTTATACTCTACCTTAGAATAGCGAATACTCCTATATACTTACTATAAATCGTATCTAGTTTAGGCTACTCCTCGCCTTTATATAAGTTACCTTCTCTAATCTTCTTTAATAAACGTAAATATATCGCGTAAAGTTAATAAAGATTCTCTTAACCTTTAGTCTACTAGAATGTTAGCTAGAAATCTTAATAAAGTACTCTCTAAGTCTTCTAAGAAACCTCTACCTTCTTCTATAACTATCTCTTCTACTATAAGAATAGATAAGCCTACTTTCTACCTTAGCCCTAAATCTTATAAATATAAGTATAATACTTAGTTAGCGTCTAAAGTACCCTCTTCGCTAGTATCTTAGTTAGGAGTAGACTCTAAAGAATCTAAGCCTAATACCCTACGTAAAAGAGACTAGTTGTTTACTTTCTCTAATACTACTAACGAACTATCTAGTTTAAAAGGTAAGCTACGCGTAGTAGAACTACGCGAATAAAGCCTAGAGAACTACTAGTTATTATAGATAAATAAGTTTACTATAGAGGATCTCCTAGCTTATCTATTCTAATAGAATAAAAAGCTATATACTACTCTATTCTAGCTACTTTATAAGAAAGATAACTAGATAGTTCTAACTCTAGCAACCTTAGGCTTAGATAAATTAATATTATAATTATCCGCTCTACGTACTTTAGCTAATAGGCTATACTATAATCTAATTTAGGTATAGAAAAAGAGATATAATAACGCCTAGAACTTTAGAGAAGCTCTTAGTATAGCTCGTAAGCGAGCAGATAACTATACTAAAGACCTAAACTACTAAGTAGAATTAGCTTAATAGTAGAAAAGCTCCTATACTCTCTATTATAGGCTATACCTATATATTAGCGTTTAGCGATACCCTTAGCCTTAATACATTAGACTAATATAAGCTTAGGCTACTAAAGCTTCTATAAGCTTTATAGTAAGCTTTAAGATATTTCTTAGTATAATATAGCTTCTTTTTATAAAGTATAAATATTCTTTAATATTCTATATCTAGACGTTTTCTCTTTAAGTTTGCTATGCTCGTTAATAAAGATAGTTAATTAAAACCTATATTACCTACGCCCTTTATATTATAGCAAACTTCTATTAGAAACGTATATTTACTAAAGTTTAGAAGGCTTATCTAAGCACTAGAAGTCTAGAAGGCTTATCTAAGCACCTAAAGTCTAGAAGGCCCCTTGCGGCACCTAAAGTTTAGAAGGCTTATCTAAGCACCTAAAGTCTAGAAGGCTTATTTAAGCACCTAAAGTCTAGAAGGCCTCTTACGGCACCTAAAGTTTAGAAGGCTTATCTAAGCACCTAAAGTCTAGAAGGCTTATCTAAGCACCTAAAGTCTAGAAGGCCCCTTACGGCACCTAAAGTTTAGAAGGCTTATCTAAGCACCTAAAGTCTAGAAGGCTTATCTAAGCACCTAAAGTCTAGAAGGCTTATCTAAGTACCCGAAGTCTAGAAGGCTTATCTAAATACCTAAAGTCTAGAAGGCCCCTTATAGCACCCGAAGTTCAGAAGCGACTATATAATATTAATAAATAAAGATATAGAAACACTAATAGGCCCTATACTAGGGTAAATAATTAAACTCTATTATAGTTTACTACACCTACTAATATTTAGCGGTGTAAAGTTATAATAGCGTAGATAGAAGCTAAAAATAGAAGGTAAAATTAAAGAAGACGCTAAAGTAATTAGAAATTCTAAGTCTTAATTATAATATATATACTCTCAACTTAAAAGTAGCGCTAAGATAAATATTACTACCTTCTTTAAAATAGAGTTAAGAAAGCTTTTCCTAGATCTATAATCTTTATTAGATCGACTAGATATTCTATATAGTAAATAAAACTATAAAGAGAAAGCTATTTAAGCTCTTTACTCTATTTAATAGCGAGATAATAAAACGTTTATAGCTTTTTACTTATACTTTAAAAAAAAGGTTATAAACGCTAAAGTAGAATCTTAGGATAACTCTTTAAAAATCTCCTACCTAAGGAATACTATACACCTAAAGCTTAGAGCGTACTTAATTAGAATCTCGCGTCTTAAGCTTAAGTCCTATATTACTTTCGCTATAAAATACAAAGAAGTTAGTAACTAAATAGAGCTTTTTAGGTAATAGAAGAATAAAATATAAAGTATTAACTCTAGAAGAAGTAATACTATATAGTAAGTACTTAGAGAAAATATTTTAAGAGAAGAAATAATAGAATAGAAACCTACTACTACTATATAAATTAACGCTGCTTAGAGAAGAAGAAATACTAATAAATATCTCTTAAAGTAACCTAAAGACTAGCCTCTATTAGAGAAGTAAGCTAAATAGGTAGAGAAGTTAGAAATAAAGAAGAGATAGAAAGAAGAAAGATACTTACGCTGTAGTTAAGATAACTATAAAGTTAAACGCTATCCTTTAGTAGCGGCAATCCCGCCGTTAGTAAAAATATAGAAGAACGTTATTTCTACTTCCTAAGTAAAGGTTATAATAGTAGTAGTTAAAGATATAGAAGATAAAGAAATTAGTTCCTCTAATTAATAGAAAAACGCGGGAGCCGTAGTAGACTAGAGGCGTTTCGAAAATAAGATAGATTAAACTAGTATCTATATAAACTTTAGTATTAATAGACTTTATTTTACGAGAGTAATATTTAATAATAGTTACTATAGCTATATAGCTATTTCGGATTGTCTTTAAAGGAAGTTATAGCTCCTAACCTTACTAATAAAGCTATAAATACTAGAATAAGTTACTAGAGTTAACTATAACACTATTAACTAAGTTTTCTTCTTTAATATTAATATTAATAGATATAGATAGCGACGAGTTTAGGCCTATATTATTCTTTAGATATAGTAAGACGTAATACTTAGACTCCTATAGGTAAGAAGTTAGAAAGTAATAATATAATATTTAGACTATAGAGACTTACTTTATATTAGTACAACTAATACTTATATACTATAAAAGGATCTAACCTAGATAATAGATAATTTAATAAAAGTAGTCTTAGCTACTATCTTTTTAGCCTTAGTACGCTAGAATTATAGAGAGTAAAAGAGAGTTAATATATCTACTATTACTATAGCTAATATTAAAAAAGCACTTAATAAGTTAAATAAAAAGAAGGAGCCTATAGATCTAAAGATAAAGTTACCTACTTACTACTATAATAAAATAGATATAAAAATCTTTATACTAAAGGTAGTAGGGTAAGGCTATTTACTACTATACCGCCTTAGAGTAGACCACGTAATAGATTTAGAAAAAGATAAATATAGTAGAGAGAAAGAAGTACCCTATAGACTACTATATAATATAATAAAGAAAGAGCTATTAGTTTTAAGGAAAATCTTAACTAACTACCTAAAGAAGAGATAGATCTAAGTTAGTAGATCGCTAGCTAGAGCCTCTATTCTATTCGTCTATAAGCTAAGAAGAGGTCTTCGTTTCTACATTAATTACTAGAAGCTTAATAAGATTATAAAAAAGGACTATATATCTCTACCTCTTATTATAGAGACGCTATAGATAATAGCTAAAGCTATTAGTATATAAAGCTTAATATATCTACCGCTTTCTATAAGATATAGATTAAAGAAGGTAATAAGTAGAAAATAGCGTTTTAAATAAGATTTAGATTATTTAAATAGTAGGTAATACCCTTTAGCTTAACTAGTACGCCCGTAATATTCTAATAGTATATTATAACGTTCTACAAGAATTCTTAGATAAATTCGTATTAGTATATATTAATAATATAATTATCTTTACTAATAGATCTCTAGACGAATATAGGTAGTAAGTCTTATAAGTAATAAAGAAGCTTTAGAAAGTAGGCCTATAACTCAATATTAATAAATATAAGTTTAAGTAAAAGCGAGTTAAGTACCTAGGCTATATTATAGACTCTAAAAAAGGTATTTGCGTTAACCTAGAAAAAGTTAAAGCTATTAAGGTATAGAAACCTCCTTTAATAGTTAAAGGCGTATAAAGGTTTATAGGATTTACTAACTACTACTAAGAGTTTATCTCTAAATTTTCTAAGATCGCTTAACCGCTTACAAATCTAACAAAGAAAGACGTCTAATTTTATTAGAGAGAAGCTAAGCAAAGTGCTTTTAAGCGAATAAAGTAATTACTAATTAGTGTATCTATACTTACCCCTTTTAATCTAGAATAGGAAACCTAAGTTTAGCTAGACTCCTTAGGCTACTATATTAGAGGTGAATTATTATAGTTAACTAATAATAGCTAATAGAAGCCTATAGTATTTTACTCTAAGAAATGCCTTCTAGTATAGGCTAACTATCCTATTTATAATAAGGAGCTACTAGCTATTATTTAATACCTTAAATAATAGTAGAGTATATTATAGAGCGTATAAAGCTTTACAATCCTTAGTAACTATAAAAACCTTAAATACTTTATAAAGAAGTAATAGCTTACTAAGCGATAAATACGCTAAGCTCTAGAACTATTATAATACTACTTCTATATTATCTACTAAGCTAGAACGAAGGCTGTAGTCCTAGACGCTCTTTTATAAAGAGATTAAGATTTACTAAGAGGACTTAATAACCTATAATTAAGCGGATAATCTTACTAAATACTTAGTAATAAAGAAGAGAGTTTATTATAAATAACTTATTATAATATTTATTACCCTCTATATTACATATAAGTTCGCTATATAGGTACTTAGAGGTAATAAGGACTAAGAAGATAATAAAGAACTAATTAGAGATAACCCTCCTATTTATCTATTTATAGAATTAGAACCTAACTTACAGTAACTTTAGAACTAAGCGTTAGAAATAAATAAACGATATTAGTTACTCTATAATATAGTACGAGAAGAAGCGAGGTAGATTTTACTAAAATAGAGCCTACTAATTTCTATTTTAGAATATTTTATTAATAATAGTAGATAATATTATAGAGAGATCGTATCTAGATCCCTTATTTAGAACCTTTGTAAATAGCTATTATCTAGTAGTATTATAATTCTGCGCTTATAGGCTACCTAGGTCGCGATCTTCTTAAGGCAATTATTAGTAGGCGATTTATATAGCTAGGCTTATCTTAAGATATATATTAATTCCTTCTAAACTATAATATCTGCAGGAGTAAAGCTATATAGAGGGAGAAGAGATAAGGACTCCTAAAACTGTTACTAGTTCTAGAGTAATAGTAGGCGGAAATTTCTATTAACTTTATTACTAACCTGCTAGTTTCGAAGTCTAGCGCGACTAATATAATAGTTATAATAGACTAACTATTTAAGAGCTGTATATTTAGAGTAATAAAGTAAATAACTATTAAGGCGGTAGTAGAAGTAATAATAGAATACTTAGTTAAATACTATAGACCCTCTGCCGCTATTATATTAGATAGAGGCTTATAGTTTATCTCTCTTATATAGGGATAAATATGTTTATTGTTAAAGATTATAAGAAGACTATTAATAGCTTTTTACCTAGAAACTAATAGATTAACTAAACGGATAAATTAAGAGCTTAAAGCCTACCTTTATTATTTTATATCTTACTACTAAGATAACTAGAAACAGCTACTTCCTATTACTATACTCGCGATTAATAGCCGCATATTATTAGTTATAGGTATTAGCCTATTCTTTATAACATACGGTTATAATATTAAACCTATTAAAGTAGAAGAGAAACTAAGAATAACAGGCTATACGCTAATTACTAAGAGAGAAGCTCTTATCGCTAAGCTCTAAGATGCTACGGAGATAGCTTAGACTATAATAGTAGTAGCGTAAGAAAAGTATAAGACGTATATAAATAAGTATAATAACTAGCAGAATAATTCTAAGTTAGAGATAAAGTATAGCTCTACCTTTAAAATATTATTACTAATAGACCTTATAAAAAGTTAGATTAGAAAAATATAAATATATAGTTAAGGAGCTAGTAGGCTCTTATGTGGTATAACTAGATACTTCTCTTAAAATATATAAATCTTCTATATTATACTACTTCGGAGAGCTATAGATAACCTTCTACTATTGTTAGATATAAGGTAGTATTTGGTAGAAGAGAGTAGAGTTAAAGATAGCACGTTCTATAGACCCTCTAGTCCTAAGAAGGACTAGGACAGGGTAGACCTTTCGCCTCATCCCTTGTAAGACTGCAACACACATAATAATATATATATTAAACCCTAATTATTATTATCTTTATTAGAACCTCTATTATCTAATAATTAAGAGTCTTAGTGCCTTTACTATTAGAGCACTACTAATAAAAATACCTACTAAAACAAGCGAAATTACGCTGTCGTATAAACGCGACGATAATAGTAAAAATAATAACTATCTATAACCGCAATTAGACTATAGTCCTTACTAATTATATATAATAGATTAAATAGATTACGTAACTTGAAAATAAATACGTACCTCTAAGCATCTAGCACCTTTTTAATACGAAATAGATATCTTAGCTACTTATTAAGCCACGCGCTGTTACGCGTCTAGAAGTCAACGCTTACTAGCCCTTAACCGCCGCAATTAACGCGTATATAACCTAATATTAATTAGAACACCTACTATCTGCGACAACGCCTCCTTTTATCTCTATCTATATTTCTAACCTATTAAACACTAGTAAGGCGTTATATAAAAAGAACGTAGAAGACTATAAAGGAAGGTTAGAGGCGTACAAGATAGAAGACACTAAGTACTAGTAAAAGAGAAACTACCTCACTTAAGTTACTAATTTTATTAGAACTACTATATCTATATACTTATTTACTAATTGCTGTAAGCCCTCCTAGCCGTACTAAGACTAGATTACTAAGCTTACTACTACTATTAGTGTGCGAGTAGAAGACGAGCTTAATAAAGCACGAATAAGATATTATAAAGTAATAATACTAATAAGAGTAGTTACCTAATAGAATACTTAGCTTACTAAAGTTAATTACGCTATTACTAAAAGTAGAGCTACTAGAGTACTAGAGTACCTAAATAACTAGTTTATTAAGAGGACTTTATATTATTAGTATTAAAATACTTCTCTACCTAGATAATATCCTTTATTATATATAGCCTCTATAATCCTACTATTACTGCTATAAAGATATTCCTTTAGTTTAGATAGAACGCCTAACTTATATATCTATTAAAGAGCTAATTAAATAAGGCGGCCTTTACTATAAGAGGACCGATACTAGATAATAAAGAGCTAGATAATAAGAAGAAGAGAGAAAGAGAATATAATACGCAGAAGTAGTAATATACCTACTATAGAGGATTAACCTTATTATAGAAGTATAAGGCGTGTAATAGCTTCTATACTCTTAGTAAATACTAGTATATATTCTTAGATACTACTCTAAAGGGTTAGTAACTACAAGACTATATTACTAAGATAGTAAAGAATAGGATTAGTAGTACGCTTAACCTAGAAGACGACGTTCGCTCTAGTAAGCGACCTTAATTAAGAATACCTATAATTAAGAAGTTATAATTAGCTATACTTACTATTAAGCCTATATCTAAAGAGTAACTATATAGTAGAGAGATTAGAGCGATTAACTTAGTAATTATTACTTTATCCTTTATAACTAAGAACTCTAGGTATCTACTTAAATAATCTTTTATCTTTAACTTAGGTACTACGTGCTATGTAGGAAATAATATTAAACGATTTATAAATACTTAAGAACCTAGATAAGAAGACTTCCTATAGGCAGGTAATACACGAGTATAGATTAAGGTATATAGTACTATTGTTATTAGAGTGTAAGGAGATTATACTATATAACTACTACACCTATATAATATAGCTTACTACCCTAACCTATACTATAACTTCGTCTCTTTTAGGATACTCTGCTAATAAGGTCTATAGTAGGATACTAAGTTAAACCTAATAGTACTACGTAGCTATAACGACGCCGTAATTACTATACTCTAAGAATAATATAGATAATAGGTTATTAAATATAATAATATAAAATAACTATAGAGTAGCTTTATAACTACTATACGTACTTAGCACTTAAGATAATAAGCTAAAGTAGTAATATAGTATAAATAAATAGGTTACCTAGGACCTTAGGCACTTAAATATCTTGTATATTACTCTAAAGGGGTGAAGATCGTTAGCGTATCTACTATTAAATATAACGCGTATAGAAGATTAAAGTTAAAGAAAGTAATAAGAAGAGTACCTAGAGAAATCTATAAAGGACCTAGAGAGCGAGTAGCTATTAACTTTTATAACTATAAAGATAGAAGTAATATAAAGAAGAAGACGTAAATGCTAATTAGGTATAGAGCGACTAGTTACCTTTAGAATTTCTACCTTAAGAACTATAGCGCCCCCTCTATTATCTAAGCCCTCTAAATATTTATTACCTTTATAAAGATATAATTTAGTATTATAGTAGTAGTTATTAAGACTAATAATGAGACGTTCTAATTAGTAGAAGTATAATAATAGAAAGACGATTAGGGTATTACTATTAAGCCTTCTACACTAGATACCTAAGCTTAGAATAGGGGAGTAGAATGCTTAGAAGGTATAATAAAGAAGAAATCGCGAGTAATACGCTTTAACGCTAACCTACTATAGAAGCTTTAGCTAGAAGTTATGTAATCTACTATATATCTATATAACTAAACGCCCTAATACTTAAATTGCTAAAGATTACTATATAAAGAGTTCTTTACTAGAGTTACCTATTAAATTAGAGTCGTTATATTACCTCGTAAACTAAATTAATCCTATCTACGCACTTACGGCTGCAAGGCCTTCGCGATAATAGATAATATAAAGAGGTATAAGGGACGTTTGTAAAGACTTAACCTAAAAGCCTAGATTAGATACTTTATTAGATATTAATTATCTAATACTTTTAGAGTATAGGTACTATTAATAGGGAAAGTTATTAGTACTTATAATATTACTTTTAATAAGTATATAATCTTTAATAGAAGTAAGAAGTAGATTATAGATAATCTTATATATAGCACTCTTAAGAAATCGAATTATAGATATAAATAGTAGAGTTACCTCTCTCACCTTAAGACTAGAACTATAAAATAAACACGTTCTATAAGAATAAGACTATAAGCAACTCTTATAAAGTACTATAAGATTAACCCTAATATAATAAGGTAGGAAGGAAAAGAATACTATATCTTACGCTACTAAGTACCCTACCTACAGCGTTTATCGCGTAGTAGATAAGTTTAGTTAGATATGAGCAGTTACCTCTAGTCGCTACTAGGAGTAGTAATAAGAGATAAGATCTAGTTCTACCTTATTTCTAAAGAATATAGCCGCTAAAAATAGACCTCCTACGTAATATAGATAGAGCTAAGCTAGTTAATTACTAAGTATCTCTTCTAAGCGAAAGAGATAGACTCTAATCTCTACTTAACGCACTAAGTCTAGCCACTATTACTAAGCCTAGAATTATAGCCTATAAAGCTGATCTAATAGCAAGAAACGTTTAAGTATATCTAGCTACTATTGCTAAGCCTAGGATTATAGCCTATAAAGCTAATCTAATAGCGAGAAATATTTAAGTATATCTAGCTACTATTACTAAGCCTAGAATTATAGCCTATAAAGCTAATCTAATAGTAAGAAATATTTAAGTACACCTAGCACACGTTGCTAAGCCTTAGGCTGTAGCTTTTATAGCTGGCCTACTAGCGGGAAACGTCTAGAGTATTAAAGAAGTGCGAGTAGATAATGCTAGCCTAATACGTAAGATAATAAAGGGATATTAACCTTATCTTAGCGAGTTACTACTTCTACTCTTACTAAATAGTCTTAAGCTAGACTATCTATTCTATAATAGCTTTAAGGAGGCTAAGGAAAAGTATCTTAAGAGCTATAAGAAGACTAAGTTATAGATAGAGGTACTAAGCTTTTAAGCATAAAGAGAAGAGATCTAGATACTAGACTTAATATAGGTATACACCTATAAGCTAGATAAGTAGTCTTAACTTAAGAAGTATAAGGCTAAGCTTATAGTTAGAGGTAACTAGTAGAATAATATTACCGCCTAAGAGACCTACGCCGCTATACTTACTAGAAGATTGTTTTAAATACTTATAGCTATTGCTGCTTAGTTTAGCCTAGAGCTTAGGTAATTTAATATAGCAAACGCCTTTATATACACGCCTATTAACTAACTAGTTTATATACGCATACCTAGAGGATATATATAATAAGGTATAATACTCTAGCTAGATAAAGCGCTATATAGCCTCTAAATCTCTCCCCTACTATAGTAGAAAGATATTACTAAGTACCTTATAAGTATAGGTTTCTTTATAGTGCTATATAAGCTATACTATATAATCTATAATAGAGTCTTTATCTTCTTCTACGTTAATAATATTATTCTTAGTAATTACCTAGATAAGAGGGAAGTAGTAGATAAAGCTATAGAAGAGCTATAAAAGAAGTATACCCTTACTAGAGGAGAACTCTTTAAGTAGTTCTTAGGATTAGAGGTTATTAGAGACTATAAGGCCTAGAAGATTTAGCTCTCCTAAGTAGTATATTAATAAAATTACTAGGCTTATTACTAACCGTACGATATAATATAATACCCTAATATTATAAGCTAAGCTATTACCTAGAATAGACCTTATAACAGCTGCTAAAATTAACCTATACTAATAAAAGATTAGATTACTCCTATTTATAGTAGTAAATACGCGTCTAGACGTCGCCTTTACTACCTTCTAACTTATACGATTTCTTATAAACCTAAGCGTAGAGCATTACTAAGCTGCTAATTACGTCCTCCTCTACTTACACCTTACTCGCACTCTTAGCCTATAATTTAGCGGAAATAACGACCTTATAGTAGCTAGTAATATATTATTTATAGATAATATAGTAGATTAGAAAAGTTTCTAAAGCTTTATTTTAAAGCTATTTAGAGGAGCAATCGCCTAGCGAGCAAATAAATAAGATATAGTTATAATATTAATAACTAAAGCGGAACTACTCTCTCTAGTATAAGTAGTAAAGGAGGTATAGTTCCTTATATAACTATAGACTAAGCTAGATATTAAGCTTAAGAACCTGATAATTATAATATAGTGTAATAATAAGCAGATAATCTAACTAGTTAATAAGAATACCTCCTAGCTAAAGACTAAGCTCTAATATATTAATATCTATAACTACTAGCTATAATAAGAAGTAGAGCGTAAGAAGATTAGAGTTATTTATATACTTACTAATAATATAATTGCTAACAGTTTTATAAAGCCCTTACCTACTAACAAGATATAATAGTTTCTTAAATACGTCGCGCTAGTAGATATTAGAGATAAGATTATTATTAAAGAAAAATAAATAAAAGAGCTACTCTATTAAATAGAGAGTATAGAGGTTGTAGATACTATACTATAATACCGCAATATTAAAATATACTACCGCAGCGGCACAGAAAGAATCTAGAGTCGTATAAGCGAAGTTATCTAGCTTAAAGCAAGGCTCGAGCTAAAGAAGTATGTTAGATATAAGGTAGTATTTAGTAGAAGAAAGTAGAGTTAAAGATAGCACGTTCTATAGACCCCCTAGTCCTAAGAAGGACTAGGACAGAGTAGACCTTTCGCCTTATCCCTCGCAAGACTGCAACACACACAACAATACATATATTAAACCCTAATTATTATTATCTTTATTAGAACCTCTATTATCTAATAACTATCTTAAATCCTCTATAAACCACAGCCGCTAGCTATATTAAAAGAAGGAGATTTAGAATAGTATAATATTAAAGAGGTTTTAGACTATAAAATAGGAAAGGATAAAAAGCTTAAGTTACTAGTAAAATAGGAAGACTATATAAAGCTAACTTAGGAACTAGAGGAGAAATTAATAATAATAAAAGTATACGTAATATATTAAACTTATATAGACGTATCAAAACCTTCTTAGCGTTATAATAAACGACGAGAGAGCCCTTAGTAGAGGAGAGGAATAATTATTATAGGCTATGCCTATATATTAGCGTTTAGCGATGCCCTTAGCTTTAACACCTTAGACTAATATAAGCTTAGGCTACTAAAGCTTCTATAAGCTTTACGGTAAGCTTTAAAATATTTTTTAGTATAATACAGCTTCTTTTTATAAAGTATAAATGTTTCTTAATATTCTATATTTAGACGTTTTCTCTTTAAGTTTACTATGCTTATTAATAAGGATAGTTAATTAAAACCTATATTACCTACGCCCTTTACACTCTCCTACTAGCTAAGTATTAAGCTCTTATAAATAAAGCTAATATAGAACTAAAAGACCGCCTTTTAGATAGTTCCCTACCCTCTAGCTAACTACCTGCAGCTACTCCCCCTAAATAATTAGTAGGCCTATTTATATTTACGCGCATCTTAGACTGTAAAGCACTCTATAATAAGACTATACTAAATAAGTTTAGTATATAGTTATACTACTAGGGCCCCTTAAAGATACTTAATAATAAGTTCTATTTTAGTAAATAGAGACTTATTCTAATCTCCGCTCTACTACGGTAATAGTCCTAAGCTATAGAGTTACTTTCTAGATATACTATAAGCGACGATAATAACGTAGTATAGCCTAAAGTATTTAAATTAGAATCTAATAAGCTATACTACTTCGTAATATAGCTACTTACGTTCTAGTATTTAAAAGGTAAGCACTTCTAGTACTTAGAAGTATAAGTAAATAGTCTCTTCTCTCTTATTAATAGCTTAGCTATAATAATCTTAACTAATAGAATAAACGAATTTAGCTATAGATATAAATTAAATATTAAGTGTATAGTTACCCTCTAGAATGTTTTTAGGGATTCTAATCTATAAGTTATAGTAGATAAGGCTATTTATAACCTAACCTATCTCTACTTTTCTAACTCTATATATAAGATAGAAAAAGAGGCCTAGAGCTACTTCTATATAGAATTTAAAGCCTTAGCTTTATAGCTCTAACTTAGCTATATAATCTAAGCTTATAAGCTTTATAGTAAGCTTTCTATATATCTTTATAATAAGATAGTGTTCGCTTTATCTACTATAAGAGATAGCCTAGGCTACTATAGTCTACTTAACGCTATTTTAGACCTAGTAGCTTAATTAGACTTTATAGACCTTCTAGAGTTCTTAGCTAAGTAATAGAACTACTCTCGCCCTTAGATAACTCTATATTACCTTTAGAAACTAGCGGAAGAAAGCTATAAACCTAAAGGTATAGGACGCTTAAGAGAAATAGTATATACGCTAAAAAGTACTTTATAGAACCTACTAGTAGCTAAAACACTTACGTGTTATAACTATAGTAAGCTTAGATATTTTATATAAGAATATCTAGAGTTAAAAAAGTCTTTAAAGTCTAGGCCCTCTAAGAATAACTAGTATATAACTATATACCTAGACGAATCTAGGTTAGATTATAACAATATTAAGGAGTTAGGCTATAATAGTACTAACTTATTAGGGGAAGAGTAACTTTAGAGATTAGACTACCCTCTAAGGTCTCTACCTAGCCTTAGAAGAAAGCTCTAGTAGACTCTTTTACTAGACTTACTTTATATAACGCTAGAACCTTCCTTAGAAATATCTCTACTTAGATAAAGGTAGCACCTACGTAGAAGGATCTCTTTTAATTTGTATTTTACTCTTTTATTAGGCTATAGAATAATATTCCCTATATATATTGTATATTAGTAGATAATAAAGCTAACTCTAATTTCGTCTCCTAATACTTTCTATAATAGGTTTAAACGATATAGTCTATTAATCTATCTACGCTAGTTACGTGTAAAGGATATAAAGAAGTACTAGTTAAAACTATTATAGAACGTATTAAGTTCTATCTTAGATTAGATAACTATCTAGAGTGTATAGTAGCCTATATAGTTAATATATATAGCTCTTTCGACCTAGTCCTAGGCTTTTAATAGAGGTAACTCTACTAGCTAACTTTAGACTATTGTAATAAGAGAATTAAATTTCCTAATAACTACTACTAAAGTTACTATTAGCTTACTAGATCTACTCTAACTATTATCTATCTTAATAGTATAGTAGAGCCTAAGACCCCCGCTAAACCTACTATAGAAAGCGATAACTCTAAGACTCTCTTAACACCTCTAGGCTTACTAGAAGTAAAAAAAGTATTCTAGAGAGTTATTAAGGTTATAGTAAAATACTAAGGCTATACCTTTTATATAATTTTACTTTAACTTCTAGAGGAACTAGGCCGCCCTAGAGTTAGATAAGTAGTAGTAGATAAAGACTTTAAGAAGTTTATAAATAGGATTCTAGAAACTACTCTTAAAGAAATTCTTATACTTTAGCTATTCTAGAAATACTCTAGCTATATTCCTATATTTAATAAAGCTACTATAGAAAAGCTCCTTAAATATTCTAAATTTAACTATAATATAGAGCTAAAACTAGACGCTAAAATTCTAAATTACTAGCCTAGGCTATTCTTAGGCTAGTAGCTAGAGGCTATTAGACTCTATGTTAAAGATATAGAAAATAAAGGTTTTATTAAATACTATAACTCTCTAGCCTATAACTCGCTACTTATTATTACTAAACTAAGAGGCGGCTTACGCGTATACGTAGATTACTAGGACTTAAACGAGGCTATAGTTAAAGACTAATACTCTATTCTCTTCTTTTAGGAAACTCTAGCTAAGTTAAATAAGGCTACTATCTTCTTAAAGTTTAATATTATACACGCTTTCTATAGGATTTATATAAAACTAGAGTCTAAATAGCTTATAGCTTTTACTACCTACTATAGTATATATTAGTATAAAGTTATGCCGTTTAGCTTCTATAATGCACCCGCTTTCTTTTAGCGTATAATTAATAGTACCCTATTTAAGTACCTAGATTAGTTCTACACTACTTACCTTAATAATATTTTAGTCTACTCTAAATCTAAATTAGCCTACGTTTTCTATATTAAGAAAGTTTTATTTTAGCTTAAAGACTAAGGTTTCTATATTAACCTTCGCAAGTCTAAATTTTACTATATAAAGGTAAAGTTCTTAGGTATAATTATAATAGATAAAGAAATTAAAATAGATCTAGATAAGGTGTTAGCTATCTATAAATAGAATAAACTAAACTCTATAAAAGGATTACTAGCGTTCCTTAGCTATACTAGATTCTATTAATAATTTATTAAGAGCTACTCTACTATAGCCCTTCCCCTTATAAAGTAAATCTACGTAAAAGTTATTCCTAATAAAAATAGCTAAGGCAAAGCCTATATAACGTATAAGCCGCTAAAATAGAACTCTAACTATAATATAGCGTTTTAAGTATTAAAAAACGCTTTTTACTAGAATATTATACTATAGCACTTTAACCTAGAGAAGCCTATCTCGATTTTTATAGATTCTTTAGAATAGGTATATAGTAGGGTAATAAAACAACTAAACGCATAAAGTGTTCTATAACCTATTACCTTCTTTTTAAAGAAGTACTCTACTATAGAATATAACTATAATATTTATAACCTCGAACTTATAGATATTATTTAGGTATTTAAAGAATAGAAACTAGAGCTTATAGGCTCTAGCTACTAGGTTAGCGTTATTATAGACTATAAGAACCTAGAGTACTTTATAAGTTTAAAATTACTTCCGCGCTAATAAGCCTACTAGTCTATTTTTCTATCTTAATTTAATTTTAAGATCTTATACGCCCTAGGGGAATAAAATAGAGAAGTAGATACCCTTAGTAGACGCTTATAAGACGAGCCTATAGATCCCTTAGACCTCTAGTTCGTAGATATAAAGATTATCCTTAGTTCTAAAGTCCTCTCTCTAGGTATATAACTAGCGATTTAAATAGTACTTTATATACTATCTATATCTTTAGACTCTTAGCCTAATAAAATTTAGCCTAAATAGCGGCGTCTCTATAGATTTCTCTTTAGATTAGTATATAATCTAGACTCTTTAGCACTATTAGAGCTAGATTTCGATCTACCTAATAGTAAACTAGACCTAACGTTACCCCTCTACGAGTAAGACTCTAGACCTATAGAAGAACTACTTATAATAGCTTACTAAAATAACTTTATAGCTATTAAAGCGTTTATAGCTATTAACGCTAGCGACTCTAAGCTTTCTAAGTAGTTCTATAAGAATAGGTACTATATAAGTATAGTAGACCTTACGTCTTTAGGCGAAGAAGATAACTAGTATTTATTTATAGATTATACGCGGCTATACGTCCTTAATAACGCCTATTTACGTTAAAGAATCTTCGACCTATACTATAATTATAAGATTGTAGGCTATAAGGGCCCCCGCGTAATACTATATCTAATATATAAGCGCTACTACTAGCCTAGAATACTATAATCTATTATAATATACTATAAAGCTTATGTAGTATATAAGTGTACTAAGTCTCCTTAGAATAGTAAATATAGATACCTATAGCCGCTACTAATTCTACACTCCTAATAGAGTAACCTAATAATAGACTATATCTAGGACCTTCCCCTATCTTAGCACAAATACTGCGAATATAGGAATATTCTAGTAGTAGTTAACTACCTTACTAAATATCGCTACTTCTATCTAATACGAGGTTAGATAATAGTAGAAATAGCTAGTTATTTTATAGATATCTTTTAGTACTATAGTCTACCTATTAGTATTACGTTAGACTGCGGCTCTAATTTTATTGCCCCTTTTTAGAAGTAACTCTATAAGAGGCTCTATATTAAAAGAAAGTTATTAACTATATACTACTTAGAAACTAATAGCTAAATAGAACGTATAAACTAATCCTTTAAAACGTTCCTACGCTAGTTTGTTAACTACGCATAAGATAACTAGGCAGCTTAGCTTTCTATCGCTAAATTCTAAGTAAATAATACTATTAATTTAAGTATAGGAATAACTCTATTTTTTACTAACTTAGGTTATTACCTCTAAAGTAGCATTTACCCCTAAGAGAATATTAAAATAGACTTACTACGACCTACTAAGAACTAAATTATCTAGGCTAATAAAATAATAAACTCTAATATAGACCTTATCGCCTACCTAAAAGAATAGCTACGCTAGGCATAATAGGAGTAATTTATATAAGCGAATACTTTCTACTACGCTATACCTCTATACTAAGTAGGTAATAAAGTCTAGGTATCTATAGTTAATTAGAGTACCCTTAGTAAGATAAAGAAACTTAACTACTAATAGGTAGGACCGTATACTATTACCCGCACTATATATAATAAACGTATATACGAATTAGAACTACCTAATACTATAGTATTAGCTAGAGTATTCTTTATCTTCTACCTACGTCTGCTTAGACCCGCTAATAATAAAGGACTTCTAGATTAAGTACTACCTATACTAGTAAAAGTTTAAATTATAGACGAGAAAGAGGATAGCTATACTAAATAGCTAGTTAACAAGTTTATTAATATATAACTAGATACTAAAGAACGCGTAAAGAATCGCTAGTAATAGAAGATTAAATAGATAGATTACCTAAAAGTAGAGTAGTATAACGCTAAGAACTATTTAGACTACTATAATACTTTTCTATTCTACTAGCGCTACCTAGAGAAACTCTGCCTACTAGGCCTAGCTATACTTACTAACTAGTAACTACTTTCTAAAGATTATAATTAATCTTCTAATAACTTTCTCTTTAGCGATAATTTAGCGTAAAACCTTATAGTTATATATAGCGTAACTATAAAAAGTACCTTAGAGACGCTTAGAAGCTATCTAAATATATACTACTAAGCCTAGCACGCTATAGGCTCCCTACGCCTATAAGCCTAGGCCTATAAGCTACTTTTACGCTTATAAGCCTACGCCTACGCCTATAAGCCTACGCCTATAAGCCTACGCCTATAAGCCTACGCCTATAAGCCTACGTCTACGCCTATAAGCCTACGCCTATAAGCTTACGCCTATAAGCCTACGCCTATAAGCCTACGTCTACACCTATAAGCCTACGCCTATAAGCCTACGCCTATAAGCCTATACCTATAAGCCTACGCCTACGCCTATAAGCCTACGCCTATAAGCCTACGCCTATAAGCCTAATAATAAGCTATAATCTTAATATATTTTAACTATAGGTACTTAGTAGTTATGCTACTACTAGGTCTATATAGTATATAGAAATGTAAAGTACTTAAATATTATAGGTTTAGAGATCTCTAGCTAGAAATGGCGTTAGAAACCTATATTTTATATAGTAAATCGCGTAGATATACGCAGCTCTATATAAACCTAAATACTAGATTTAACGAGATAGCTACTATAGAAGATTCTAGAAGCTATATCTAACTTTTAGAAGCTTTTAGATAGTTTTTTATTATAGTCTTTACTATTTCTTTAGTTTTAGTTACTTTCTTTTACTATTACTAGCCTTAGAGATAAGGCTAAGTTCTTTTTTTTTAGAGAGGCACGTGTAAGGATAGAACCCTCTTTCTTACGCACTAGTCCTATATAGGCTTAGCGTATAGACTAGTTCTAATTAGGTCTAGTATATACGCTAGCTACTATAGGCTTAGACTCTCCTCCTTTTACTATATAGAGTAGACTCTCTCCCTTCTTAGAGAGGTTATCTACTATTATCTCTACTTCTAAATCTAAGAGTTATCTAACTAGTCTACTCTTCTATATCTAATATCTACCTTATACTCTTACTACTAGCGCGTAAACTAATACTTAGAGCTTCTTTACCTATACTCTTTTTATATACGTATAAAAATATTAACATCTACTACTATAGTTATATATACTTAATAATAGTATTCTTATCTATATATAGCTATAACGGCTAGAACTAGGTTTAGTATATCTCTATATAAATTACCTCTAACTATATAAATACGCTAATCTAGTTAATAATAGATACTTAGCTAAACTACGCTAATCTATCTATAGCTACCTAGATTACTACTTCTACTAGCTTAGTCTACTACTTCTATCTAGTATCTAGCTCTACTATAGGCTTCTTAATATACGCTAATAAATTTAGCCTCTCTATACCTACTAAGTATAGTAACTACTACGTCTACTCTAGCTATAGGTTTACCTTATTGCGCTCGCCCTTCTAGATTATTATCTATACCTACTTCTTAATATCTATTTACGTCTTAGCTATCTACTTACCTACTTAAGCCTATACTACTACCTTATCTATAGGCATGATTTTAGAGCCTTCTCTATCCTAGCTAGATACTTAGATCTTAAAGTACTATAATCTATACTAGCTACTAAATAATCGCTAGTAATAGACTAGCTAGTACTCCTTATTTATATATACCTATACGCTCTTCTACTTAGTTTAACTTAGCCACCCTTATTTCTTCTCTACTAACTATTCTTAATAGTTCTTATACTAATACTTTTATATAGCCTTCTTACTTCTTACTATATAATAGTAGTAGCTAGAGTTAAATTAGTATAATATTTTATTTATATATACTAGTAATTGCTGTATAGGCTTTAGAGTACTAGTTAGTACTTTAAGCTTACTAGAGTACTAGACTAACCTAGCCTAGCTACGAACTTACTATCTAACTATCTTAGCCTCTTTATAACTAACCTTATACTACTTCTATAGATAGCTTTTAATCTAATCTAGCTATACTATATATCTACACTTTCTATATACTGCTACGCTATGCTTAGGTATATACTCGAAATACTAGCACTTGATACTAGGTTTAGATATATTAAAATATTAATACCTACCTATTCTACTTAGCTTTTTATATATACGCGCTATTAATCGCTCTCTTAGTACTTACTCTAGTAGCGCGCGCGTAGTAAGGTGCTAAGCCTTACGACCTTCTAACCCTTTAGACGCGTAACTCTAACTAAGAATATTAAACTCTAAGCTTCTAAACTATATAGTCTACTATACTATAAATTCGTTAGATTATACGTCTACGTATGCTAAGTTATATATTTAAATTTAGAGTAATTTTAACTATAGACTAAAAATAGAATATACTTCTAAAGTTAAATAGAATAAACCTTAGTTCTAGTATATACTTACTATACGCGTACTTCTTAGCACTAATAAAAAAATAGTATATTATAATATACTATTAAGCGCCCTAGATTGAGTTATATAAAATACGCTCTTTTTCGTCTACTATATATAAGTGCATATACTCCTCCTTCTAAGTATATAATAAATAGTATATCTAGCTTATATCTCTCTAGCTTATCTTAATCTTTAACCTAAGCTACTAATAAAGCTAACCTTATTACTACTATATATAATTACAGCGTCTTATATCTACTACTCTAGCTATATATATACGTTAGTTACTAAAAGGTAAGTAGCGTAGCTACTACTTACTAGAGTACGCTATTATACTAGTAAAGTATATATATCTCTTATATCTTAAATATACTCTATATACTTATTTCTTCTACTTATTATAGATAGCTTATAGCGCCTAGTAGTAGTAATACTATACGTATTTCTCCTACTTTATATATATATAGATATAACCTTAGCCTATATTAGCTTTATCTATACTTTGTAGCCTTTAGGTATTTCTTTTAATAGTAGCGCGCTAGATTAGCTTAAATAACTATATAGATAGCGTATATATTACTTTAGCGCTAAAGGTGCTACTCTAGCTACTCTAGTTTATATACTATTTATTCTATTTTTCGCCGTTACTAGATCTCTACCCTCCGCTCTTTAATAACTATAGCTTACTCTAAATCTTTACGCTACTTCTCTACTACTATTGCTATAGTATTAGCCTGCGTCTTAGACTCTAGCTCTTTTTACTCTTCTTTATAGCTTATTACTTAGTACTACTAGAGTATTACTTATATATATTATACTTTAACTCTCTAACTTATATTACTATCTATTCTATCTACTATCTATATACTTATCTATCGTAATTTACTAATATAATTTACTTATTAGGAACTCTTTTATAGGTCGCTCTAGCTTATAGCTAAGTGCTTTCTCTACTCTTCTCTTTTTTATTATATAGTACGCTCTTAGAACGATAGAATTACTATTAAGCTCTATTTACCCCGCCTAGCTACTCTTTTATATATATTAGAGGAGTAGAGAATATATAGTAACGTAGATTACTACCTAAATACCTATAGCGTTAAGCCTAAGACCTAGTATATTTATAGCTATATAGAGCTTCTCTATACCTAAGGTAAAGCTTTATACTATACGTGCCTTCTCCTTATCTAAGCTTATCTCGCGGTAGTAGGCTAAGTACTATAGAAGCCTTATAAGTCGCTTTATCTCGGCTATAGTTAGATAATAGATAATAATCTATACTTTAGATCTATATTTTCTTCTCTTTATAGCTAAAATTTAATAAGTACTTTCTTTAGTATACCGCGTATATATTTAGTACCTAGTATATAATATTTATTCGCGTAGTGCTTTCGTTATAGTATATAGTTATAGTCTAAGTATTAAGCTCTATAGTCTATAAGAAGGCGGGCTATAGCGTAGACGGTAATATTATAGTTAGATATATAATCTATATTCTCTTCTCTATTATCTCCGCTATCTTAGAAGGTCTAGCTACTAGTCCTATATTAATTCTAATAGTATATAGTACTTATCTATTATAATATAATTTAGCTAATAGAGTATACGCTTTTTAAATAACTTACTAAATACCTTTATAACTACGCTCTTAGAAGTTACTAGCATAATATAAGCCTAGTATAGTAGTTTTCTCTTATCTACTTAGCGTAAGAATACTAAGCTAGTTATAGTAATTTTATAAATTATCTTATAAAGCGTTTAGCGAAGCTATATAATAGTAATACTATCTAGTAAGATAGACGTAGGTAGTATAAATAGTATACTCTTACTAGCGATAGTAGCTATTACTACTAGCACGCGTAGCTATCGCTATATTATAGCTTTAAGGCTTTCCTCTTACTTACTATAATACTTAGCGTCTAGCTATCTAGTAAGCTATTTAAACTTTACTTTAAAGTTTACTATAGTAAGCGACGACTATTATTATAGTACTTACTTCTCTTACTACGCTACTATCTCCGCGTAGACTTTAGAGTATATATACTATCTTTTAGGTAAATATAAACTCTATTATAATATAGTCTATACTTACGCGCTAGAATTTCTCTACTTAGCTATAGTCAAAAAGAGACTCTATTATAGAGTAGCTATAGTAGCCTTCTTCTATTTAAAGACTATAACTAGACTATAATACCTACGTATTACTCTTCGCTAGCGCTTTATTCTAGTATAGTACTTCTAACTAGTCGCGTACTTATCTATCTTTTACTAATATTTAGTAGATAGCTAGGTAGGTATACTACTAGGTGTAGGTATTAAGGGCGGCGCTTATATACTAGAAGGTCTACTCGCGTAAAACGTAGCGTATATAATTAGTACTTTAGTATCTATCTAGATTAGCTAATTATATCTTTTTATAATTGCTTCGCTATATTTATCTCTATTATCGATTTCCTTACTATTACTATTATTCTTCTACTAATTCTCTAGCTCTAGCTTCTAGAGGAAAGTAGTAGAGTAAATAATACTATTATATAGTATCTAGAGATTATCTATAAATAGTTAACTAAGTCTAAGAAAGTATACTACTAGCTCGCTTACCTTCTAAGGAACATAGTAGTAAATTATCTTAATACGCTTACTAAAGCTATATCTCTTATAGTATATAGTAGTAAAGAATACTAAGCTACCTATTATAAACAAACACTAGATGTCTCCTCTAGTTAAAGGATGCGAGGTTAAAGGCTAACCGTCGCACGATAAAGAGGTTATAATTAGCGCAGAGCGCATAGATTACGTAATATAGTATCCCGCTAAGATACGATATCTCGCTAAGAGGGCAGATATTATAATACCTTAAGATACTAGGATATTAGGGATATCTATAGATACTATAGGCTTAGCAGGAAAACGCAGATATTAATAGATTAAGTAATAAGTATATAGTTATAGAGGATTCTCTTATATACTTATTATAGTTAACTTATCTTTAGTTATCTCTTACCTAGATTAATACTTAAAGTTATTCTATTACTTATATAGAATTAGATTATTATTACTAAATACCTACTATCTCTATTATATCGCTAGATAACTAACGCAGACTTAATAACGTTAGCCTTATCTACCTTAGTGCGGACTAGAATTTAGAGTAGTATACCCCCTATATTAACACTTTAACTACTTACAGACTTTTAGAAAAGTATTTTAGTAAGTATTTAAGTAAGATTAGAAATATATTAGTTAATAGGAACTCCGCTATAATAAGCTATAAGGCTAGCTAAGCTCTACCTCTAGATAATAAGATACTAGACTAAGATACTAAGTTAGAGACTAAGGAATAGACTCTAGACTTAGGCTAGTACTTATAGGAAACTATAAACGATCTTAAATAATAATCGCGAACTTAGGTAAGATAGATAATAGCCTTAATAGAAACTATTAATTAGCTAATAGCTTAGCTAATAGCTACGCTAAATAAGAAATCGCAAGCGCTATATAAGCCTAAGATAGCTACGCTAGAGAAGTACGAAGGCGGGAGATTAGAACTCTATATATTTCTTACTAACATCGACTTATACTACGAGTATAATAAAGTGCCTAATAATTAGGAAAAGATTCTTATAGTAAGTATATATATAAAAGGGAAAGCGGCTAGCTAGATATAGCTATACGTTAAAGATTACCTCTATAACCTAGCTATAAAAAGAGAAAAGAAAGAAACTTAAACTCTATTTTTAAGTTAGACTAACTTTAAAGATAAAATAGAACGTATTTTTAGTAAAGTAGATATAGAAAACTAAGTAGAGAAAGTAATTACTCGCTTAAAGTAAACTAAATTAGTATTAATAATATAGCTAAGTTTAAATAGCTATAGTTACGAATTAACTAGAATAATGCTGCACTCTAAATAATATTTGAGAATAGTTTAAAGAAAATAATTAAAGATAGCCTAGTATACTATAATAACTAGGAGATCTATATTTGCTTATAGAACTAGCTACCTAAATTAATAACTATCTATAGAAGAGAATAGAGTAGAAGAAAAATGCTTTCTTAGCCCCTAATACGAAGAAATACTAACAATAGATTAAGATAATAGGGAAGGAGACGTTTATAACTAATAAAGTATAGAAATAATTAAGGATTAAAAGACCTAAGAAGATGTCTAGATAGACTATCTACGAAAGAGCGCTAGAAACGCTATAATAAGAAAGTATACTATAATATAGTAAAGTTAGATACTTCTATAGAGACTACTTAAAGAATAATACTAGGAAATAGAGAGCTGTTAGGATTAGATAGTTTAATAAAGTATACTCTACCTACGTACTATATAATTGCTAGATAATAATATTAGCAATATAGACTTATACGATAAAGCTTAGATACTAGGTAATAAGGCCTACGAGCTTATACCCTAGGCAAAAGATGTACCTAATATAATATTACAGGATAAAACTACGCCTCTAGACTAGTTAGTAACTAGTACTAAAGTAAGATAAAGGTTAGTAGAATATAAGTATTAGGTATATAAAAATAAGAATATATAGCTAAGGATTGCTATTAGAAGAGATAAATCGCTATTACTAGCCTTAAAGCTAAGGAAATAGTATACTAAGCTATACTAGAGCAACTATACTTTAAGAATTTAAAGGTATAGAATAATAAACCTATAGCCCTTAGCGTGTTAGAATAGAAGACTAAAGAGTATTAAGCTATATACTAGACTAAATACAAGCTAAGATATAGGTTCTATAAGAATAACGCAGGACTATTAGATAGTAGATAAATAATAAATAGCACGAGACGCTCCTTAATAAAGAATATTAGGTAGAAGCCTACTATATGTATAAGAAGCTGGAACTATTAAAATAGTAGGGAAATTAGGACGACCTTCTACTACTAGGGGAGTAATACGAGGACCTATACTAGCTTAACTATAAGAATAGGTGCGACTACTATCTTATATAGAAAGAATATCTAGAGATAAGAGGATAATTGCTACTACCTAAATCTAAGGGATAGAGAATGCTTAGTAGAAGTATATTACCTTTATAAACTCTAAAGTAGAACTAGTATAGTATAAGTTTATATACTAGACCTTTATTATAATAATAATTACCTAATATATTAGAACGCGAAGTCTAATATAGGCTACTTTCTAAGAAATAATCTAGAAAGCAAAGTTAGTTAAAAAACTAAGATACTACTAGGGATAAGGTTACGCTAGTATAGGTAATTCTAAAACAACTCTTTATAATATATAGAACCTAGAGCCGTAGAATCTTAGTTCAGAGCGGAGGTTAGCGTATATAGATATAAGATTATAGCGACTATAGATAGTAGTGCTATATAGATAGTTATCTTATCCTAAGCTGTAGAGAGATATAACATACTATACTAGGTTAAAGACTAACTAGTATAAGTAGTATTAGCTAATAATAACTCTATAATATATAGAGGCGGCGTAATAAGACTAGAGACCTAACTAGTTTACTAGATATAGTAGGATAAGAGACTAGATAAATATTAATATTATAGATTTTAGAGAAGAAGACAAATTAATTAATTAGTTATATTAATTAATTATAATCTAGCTATTATTAGCTACGAAAAGAATACTTAGCTAAGACCTACGCGTAAGTTGCTAGAGTATAAAAAGAGATAGGCCTAACAATCTAGAGCTTACCCTAGAATAAGAGGATTAGCACGATCTTACCTTATAAGATCGCGAGAATCTATAAGAAGGACTCTTAGAAGATAGAAGTTATTTAGATATAGTAGGTCGCGACTACGAAGAAAGGACTAGTACTACTAAATATACTAGAAGAGTATAGAATAAATAAGTTTAGAGAACTATTTAAGGAAATAGAAGTAACTAAGTTAGTAGAATACTAAGAATAGAATTACAAGATTCTTATTAAAGATAGTACTAAGCTCGTCTTAGAACTAATATACTTAGTTATGCCTAAGCATAAAGCTAAGCTACGAGAGTATATTAGAAAAAATCTAAAAAAGAGATTTATCCGCGAGAGTAGTAGCTAGATAGCCTCGCTAATACTATTTATAAAGAAGCCTAATAGAATAGCGACTATGTATACTTTAGAAGGTTAAATAGCGCAATAATAAGAATTAATATCCTTTACTACTAATAATAGAGCTTATAGATTAGATCTAGGAGCTAAGTAGTTTACAAAATTTAACATTTAGAAAGGATTTTACTATATTCGAATTACTAAAGGATATAAGTAGAAATAGCTTTTAAAATAAAATATAGCTATTTAAGTATAGTTATACTATTTAGATTAACGAACGCGCCGGCAACCTTCTAATTAGTTATTAATAAGATACTTTATAAAGTTATGAATCTTTATATTAGCGTACTTAGACAATATACTAGTATATTCTAAGAGAACGCTTAAAGAATATTAAACTTATTAAGAAGGTACTTTAGAAGCTTAAGAACCGTAAGTTATACCTATAACCTAAGAAGTGTAAGTTTTATATATAAGAAATAGAGTTCCTAGGGTTTATTATCTTAATAGAGGGCGTTAAAATAAATCTAAAGAAAATCTAGACTATATAGAAATAGCTAATACCTAAGATAGTTAAGGACGTGTAATCCTTCCTAGAATTCGCGAACTTTTATAGAAAGTTTATTAGGAACTACTCCTAGATTACAGCACCCCTTATAGAGATTATAAAGAAAGATATAGAGTTTAAATAGAAAAAGAAACACTAAGAGGCTTTTAAACAACTAAAGTAGGTATTCTTTAAAGCCTTAGTACTAGAAATATACAACCTAAGACGTAAGACGCGAGTTAAGACTAACGCGTTAGATTACGCTCTCGGCGCTATATTATCACAGCAGAGCGAGGATAGAAAATAGAGACTAGTATTCTACTATTTTAGAAAGTTCTCCAGAGCAGAACTTAATTACGATATTTATAATAAGGAACTACTAGGAGTAGTCGATACCTTTAAATAATAGAAAGTCTATTTATTAGGACTCCTATATTAGATCGATGTATTTTTTAATTACTAGAACCTAATAAGTTTTATAATAACGAAGAAACTTAATAGAAGACAAGTCTAATAGGCCGAGATACTCTCTTAGTTCAACTTTAAGATTACTTATAGAGCCGGATCGCTTAATAGAGCTACAAACGCTCTAAGCCGAAGATTCGATCTATAAGAAGAAGGCTATAAAGAACTATATAACGTAGTACTTAAGTAGATACTTAATAGTAGCCTAAAGTACAACTAGCTAGAATTAGCTAGAGTAGCTAAGCTAGGATAACAGGTTACAATATTATAAATATAGTAGTAGCAGAAGGCCGCTAGCTAGTAACTAGACCTAGATAGTATAAGTTACGACGACTTACTATAAAATAAGAAGGAGTACTAGATATAATCTAGAAGAACTAGATATATATACTTCTATATATAAGAAAGAACCTTATTATAGAACTATATAAGTCTCTAGAGTATAGGTATGTAGAAGTAGAAGAAATAGTTAGGAGACTAGCAAAGGAATTTGCAATACTACGTTTACAAACGTAGGTATAGGATATCCTAGGCAACTATTTAGTATATTATTAGAATAAGCCTAAGAGATATAAGCCTATAGCCTATTACAGCTCTTAACGCTACTATAATAACTATAGATAAGTATAATAATAGACTTTATAGTAAAGCTCCCGTAATTATTAGAACTAGGATCTATAAGACTTTACGACACTATCCTAGTAATCGTAGATTAATTAACTAAGGCGGCAAAGTTTATACCTACCGAAGAATTAATAATAGTAGAAAAGTGCACCTACGAAGTTACGAAGGCACTTATCTTAGAATATAGGATACCTAAAGAGTTTATTATAGACTAAATAAACTATTTACTTTTAAATACTAGAGCATATTTCTAGCAAAGTTAGGTATAAAAAAGAAGCTTTTAATAAGCTTTTACCCAGAAATAGACGGCTAGATAGAGAGGATAAACTAGATATTAGAATAGTATTTAAGGATATACGCTAATAAGCTGTAGGACAACTAGGTTAAACTCATATTAATAGTATAACTAGCCTATAATAGTATAAAATCTATAATAATAAGGTAGTTACCTTACTATGCGAACTATAGATATAAGCCGGTCGCTTATTAAGATCTAAAGGATATTAAAAGTATCGTAGTAGAAGCAGACGACAAAGTACGCCTTTTATAAGAATTATACGAATAACTAAGCTAGAATATTGCTTAGAGAAACCTTATAACATCTAAAAGTGCGAATAAGTAAAGGATTAAGGGACTAACCTTTAAAAAGAGGGATAAAGTTTTCCTATTATAATAAAACCTAAAAACTAAAAGGCTATATAGAAAATTAGATAATCTCCGAATAGGACTATTTAAATCCTAGAGATAATAGGCCTAGTAAATTATAAACTCTAGTTACTACTAGGTATGCGTATCTACTCTGTCTTTTATAAGAAACTGCTAGAACTAGTACTACTAGATACTAAGTTAGCGACGGACGTTAAACTTAAGAACGATAAGTACGAAGTCGAAGAGATTAAGGACCTATAGAAAGATAGTTATTAGTAGAAGTACTTAGTTAAATAGTAAAGATAGCTAGAGAGCTATAATACGTAGGAACTAGAATAGAATCTTATAAACTATAAAGAACTAGTATAGGAGTACTACTAGAAGTATCTAACGCAGCGGGGACTAGATCTCTAAGAAGGAAGGAAAGATTAAAAGAAAGATTAAGAAAGTTAAGTTTAGCCTATAACTAGCCTATATTAGCTAGAGATCTAGATAGCGATAGTTTAATAGTAGAAAAGTCTGTACTAAAGGCGGAGTTCCTTTTAACTTATTCTTTTGCACAATCCTAAATAGTAAGAATTATAAGGTTATAATAAGTAAAAGACTACTTCTATTTCTAAACCTCTAAGAGCTTAAGCTCTTATTAAGATAGCTAGGTATCTAGCTACGTATACTACGCCTTTAGATAAGCTACTAAAAGCTCTTTCTCTTTACGCTCTTCCTATACAATTCTCTACTCTTCTTTAGGAATAAATAGACTGTATTTAGTACTAACTAAATATACTTAGTATAGTAACTAGAAGACGTCTTTATAAAGTAGCGAAGCTTCTTCTCTTTATATCGCTTATAGTAGAAATCTATCTCTAAGCCCTTTTACTCTATACGCGTAGTATAAGCACGCTTCTAATTAGTTAACGAGTATAGATAAGGGGTATAGGATTTCGAGACCTTAGGTATAGTTAGGAAGGCATAAAGGAAAAAGAGTATATAATATAATAGGTATACTAAAGCCTTATATATAACCTATGTTATAGATTACGGTATAGGAAAATAAAACTTTAGGGTATTAAGATATAGCTCTAAAAGGGGAGATAGTGTTATAAATAAATACTAGATATCTTCTCTAGTTAAAGAATACGAGGTTAAAGGCTAACTATCGTATAATAAAGAGGTTATAATTAGCGCAGAGTGCATAGATTACGTAATATAGTATCCCGCTAAGATACAATATCTTACTAAGAGGGTAGATGTTACGACACCTTAAGATACTAGGATATTAGGAACATCTATAGATACTATAGGCTTAGTAGGAAAACGCAGATATTAATAAATTAGGTAATAAGTATATAGTTATAAAGGATTCCTTAATACACTCGTTATAGTTAACTTATCTTATAGTTCGTCTCTTACCTAGATTAATACTTAAAGTTATTCTATCGCTTATATAGAATTAGATTATTATTACTAAATACCTACTATCTCTATTGTATCGCTAGATAACCGACGCAGACTTAATAATATTAGCTTTACCTACCTTAGTGCGGACTAGGATTTAGAGTAGTATACCCCTCGTGTTAATACTACCCTCTAGAAAAACCTCTTAGTATCTTATCTTATCCGCGCTATTCTTATACTATATCAAGGTAATCTTTATTCTATAAGCGGGTGCGCTAATAGAGAAGTATATAAGAGTAAAGAGACTTTCTTTAAACTAACGTATACTCTTTATATACCTAGCTATAGCGTTATCGCGCTATAGTGTCTACTCTAGCTATTATATATTATCTATTCTATAGATAAATCTCTTCTTAAGCGGGGCCTCTTCTAATACCTAGTTAAGAAGCTAGTTCTACTACCTATCTAGGTAGTTATTAGAGTACTTTAGAAAGCTCTAGCCTATCGCTAGTTTAGCTAGCTAATTAATAAGTTAGTTTATAGATACTTTAGAAAGCGTAGTAGTCCTAGATTATATATAGTCTCTTTTATTTAGGTCTAAGAGTAAAATATTCTTAAATAGCTACTATCGCGCTATTTTATAGAGCCTCTTAACTATCGACTAGAGATTAGCTAGTAAAAAGCTCTACTTATTAATAAGAAGATAGTCTCTATCCTATATATAATACTAAGAGTATTATATTACCTTAACTAAGATCTAGCTAGTATATATAAGTAGAGTATTTAATTTATAGGACTAAGTATACCTTTAAAGTTAGATAGCATTATAAACTAGTCTACTATATCTCTAACTAGCTTATAAGTAGTAAGCGCTATATTAGTATCTTTCTAAAGCGCTTTCTTTTACTAGTAGTAGATATAGTATACTATAAGCGCTTTTAAAGTTATAATTAGAGTAGATAGCGTTAGCAAGAACTTATACGCTAGAACCTACCTACTACTATAGTAATTAGGCTTAAGGCTAAGGACTACTACTCTACTTAGTAGTGCGCTTTAGTACTTATTATCTAGTAGAGTATAATTAAATAGAGCTATCTAAA
Organism: Pyrenophora teres f. maculata; assembly: GCA_014334815.1. NCBI lineage: Eukaryota > Fungi > Ascomycota > Dothideomycetes > Pleosporales > Pleosporaceae > Pyrenophora > Pyrenophora teres. The sequence goes on along the minus strand of CP060573.1, from coordinate 3,386,066 downwards.
GACGTAGGTATTACTTTTTTAGTTACTTCTTTTAGATAGCGTTAGCTATACGCGCGATTTACTTAAGTAACTATAAAAGCGTATCTTACCTACTTTAAGCTTATATAGTAGCTACTTAATTTAGTTATATATACGCTATAGATAGTAGAGGATACTTACTAGCTTCTAGCTATACTTCTTAATTATGCTAACTTAATACCTTAAGTAGAAGGGCTGCTTATTTAACTCTATATCTACTTTACGTCGCTTAATAATCTCTAGAGTAAGTCTACCTACTACCTTAGCTTAGCTACTATTAAACGCTTTTTATATTAGCCGCTCTATAGCTTTATAAATATTACGTAAGCTTATATTATCTAATACTACTTCTTCTCTACTATGCGTATCTATCTCTCTACTTACTAGCTACTTAGCGCGTAGAAGTGCTACTTTTAGAATACTTTATAGGTATAGAATCTATCTTATAAGCTCTAGCTATAGATTAGCCTATAAGTAGATACTTTCTTTAATCTTTTCCTTTGCTATAGCTACCTCTCGTTCTTCTCGCTAATACTAGCGATCTACCTTAACTCTCTATAAGATATCTTCTAAGTTTATAGTCTTAATACTTATCTTAACTATAATATATACTAGCTAGCTAACTACTCTAAATAAGTACTAGTAGTATTAGCTATCTTACTAAATCTAATTACTTATATACTTACTTTTCTACTTTATATCTCTATCTTATTTTTATTAGTTTACTTAGCTATACTTCTCTTTATAGTATTTCTAAATACTCTATAGTAAGATATAGGTATACTAATACCTCTCTAATAAGTAGACTAGCCTATCTCCTTAGCTTTATAGGCTAGTAATAGGCTTCTTTACTAACTTTAGTATGCGTACGTCTTCTAGACTCTATATAAGATCTAGTAGTATATATATAATAGCTACTAATTTCTTATACGTAGCGACTACGAGCTTAGAGTAATACTCTTTAAGATATATAATAACCTACGCTAGTAGTATAGTAGTAGTATATAGTAAGTAAATAATAACGTAAAGTTTAGGTAGATATTTAAATAGCTACGTAAATAGCTCTATAGTAGAGTAGTAAGAATATAGATAGGCGCTATATAACCTATTTATTAGCCTTATATTTACTTTATCCCTTTATAAGAATTAACGTATAGTTATTATTCTTATTTTATCTTAATTATATTCTTAGCTCTACTAACGCTAGTTAGCAAGAGTATTATAGTATATCTATACGCGGCCTAACTTTTAGTGCCGCGGTATAACTATATTAGAACCTTAATAATACTAAGACCTCTTTACGCGTAGTCTTTATCTAAACTTCTACTCTCTACTTTATTTCTAGTAGATAAGTTAATATATACTAGTTAGTAGTACTAGATAAAGCTATAAAGTAGTTTAATAGTAGTTATTAAAGCTTTTCTCTAGCTAGCGAAGCTAATTTTACTTATAACTACGCGTATAAGCTACTAAATAAAGACTACTAAAAGCTATTATTTTACTAGGCTATAGTTCTAGGCTTATAGTATAATACGCTATTCTATCTATATAGTGCTAGCTAGCTTATTCTTAACGATACTAGTATCTATAAGCTTATCTTTATTACTTACTTAGTCCTATTAGCTATCTAGCTACTACGTAAGATACTCGCTAATAATACTCTATTTAATAATACCTAGAATTATCTTATCTACGCGGCCGAGTTACTTACGTAGAATAGAAAGAAAGAGCTACTATCTATATAGAAGCTCTTAGCTTTCTCTTTAGAACTAGCCTCTACTCTATCTCTATAATAGAAGAAGTAGCTACCTCTATCTACGCTAGTCTCTATACTAAAGCGCGCTTAAATAACTACTAATAAGACGCTTCTAGCTAGCCCTTAGCTATCTAAGCCTAGCGAATTAGATAACTAACTAGAAGACCCCCCTCTATATACTATAGCCGTCTCTAATAATAACTACTATACTAAGTAAGAATATAGTAAGAAACTTATACTTTTCTATATAAAGAAGCGGCTTAATCTTAGCCTAGTAGTATCTAGCGATAAGGCTAATACTAAAAAAAAGGCTACCTATACCTCTATTATATAAAAGAATAAGTTAGTTATTACTTAGATTATTAAGTAGCTAGTCTTAGAGAAGATAGACTTCTATAGCTCTACCTAAACGCTCTATCTTATAGCCTACACCTTTTTAGAGAAAGCGCACGTACTTAGTAACTAGTCCTCTTAGTACTATGCTACCTAGTTTCTATAGACTTAGCGAGAACGCGGCTTACTCTTTAGAGATAGCGGCAAGCTTACTAGTAGCTAAAGTAAGATATATATAAAAGCTAGGTACTTATAACTTCTTAGTATGCGCAATAATACTAATAGAGAGTTCTACTTTACTTAGAATATATATATATATTATAAAGCAGAGCTAGTAGCCGTCTATATTAAGTCTTAATAAGTATTAGCCCTCCTAAGTTAAGTATATTCTAAAAAAATAGCGTAGATCTAGTATAATAACTTTATATCTAGTAATAATAGAACGCGAAACTAGTATAGAAAGAGTCTAGTCTATATAGAAGTAATTATAGCGCTAGTAGAGTTAGTTAGCCCTAACGCTATAGAGAAGAATAAGTAGATATTTAAATAATAATTAGGCTAAGTAATACACTAGTACTTAATTAGTTAGGAGTTAGGCTAGGGTATTCGAACCCTAATACTATATAATAAGATTCTAAATTACTAGATAGAATATACTTTTTATATAAGCTAGCTAGATATCTAGATAAAGCTACTTAATAAGAAGCGCTAAGATATATACGTAGTTAGTAAGGCACTTAAGAGCTAGTTAGAACTAGAGGGAATTACTAGCGGGCCTATTAGCAAGAAGAAGATACTAAGTATTAAAGTAGAGGCACCCGTAATAATCTACGAGGTAGAAGAGATTTAAGATAGTAAAGATAATAAGACTAATAATAGCGTTAATAACAGCGTTAGAAAGCGAACTTAAGTATTACTAAAGAGTCCTACTCTAGCTCCGCGGTTACGTTAGCTAACTTTACTCGAATTATTCTATTCTATAGAGTAAATATTAAACCTTAGTATCTATAGTCTATTATACTATACACCTTATCGATAGTGTCTTCTAATATCGCGAATATTATACCTAAACTTTATCTATATTCTACTTACCTACTTTATCTTCGTTTATTCTAAAAATTAAATATATAATTTAGATATACTTTATACACGATCTATTAGTGTTGCAGCTATTTTTATAAGGATAGAACCCTCTTCCTTACGCACTAGTCCTATATAGGCTTAGCGTATAGACTAGTCCTAATTAGGCCTAGTATATACGCTAGCTACTATAGGCTTAGACTCTCCTCTCTTACTATATAGAGTAGACTCTCTCCCTTCTTAGAGAGGTTGTCTACTATTGTCTCTACTTCTAAATCTAAGAGTTATCCAACTAGTCTACTCTTTTATGCCTAATGTCTGCCTTATATAATAGTAGACTTTATAGCTAAATTGGCTTACCTATAGGCTTCTAGCCTAGATAAAAGCGCGTAGTTCTTACGCGCTCTTAGTTATTGTATAGATTACGCTCTAGTTGCTACCTCTTTACTAAGTTAAGTACTATTTATATAAGAAAGAAGCCTAGAATTCTAAATTCTAGTAACGGATTTTACTCTTTTAGTAGCTAAAAGGTCGACTCTTCTAGGAAGAGAGCGGATTTTAGCTAGTAGCGTTTAATTTAGACCCTATCTAGGAGGATAGCTAACTACTACGCAATAGCCTTTAACTACGTAATAGCCTAGAGATATAGCCTTTTACTACCCCCCGCTATAGCGCGCTAGCGTTACGCGAATTTAGATTAAACGCCCTAGAGAGACGGACTCCCTAGAAAAAAACTACTAGATATTTAGTATATACCGCCTACCTCTAGTAATTAGGCCGAATACTACCCGCCTTAGGTACTTATTCTCTAGCTTAAAGGCTTACACCCCGCCTTAGGATAGCGAATACTCCTATATACTTACTATAAATCGCACCTAGTTTAGGCTACTTCTCGCCTTTATATAGGTTACCCTCTCTAATCTTCTTTAATAAACGTAATATATCGCGCAAAGTTAATAAAAATCCTCTTAACCTTTAGTCTACTAGGATATTAGCTAGAATTCTTAATAAGGCACTCTCTAAGTCTACTAAAGAACCTCTACCTTCTTCTATAACTACCTCCCCTACTATAAGAATAAATAAGCCTACTTCCTACCTTAGCTCTAAACCTTGTAAATATAAGTATAATACTTAGTTAGCGTCTAAGGCACCCCCCTAGCTAGTATTATAGTTAGGAGTAGACTCTAAAGAATCTAAGCCTAATACTCTACATAAAAAAGATTAGTTATTTACTTTCCTTAATACTACTAATAAACTATCTAGTTTAAAAGGTAAGCTACGCGTAGTAGAACTACGCGAATAGAGCCTAGAGAACTACTAGTTATCGTAGATAAATAAGTTTACTATAGAGGATCTCCTAGCTTACCTATCCTAATAGGATAAAGAGCTATATACTACTCTATTCTAGCTACTTTATAAGAAAGATAACTAGATAGTCCTAACTCTAGAAACCTTAAGCTTAGATAAATTAACACTATAATTATCCGCCTTACGTACTCTAGCTAACTAGCTGTACTATAATCTAATTTAGGTATAGAAAAAAAGATATAATAACGCCTAGAACTTTAGAGAAGCTCTTGGTATAGCTCGCAAGTAAGCAGACAACTACACTAAAGACCTAAACTACTAAGTAGAATTAGCTTAATAGTAGAAGAGTTCCTATACTCTCCTACTAGCTAAGTATTAAGCTTTTACGAATAAAGCTGATATAGAACTAAAAGACTACCTTTTAGATAGTTCTCTGCCCTCTAGCTAACTACCCGTAGCCGCTCCCCCTAAATAATTAACGAGCCTATTTATACCTACGCGTATCTTAGACCGCGAAGCACTCTGTAATAAGACTATACTAAATAAGTTTAGTATATAGTTATACTACTAGGGCTCTTTAAAGATACTTAATAACAAGTTCTATTCTAGTAAATAGAGACTTATTCTAATCTCTACTCTACTACAGTAATAGTTCTAAGCTATAAAGTTACTTTCTATATACGCTAAAAGTAACAATAATAACGCAGTATAGCCTAAAATATTTAAATTAGAATCTAATAAGCTGCACCGCTTTATAATATAGCTACTTACGTTCTAGCGTTTAAAAGGTAAGCACTTTTAGTACCTAGAATTATAAGTAAATAGTCTCTTCTCTCTTATTAACAGCTTAGCCGTAATAATCTTAACTAATAGAATAAACGAATTTAGCTGTAGATATAAATTAGATATTAAGTATATAGTTACTCTCTAGAACGTTTTTAGGGATTCTAATCTATAAGTTATAGCGGATAAGGCTATTTACAACCTAACCTATCCCTACTTTCCTAACTCTATATATAAAATAGAAAGAGAGGCCTAGAGCTACTTTTATACAGAATTTAAAGCCTTAGCTTTATAGCTCTAACTTAGCTATATAATCTAGGCTTATAAGCTCTATAGTAAGCTTCCTATACGTCTTTATAATAAGATAGCGTTCGCTTTATCTACTATAAGGGATAGTCTAGGCTACTATAGTCTGCTTAACGCTATCTTAGACTTAGTAGCTTAATTAGACTTTATAGACTTTCTAGAGTTTTTAGCTAAATAATAGAACTACTCTCGCCCTTAGATAACTCTATATCGCCCTTAGAAACTAGCGGAAGAAAGCTATAAACCTAAAGGTATAGGACGCCTAAGAGAAATAGTATATACGCTAAAAAGCGCCCTATAGAACCTGCTAATAGCTGAAATACTTACGTGTTATATTTATAGTAAGCTTAGATATTTTGCACGAGAATATCTAGAGTTAAAAAAGTCCTTAAAGTCTAGGCCCTTAGAGAATAACTAGTATATAACTGTATACCTAGACAAATCTAGGTTAGATTATAATAATATTAAGGAGTTAGGCTATTATAGTACTAACTTATTAGGAGAAGAGTAACTTTAGAGACTAGGCTACCCCCTAAGGTCTCTATCTAGCCTTAGAAGAAAGCTCTAGTAGACTTCTTTACTAGACTTACCCTATATAACGCTAGGACCTTCCTTAGAAACATCTCCGCTTAGATAAAGGTAGCACCTACGTAAAAGAATCTCTTATAATTTATATTTTACTCTTTTATTAGGCCTTAGAATAACGTTCCCTATATATATCGTATATTAGTAGATAATAGAGCTAACTTTAATTTCGTCTCTTAATACTTCCTATAATAGGTTTAAACGATATAGTCTATTAATCTATCTATACTAGTTACGTGTAAAGGATATAAAGGGGTACTAGTCGAAACTATTATAGAACGTGTTAAGTTCTATCTTAGATTAGACGATTATCTAGAGCGCATAGTAGCCTATATAGTTAATATATATAGCTCTTTCGACCTAGTCCTAGGCTTTCAATAGAGGCAACTCTACTAGCTAACCCTAGACTATCGTAATAAGAGAATTAAATTTTCTAATAACTACTACTAAAGTTACTACTAGCTTACTAGATCTACTCTAACTATTATCTATCTTAATAGTACAGCGGAGCCTAATACCCCCGCTAAACCTACTATAGAAAGCAATAACCCTAAGCCTCCCCTAACACCCCTAGGCTTGCTAGAAGTAAAGAAAGTGTCTTAGAGAGTTATTAAGGTTATAGTAAAATGCTAAGGCTATACCTTTTATATAATTTTACTTCGACCTCTAGAGGAACTAGGCCGCCTTAGAGTTAGATAAGTAGTAGTAGATAAAGATTTTAAGAAGTTTATAACTAGAATTCTAGAAACTACTCTTAAAGAAATTCTTATACTCTAGCTATTCTAGGAATACTCTAGCTATATTCCTATATTTAATAAAGCTACCGCAGGAAAGCTCTCTAAATATTCTAAATTTAACTATAATATAGAGCTAAAACTAGATACTAAAATTCCGAATTACTAGCCTAAGCTATTCTTAGGCTAGCAGCTAGAGGCTATCAGACTCTATATTAAAGATATAGAAAACAAAGGCTTTATTAAACGCTATAACTCTCTAGCCCGTAACTTACTACTTATTATTACTAAACCAGGAGGCGGCTTACGCGTGTGCATAGATTACTAGGACTTAAACGAGGCTATAGTTAAAGACTAATACTCTATTCCCTTCTTTTAGGAAACTCTAGCTAAGCTAAATAAGGCTACTATCTTCTTAAAGTTTAATATTATACACGCTTTCTATAGAATTTATATAAAACTAGGGTCCAAATAGCTTACAGCTTTTACTATCTACTACAGCACGTATTAGTATAAAGTTATACTATTTAGCCTCTATAATGCACCCGCTTCCTTTTAGTGTGTAATTAATAGTACCCTATTTAAGTACCTAGATTAGTTCTACACCACTTACCTTAATAATATCTTAGTCTACTCTAAATCTAAATTAGCCTACGTTTTCTATATTAAGAAAGTTTTATCTCAGCTTAAAGACCAAGGTTTCTATATTAACCCCCGCAAGTCTAAATTTTACTGCACGAAAGTAAAGTTCTTAGATATAATTATAACAGATAAAGGAATTAAAATAGATCTAGATAAGGTGTTAGCTATCCGCAAATAGGATAAACTAAACTCTATAAAAGGATTACTAGCGTTCCTTAGCTATACTAGATTCTATTAATAATTTATTAAGGGCTACTCTACTATAGCCCTTCCTCTTATAAAGCAGATCCGCGCAAAAGTTATTCCTAATAAAAATAGCTAAGGTAAAGCCTATATAACGTACAAGCCGCTAAAATAAGACTCTAACTATAACATAGCGTTCTAAGTATTAAAAAACGCTTTTCGCTAGAATATTATACTATAGCACTTTAACTTAGAGAAGCTTATCTTAATTTTTACAAATTCCTTAGGATAGGTATACGGCGGGGTAATAAAATAACTAAACGCATAAGGTATTTTATAACCTATTACCTTCTTCTTAAAAAAGTACTCCGCTGCAGAATATAACTACAATATCTATAACCTCAAACTTATAGGTATTATTTAGGTATTTAAGGAATAGGAACTAGAGCTTATAGGCTCTAGCTACTAAGTTAGCGTTATTATAGACTATAAGAACCTAAAGTACTTTATAAGTTTAAAATCGCTTACGCGCTAATAAGCCTACTAGTCTATTTTTCTATCTTAATTTAATTTCAAGATCTTATACGCCTTAAGAGAATAAAATAGAGAAGTAGACGCCCTTAGCAGGCGCCTATAAGATAAGCCCACAGATCCCTTAGACCCCCAGTTCGCAGATACAAAGATTATCCTCAGTCCTAAAGTCCTCTCTCTAGGTATATAACTAGCGATTTAAACAGCACTTCGTGCACTATCTACGTCTTTAGACTCTTAGCCCAATAAAATTCAGCTTAAATAGCGGCGTCTTTACAAATTTCTCTTTAAATTAGTACATAATCTAGACTCTTTAGCACTATTAGAGCTAGATTCTAATCTACCTAATAGTAAACCAGACCTAACATTACCCCTCTACGAGTAAGACTCTAGACCTATAGAAGAACTACTTATAATAGCCTACTAAAACGACCTTATAGCTATTAAAGTATTTATAGCTATTAACGCTAGCAACTCTAAGCTTTCTAAGTAGTTCTATAAGAATAGGTACTATATAAGTATAGTAGACCTTATATTTTTAGGCGAAGGAGATAACTAGTATTTATTTATAGATCGCACGCGGCTATACGTCTCTAACGACGCCTATTTATATTAAAGAATCTTTAACTTATACTACAATTATAAGATCGCGGGCTATAAGGGCCCCCGCGTAACGCTATATTTAATATATAAGCGCTACTACTAGCCTAGAATACTATAATCTATTATAATATACTATAAAGCTTATGCGGTATATAAGCGTACTAAGTCCCCTTAGGATAGTAAATATAGATACTTACAGCCACTACTAATTCTACACTTCTAATAGAGTAACCTAACAGTAGACTATATCTAAGACCTCTCTCTATCTTAGCACGAAAACCGCGAATATAGAAATATTCTAGTAGTAGTTAACTATCTTACTAAACGTCGCTACTTCTATCTAACACGAGGTTAGATAGTAGTAGAAATAGCTAGTTATTTTATAGATATCTTTTAGTACTACAGTCTACCTATTAGTATTATATTAGACTGCGGCTCTAATTTTATCGCCTCTTTTTAGAAGCAACTCTATAAGAGGCTCTATATTAAAAGAAAGTTATTAACTATATACTACCTAGAAACTAATAGCTAAATAGAACGTGTAAACTAATTCTTTAAAACATTCCTACGCTAGTTCGTTAACTACGTATAAGATAACTAAGTAGCTTAGCTTCCTATCGCTAAATTCTAAGTAAACAATACTATTAATTTAAGTATAGGAATAACCCTATTTTTTACTAACTTAGGTTATTACCTCTAAAGTAGCATTTATCTCTAGAAGAATATTAAAACGGACTTACTACAACCTACTAGAGACTAAATTATCTAGGCTAATAAAATAATAAACTCTAATATAGACCTTATTACCTACCTAAAAGAATAGCTACGCTAAGCACAATAGGAGTAATCTATGTAAGCGAATACCTCCCGCCACGCTATACCTCTATACTAAGTAGGTAATAAAGTCTAGGTATCTATAGTTAATTAGAGTACCCCTAGTAGGACGAAGAAGCTTAACTACTAATAAGTAGGACTATATACTATTACCCGCACTATATATAATAGACAAGTATACGAATTAGAACTGCCTAACGCTATAGTATTAGCTAAAGTATTCTTTATCTTCTACCTACGTCTACTTAGACCCGCTAATAATAAAGGACTTTTAGATTAAGCACTACCTATACTAGTAGAAGTTTAAATTATAGATAAGAAAGGGGATAGCTATACTAAATAGCTAGTCGACGAGTTTATTAATATATAACTAAGCACTAAAGGACGCGCAAAGGATTGCTAGTAATATAAGATTAAATAGATAGATTACTTAAAAGTAGAGTAATATAACGCTAAGAACTATTTAGACTACTATAACGCTTTTCTATTCTACTAGCGCTACCTAGAGAAACCCCGCCTACTAAGCCTAGCTATGCCTACTAACTAGCAACTACTCCTTAAAGATTACAATTAATTCCCTAATAACTTCCTCTTTAGCGATAATTTAGCGTAAAACCTTATAGTTATATATAGCGCAACTATAAAAAGTACCTTAAAGACGCTTAGGAGCCGCCTAAATATATGCTACTAAGCCTAGCACGCTACGGGCTCTCTACGCCTATAAGCCTAGGCCTATAAGCTACCTTTACGCTTATAAGCCTACGCCTACGCCTATAAGCCTACGCCCACAAGCCTACGCCTATAAGCCCACGCCTACGCCTATAAGCCTACGCCTATAAGCCTACGCCTATAAGCCTACGCCTATAAGCCTAATAATAAGCTATAATCTTAATATATTTTAACTATAGGTATTTAGTAGTTATACTACTACTAGGTCTATATAGTATATAGGAATATAAAGTGCTCAAACGTTATAGGTTTAGAGATCCCTAGCTAGAAACAGCGTCAGAAACCTATATTTTATATAGCAAATCGCGTAGATATACGCAGCCCTATATAAACCTAAATACTAGATTTAACGAGATAGCTACTATAGGGGATTCTAGGAGCTATATCTAACTTTTAGGAGCTTCTAGATAGTTTTTTATTATAGTCTTTACTATTTCTTTAGTTTTAGTTACTTTCTTTTACTATTACTAGCCTTAAGGATAAGGCTAAGTTCTTTTTTTTAGAGGGGCACGTGTAAAGATAGAACCCTCTTCCTTACGCACTAGTCCTATATAGGCTTAGCGTATAGACTAGTCCTAATTAGGCCTAGTATATACGCTAGCTACTATAGGCTTAGACTCTCCTCCTCTTACTATATAGAGTAGACTCTCTCCCTTCTTAGAGAGGTTGTCTACTATTGTCTCTACTTCTAAATCTAAGAGTTATCTAACTAGTCTACCCTTCTATGCCCGATGTCTACCTTACAATTTTTAACCTTAGAAATAGCGAACAAATTTACGCTAAAAAAGCGAATAAATATAGTCGAGTGTCTATGCTTACGCTAAAATTTATATAGGCAAAGCGAATAACTATACTATATTTATTCGTAGAATTAATAGGAGTCTTAGTAACCTAACTCTAACCTAACCCTAACCTATTTACTAGTATAGTTCTATTACTTCTAAATAAGTAGTAATAGAGGATAGTAGCTAGACTAGTTAAGCTATTATTACTACTATAGGGTCTTAAGAGACTTTTAGTAGCTCTTATAGTAATTCTCTAGCTTCCTCTACTTTTTTTATTTATCTTATAACCTTATTTATTATTAGAGCTATAGTAGCTTTCTTCTATCTATTATTCTTAAGTATCTATATAATCTCTTAGTATATTTAGTTATTAGATACTCTAGTAAGGTACTTAGCTAAGGCGTATATAGATAGCTTATTAGCGTTAAGGTTAAGAAGATTATTTTCTATTCTAAATAGTAGAGGGCTTCTTATAAGCTTTTATATCTATAGCCTACTTCTCTATAGTAAGGACTAGTAGGGCTTCTAATTATTCTTTAATTAACTCGCATAGGTAATCTCTCTATAGCCTACTTCTCTTTAGTAAGGAACTAGTAGAGCTTATCTCTTACTTACTCTCTATAATAAGGCTTTTCTAAATAACTCTTAGTAGTTATTATAAGTCGCGACTTTTAGAACTAATCTTTACGCTTATAATTTTCTCTTAGCTATTCCTTTAGCTAAGTATTATAGCCTATACCTCTTCTATAAAGGACTAATAAGACTTCTAATAATACTTACTCTACTATAGTAAAAGATATTACCTATTCTTTAATTTTTTAAAGACTAATAGAGCTTCTACTACTCTTACTTACCTTCTTATAAAGTCTTTAATAGGTAGTAGGACCTATACCTTAGTACTATTAAGGTATTAGGTAGGGCTTTTCTAAACGATATTTAGTAATATAGCTTAGAATCTACTTAGTTAACTAATATTTATTTACTCTAGACGTCTTATAAGGCTAGTAGCGTGTTTAACTAAGTATTTTATAAGACTATAGTCTTAGGCTAGCTATCTTATAATAGCTTCTACCTACTTATTATCTAAGAGCCTATTATACCTTTAAGCAACACTAATTCTATATAGTAGGTTACTCTACTCGCACGTTAAAGTAGTAGTTAAGAGAATTAACGCGCTATAAGTTAATAGAGTCTTATAGTAAGGCTCTATTAATTAGGATTAAATATAAAATATAAGAGGCTACGCTTAGAGAGCTATTATATAGGTATACTAGAGTTATATTTAATAGAGAAGAGAACTATAAGCTATCTCGTACTAAAGGTTATTTATAGAGCGGCTTAGAATAACCTTCTGCCTATAGACTATATAGATAGTCTAAGCGTTATTCGGACGCAAGTAGTTAATCTATGCGTCTTACGCACGTGACCGAGATATTATCGAGTGTTTACTAACTAGGCTCTGGCCCATCACAATAACCTCTCTAAGAAGAGAGAGAGTCTACTCTATATAGTAGGAGAAAGAGAGTCTAAGCCTATAGTAGCTAGCGTGTATACTAGGCCTAATTAGAACTAGTCTATACGCTAAGCCTATATAGGACTAGTGCGTAAGAAAGAGGGTTCTGTCCTTATAATAGTTAAAGGCTAAGATAGTTAAAATCTAGTAGAACTACTAGAGAGATCTTTTATAACTTAAGATCTAAGCTTAGATTAAGTAAATTCTTATATATATTTAAAATATAATTAAGCTATGAGGTAGTAATAAGTATATAGAAGGAAGGAATAAGCCTTAGGTAAGGTAGCTAAACTTTAGCTAAATTATTCTTAGCAGGATAGAACTTTTAAAAGGCACCTCTGTAGTACCGAGCTTTTAAGAAACTGCGGTAGAAATAAATACATGTCTAGGGCGGCGGAGGGTTAGCACCCGAGACGCCGACGTGGTTGGTGCTCAGAACACCAAGGTTCCAAACCAAGACAATATCACCTGACTCTCTCACCGTGACACAGTATGGCCCACCTAAGAACGTGTTAACCTAGATCTCAACCTCGTGTATCTAGATGGCTCACCTTCGGTTTCCTCATCAAATTGCCTAGCAGGGCCGTACTCGATGCTATGCCGAGCACTTTGGTTTTACTAACAACCAGGGTCCTGTATTTATTAGTATAAACGGACTGTAGGGGTTGAACGGTAGAATACGTACGCAGCAAGCAGTCTTCTGATTGTCTGCACAAAGTACCGAGCATGTTTTAATACTCCCGCGAACACCAACGATGTAGTCTCCATAACATGTGGGCGTTGCTACTCCATTGTTACAGGGTGCGCATTGTGTTTTGGCCGTAGCAGAGCCTGGGAGTGTAGCGAGCGTCGCAACAAGAATAGTGAAGAAGAATTTCATAATTGTGATAGTGATCCTAGGTTGGATGAAGGATGCGATCGTAGTTTGTGCTGATATTGAATAAGTAAGGTGTTTGACGAAGAGGTTAATGAGAGCGTTAGGGTTTTATAAGTATCGCAAATGAGAGAAATAAGTCATTTTCCTGTCTTACTGATGACTAGACTTCTGGGCACTTCTCCCCCTGACACCTGAGCGACCGCAAGAACGCGGGACGCTTACTAGAGCACCGGAAATTTGCTGATAAGATGAGATGAGAAAAGCCGAAACCCTGTGCTAGACTCGCCGGCTCTGTCTGTTATTTCCACCGCAACTTGAACGCTGCCTCTGTTCTTACGCAACACCTCGTGACACCAGATACTATATACATAGCAATCATCAATGCTTTGAATAGATAGGAAGGCTCTTGTAGTGTGGTGTGATAGATTCCATCTCCACCATGATAGGTTAGGCCTGCCGTTCATCTCATTCGCCGACGACAGTAAGCAATACCAATACGAAATGGTACCGAAGCCACGTAGGCAGATCGTATTACCTATGGCGATCTGTTCTCTAATTGTGCCGACGTATATCCATACGTGTCTAGAACTCTCTGTAGTCTAGCGTTATTATCACCAGACTTGTCAACAATCCGGCCGATCAGCGGCCTGATTCCTGTTCGAGTGTGCACGTGGTACCTCGTGCTCCGTGAAGGCGTGCAAGCCCCTACATCTGGCACGTTCGCTAATCAAGCTGCCGATCGGCCGAATTGTTGACAAGTCTGATTATCACGGGACGGGATAGTAGGGTCAAGGTAAAAACATAGTTGTAGTGTATGTACATACAGCCCCCCCCTACCGGGTGCCTAGCGTGGTTTTTGGGGGTGTCTAGCGCCGTTTTTCCAGATTCTATACGTATGATTGGCTTTTATCCCTGCCTACTGGGGTATTATACTGCGTATAATTGGCTTTTTAAGTGTCTAGCATTATTTCCCTTTCGCTTAGGCTCGCTAAAGCTACTTAGCCTGTAAAATAAAGGGTCTTAACATGTATTAGCGTGTAATATGCTCGTTTATTTATCCTAGAAGAGTATATATTTCACCCAGAAGTCACGCTAGGCACCCGGTAGGGGGGGGATGCATGCCCTTCTATAGCCCCTTTACTGATAAGGCACCAGGTAAGACGCCCAAGGAAGTGCCCATGATTATGCGCGACAAAGTTGTAAGAAAACGGGGTTCGAGCGTGGCAAAGCACCGCACTTTGCTTGCTGTTCGTTCGCCAGCCTGTTGTTAGACCTCAAAACCGTAAATTGGCCGTCGTGTGAGCTTCTGCGTCGTATGAGCTTCTGCGTTGTGTGAGCTTCTGATCAATTGCTTTCCCCCTGAGCGACTTTGATGGACCTTTGCCGAGGCACCCTTATGTGACAGGGCGACAACTTCAATTGCTGACGTCTGACAGTAAGGGTGTTCAGCGGCCTCTTCTTCCGGCATGCGCAGGAAGATTTTCTTGGCTTTGACTTCAGTGGTTACTCCGGGCGGGTTCGCCGGTAACGAAGACCGAAATCGCCAGCTTACTCTGGCAATGACGATGACGCTTAGAAGCGTCGACAAAAGGTCCGTCTTGAGTCACAGAGCCAGCTGCTGAACGATCTTTCTGAGGCTACCTAGGCCAACGGAATCTCTCCTCACCGCCACTTGTGGCCTTACCAAAAAATATCGAACGGCTTACTCCAACTCGCAAATTTTCACCTACCCCTGCAAACCTTAGCGACAGGTTATAGCCGCAGTACACCCGAGCCACGTACTGCTACGACTACAACACTACGCTAAAACTTGTTATAACCCTACGCCTCGTTCAAGATCCTATGGCTTTTTCCCCTTTTGAGGTTTTTTCAGACTTAGGAACACGAGGAAAGCGTTGCAAAAAGAGATAGGTCGAAGAGAAGGAAAAAAAACAGGCAGCTTGTGATGGGCTAGGCCCAGAGCGTGGAATCCTCGGTGATACCTCGGTGGTATACCTCACGTTGCGGTCTGTGGCGGCGACCTTAAGTATTAACTACGTAAGACAACACGTAGCTTTATTGTCTTGTGCTAGCCTTTTAGCTAAGTGGTTGGCGTGTTGTAGTTGCATGCACGGTCTAATAGACCCGCCCCTTACACAGCTATAATAGGGTTTCACTTTCTCTCCTCCCCTATAATAGCTAGGACATGCCTAAACCACCTTAGTTAAACATAACCAACGAAAGTCAAAGGAGAGATAAAAATAGCTAGAATGGCATCTGCCACCGTCCTATATAGTCTCTGACTGATAAAGGACGTTAATGGATTACATACATACATACATACATACATAGGCTAACGGAAAAAAACTAACTAGATCACATCTGCAAAAGGCAAGAGTAGCTTTGCGTGGAAATCGTTTGTCTTGGGGGAAGATTGACGAACCCAGCTTATCCCTGCGTCGTGGTATCTGTCGCGCTTACTGTGTTTTATTGGTCACCGGCCAAAATTAGTCACCGGCCACCTCCACCAAAGCCGACGCAACCCTCCACACAGCAACAACAATGGCACGACAACTACGACCTCAACAGACTTCTTGAGAAGGCAGAATAAATCTTTCCGTAGATTCAATCTAGAAAAAAAACGCGTTTCTAAACCTTCTCATGCTGCAACACTGTACACCGTCCCTCATACAACACTCCGGCGCCACCTCAAATCGAAAACTGATCAAAACGCGTCGTTTTTCATCGGAATATAGTCGAAACCATCAGAAGAAAAACATTCCAGCTACTCTAAGCCTCCGCAGCCAGTTGGTTGTAAAGCTAGAGCCAGTAGAACGAGATTCTTCAGACGCGTTCAATCTTCCAAAACAAAAACGCACAGACCAGTCCTTAACATCCCCGTGCGCGTGATGCGCGCGGAACACCATTTCTGAGATCACAAAGATGAGGCTATAATAACACGTACAATAGCTATTATCGCGAATTTTCTTGGTGGTATAGTAAACAAGACCTTGCAATCATTTTTTACTATTTGAATTCACTTGGAAGCTTGACGTTGCGTCCCCGTGACGTCACCTTTGGTGGAGGAGATGGAGAGCGCGCAACAGCTTGCCCAGCAGCTGCATCACTACCAGAACGTTTCTGACGCTTCTCCTTAGAGGAGACTGCTTGTGAGGCTTTGCGCTTACCTCTTTGGGACAATTGTATAGCTTTCTCAGCGCTGCGCTGCTGTTTCTGACGCTCGCGTTCAGCCTGTTTCTCAGCCTGTGAAGGGCGTAGGCAATATAGGTTTCAATTGACTATCCTTATTAACGAGCATAGCAAACTTGAAGAGAAAACGTCTAAATATAGAATATTAAAGAATATTTATACTTTATAAAAAGAAGCTATATGTTACGAACAAACACCAGATGTCTCCTCTAGTCAAAGGATGCGAGGTTAAAGGCCAACCGTCGTACGAATCGCAAAATGGTGATCAGCGCGGGGCGCATAGATCACGTAATTAATATTACGCTAAGACTAACTATTAGGCGCTAGTATATAATAGCAGCATTTATATAATAGTAGCTATTAAATATTAGGTAGGATAAGAATTAAGTTATAATAGTAGTAATAGTAATTGTCAGATATGAGGTAGTATTTAGTAGAAGGGAGCAGAGTTAAAGATAGCACGTTCTATAGACCCCCTAGTCCCAAGAAGGACTAGGATAGGGTAGACCTTTCGCCTTATCCCTCGCAAGACTACAACACATATAATAATATATATATATTAAACTCTAATTATTATTATCTTTATTAAACTCCTATTATTTAATAATTAAGAGTCTTAGTGCCTTTACTATTAGAGCACTGCTAATAAAAATACCTACTAAAATAGCGAAATTACGCTATCGCACGAACGCGACGATAATAGTAAAAATAATAACTACCTATAACTATAATTAGACTATAGTCCTTACTAATTATATATAATAGATTAAATAGATTGCGTAACTTAAAAATAAATACGTACTTCTAAGCGTTTAGCATCTTTTTAATATAAAATAAATATTCTAGCTACTTATTAAGCTACGCGCTATTACGCGTCTAGAAGTCAACGCTTACTAGCCCTTAACTACCGCGATTAACGCGTATATAACCTAATATTAATTAGAATACCTACTATCTATAATAACGCCTCCTTTTATCCCTACTTATATTTCTAATTTATTAAATACTAGTAAGGCGTTATATAAAGAGAACGTAAAAGACTATAAAGAAAAGTTAAAGGCGTATAAGATAGAAGATACTAAGTACTAGTAAAAGAGAAACTACCTTACCTAGATTACTAATTTTATTAGAACTACTATATCTATATACTTATTTACTAATTACTATAAGCCCTCCTAGCTGTACTAAGACTAGATTACTAAGCTTACTACTACTATTAGTGTGCGAGTAGAGGATAAGCTTAATAAAGTATAAATAAAATACTATAAAGTAATAAGGCTAATAAGAGTAGTTACCTAATAAGATATCTAGCTTACTAAAGTTAATTATGCTATTACTAAAGGTAGAGCTACTAGAGTACTAGAGTGCCTAAATAACTAGTTTATTAAAAAGGACTTTATATTATTAGTATTAAATATTTCTCTATATAGATAATATTCTTTATTATATATAGCTTCTATAATTCTACTATTACTGCTATAGAGATATTCTTTTAGTTTAGATAGAACGTCTAACTTATATATTTATTAAAGAGCTAATTAAATAAGGTAGCCTTTACTATAGGAGGACTAATACTAGATAATAAAGAGCTAGATAATAAGAAGAAGAGAGAAAGAGAACGTAATATATAAAAGCGCTAATATACCTACTATAGAGGATTAACCTTATTATAGAAGTATAAGGCGTGCGATAGCTTCTATACCCTTAGTAAATACTAGTATATATTTCTAGATACTACTCTAAAGGGTTAGCAACTATAACTATATTAATAAGATAGTAAAGGATAAAATTAGTAATATACCTAACCTAGAAGATAATATACGCTCTAGTAAGCGACCTTAATTAAAGATACCTATAATTAAGATTATATTAGCTATACTTACTATTAAGCCTATATCTAAAGAGTAACTATATAGTAGAGAGATTAGAGTAATTAACTTAGTAATTATTACTTTATCTTTATAACTAAGAACTCTAAGTATCTACTTAAATAATCTTTTATTCTTAACTTAGGTACTACGTACTATATAAGAAATAATATTAAATAATTTATAAATATCTAAGAACCTAGATAAGGAGACTTTCTATAGGTAGGTAATATACGAGTATAGATTAAGGTATATAGTACTATTATTATTAGAGTATAAGAAGATTATACTATATAACTACTATACCTATATAACGTAGCCTACTACCTTAACCTATACTATAACCTTATCTCTTTTAAGATACTCTACTAATAAAGTCTATAGTAGGATACTAAGTTAAACCTAATAATACTACGTACTATAATAACGCCGCAATTACTATACTCTAAAAATAATATAGATAATAGGTTATTAAATATAATAATATAAAATAACTATAGAGTAGCTTTATAACTACTATACGTACCTAGTATCTAAGGTAATAAGCTAAAGTAGTAATATAGTATAAATAAATAGGCTACTTAAGACCTTAGATACTTAAAAATCTTATATATTACTCTAAAGGGGTAAAGATTGTTAGTATACCTACTATTAAATATAACGCGTGTAGAAAATTAAAGTTAAAGAGAGTATAAAAAGAGTACCTAAAGAAATCTATAAAGGACCTAAGGAGTAAGTAGCTATTAACTTTTATAACTATAAAGATAGAAGTAATATAAAGAAGAAGACGTAAATACTAATTAGGTATAGAGCGACTAGTTATCTTTAGAATTTCTACCTTAAGAACTATAGCGCCCTCTTTATTATCTAAGCCCTCTAAATATTTATTACCTTTATAAAAATATAATTTAGTATTATAGTAGTAGTTATTAAACTAATAATAAGATATTCTAATTAGTAGAAGCATAATAATAGAAAAATAATAAAGTATTACTATTAAGCCTTTTATACTAAATACCTAAGCCTAGAATAGGGGAGTAGAACGCTTAGGAGGTATAATAAAAGAGAAATCGCGAGTAATACGCCTTAACGCTAACCTACTATAGGAGCTCTAGCTAGAAGTCGTGCGATCTACTATATACCTATATAACTAAACGCTCTAATACTTAAATTGCTAGAGATTACTATATAAAGAGTTCTTTACTAGAGTTACCTATTAAATTAGAGTTATTATATTATCTTATAAACTAAATTAGTCCTATCTATATACTTACGGCTATAAGGCCTTCGCGATAATAGATAATATAAAGAGGTATAAGAGACGTTTATAAAGACTTAACCTAAAGGCCTAGATTAGATACCTTATTAAATATTAATTATCTAATATTTTTAGAGTGTAGGTACTATTAATAGGGAAAGTTATTAGTACCTATAATATTACTTTTAATAAGTATATAATCTTTAATAGAAGTAAGAAGTAGATTATAGATAATCTTATATATAGTACTCTTGAAGAAATTAAATTATAGGTATAGATAGTAGAGTTACCTTCCTCGCCTTAAGACTAAAACTATAAAATAAACACGTTCTATAAGGATAAGACTATAAGCGACTTCTATAAAGTACTATAAGATTAACTCTAATATAATAAGATAGAAAGGAAAAGAATACTATATTCTATACTACTAAGTACCCTACTTGCAGCGTTTATCGCGTAGTAGATAAGTTTAGTTAGATATAAGTAGTTGCCTCTAGTCGCTGCTAGGAGTAGTAATAAGAGATAAGATCTAATCCTACCTTACTTCTAAAGTATATAGCTGCTAGGAATAGACTTTCTATATAATATAGATAGAGCTAAGCTAGTTAATTACTAAGTGTCTCTCTTAAGCGAAAGGGATAGACTCTAATCTCTACTTAACGCACTAAATCTAGCTACTATTACTAAGCCTAGGATTATAGCCTATAAAGCTAATTTAATAGCGAGAAATATTTAAGTATATCTAGCTACTATTACTAAGCCTAGGATTATAGCCTATAAAGCTAATCTAATAGTAAGAAATATTTAAGTATATCTAGCTACTATTACTAAGCCTAGGATTATAGCCTATAAAGCTAATTTAATAGTAAGAAATATTTAAGTATATCTAGCTACTATTACTAAGCCTAGGATTATAGCCTATAAAGCTGATCTAATAGCGAGAAATATTTAAGTATATTTAGCTACTATTGCTAAGCCTAGAATTATAGCCTATAAAGCTAATCTAATAGTAAGAAACGTTTAAGTATACTTAGTACATGTTGCTAAGCCTTAGGCTATAGCTTTTATAGCTAGCCTACTAGCAGGAAATATCTAAAGTATTAAAGAAGTATAAGTAGATAATACTAGCCTAATACGTAAGATAATAAAGAGATATTAACCTTATCTTAGTAAGCTACTATCTCTACCCTTACTAAATAGTCTTAAGCTAGACTATCTATTCTATAATAGCTTTAAGAAGGCTAAGGAAGAGTACCTTAAGAGCTATAAGAAGACTAAGTTATAGATAGAGGTACTAAGCTTTTAAGTATAAAGAGAAAGGATCTAGATACTAAACTTAATATAGGTATATACTTATAAGCTAAATAAGTAGTCTTAACTTAAGAAGTATAAGGCTAGGCTTATAGTTAGAGGTAATTAGTAGAATAATATTACTACTTAAAAGACTTACGCCGCTACACTTACTAGAAGATTATTTTAAATACTTATAGCTATTACCGCTTAGTTTAGCCTAGAGCTTAGGTAATTTAATATAGTAACGCCTTTATATACGCGCTAATTAACTAACTAGTTTATATATATTACCTAGAGAATATATATAATAAGGTATAATACTCTAGCTAGATAAAGCGCTATATAGCCTCTAAATCTCTCCTCTATTATAGTAGAAAGATATTACTAAGTACTTTATAAGTATAGGTTTTCTTATAGTACTATATAAGCTATACTATAATCTGTAATAGAGTCTTTATCTTCTTCTATATTAATAATATTATTCTTAGTAATTACCTAGATAAGAGAGAAGTAGTAGATAAGGCTATAGAAGGGCTATAGAAGAAGTATACCTTTACTAGAGGAGAACTCTTTAAGTAGTTCTTAGGATTAGAGGTTATTAGAGACTATAAGGCCTAAAAGATTTAGCTCTTCTAAGTAGTATATATTAATAAGATTACTAGGCTTATTACTAATTATATAATATAATATAACACCCTAATATTATAAGCTAAGCTATTACTAAGGATAGACCTTACAATAGCCGCTAAAATTAACCTATACTAATAAAAGATTAGATTACTCTTATTTATAGTAGTAAATACGCGTCTAGACGTCGCCTTTACTACCTCTTAACTTATACAATTTCTTATAAACCTAAGCGTAGAGCATTACTAAGCCGCTAATTACGTTCTCCTCTACCTATACCTTACTCGCACCCTTAGCCTATAATTTAGTAGAAATAATAACCTTATAGTAGCTAGCAATATATTATTTATAGATAATATAGTAGACTAGAAGAGTTTTTAAGGCTTTATTCTAAAGCTATTTAGAGAGTAATTACCTAGTAAGTAATAAATAAATATAGTTATAATGTTAATAACTAAAGCAGAACTACTCTCTTTAGTATAACTAGCGAAGGAGGCATAGTTTCTTATATAACTATAGACTAAGCTAGGTATTAAGCTTAAGAACCTAATAATTATAATATAGTGCGATAATAAGTAGATAATCTAACTAGTTAATAAGAATACCTCTTAGCTAAAGACTAAGCTCTAATACGTTAATATCTATAACTACTAGCTATAATAGAAAGCGGAGCGTAAGAAGATTAGAGTTATTTATATACCTACTAACAATATAATCGCTAATAGTTTTTAAAGCCTTTACCTACTAATAAGATATAATAGTTTCTTAAACACGTTACGCTAATAGATATTAGAGATAAGATTATTATTAAACAAGGATAAAGAGAAGAGCTACTCTATTAAATAGAGAGTATAGAGGTTATAGGTACTATACTATAATACCGTAATATTAAAATATACTACTATAGCGGTATAGAAAGAATCTAGAGTTATATAAGCGAAGTTATCTAGCTTAGAGCAAGGCTTAAGCTAAAGGGGTGTATTAGATATAAGGTAGTATTTAGTAGAAGAGAGTAAAGTTAAAGATAGCACGTTCTATAGACCCCCTAGTCCTAAGAAGAACTAGAATAGAGTAGACCTTTCGCCTTATCCCTCGCAAGACTATAACACATATAATAATATACACACGTTAACCCTAATTATTATTATCTTTATTAGAACCCCTATTATCTAATAGTAATAGACTAAGTAATAAGTATATAGTTATAGAGAATTCCCTTAATATACTTATTATAGTTAACTTTTATAGTTCTTCTCTTACCTAGATTAATACTTAGTTATTCTATTACTTATATAGAATTAGATTATTATTACTAAATACCTACTATCCCTATTATATTGCTAGATAAGCTAACGTAGGCTTAAAAATATTAGTCTTACCTACCTTAGTATAGACTAAGATTATAGAGTAGTATAACTCTTTATATTAATACTTTAACTACTTATAGACTTTTAGATAAGTATTTTTAGTAAGTTATTTAAGTAAGATTAGAAATATATTAGTTAATAGGAACTTTACTATAATAAGCTATAAAGCTAGCTAAGCTCAACCCCTAGATAATAAGATACTAGACTAAGATACTAAGTTAGAGACTAAGAAATAGACTCTAGACTTAGGCTAGCACTTATAAAAAACTATAAATAATCTTAATAATAATCGCGAACTTAGGTAAAATAGATAATAGCCTTAATAGAAACTATTAATTAGCTAATAGCTTAGCTAATAGCTATACTAAATAAGAAACTATAAGCGCTATATAAGTCTAAGATAGCTACACTAGAGAAGTATAAAGGCGGAAGATTAAAACTCTATATATTTCTTACTAATATTAACTTATACTATAAGTATAATAAAGTACCTAATAATTAGAAAAAGATTCTTATAGTAAGTATATATTAAAAGAGAAATAGCTAGCTAGATATAGCTATATTAAGAATTACCTCTATAACTTAGCTATAAGAGAAGAAAAGAAAGAAACCTAAACTCTATTTTTAAGTTAAACTAACTTTAAAGATAAAATAGAACGTATCTTTAGTAAAGTAGACGTAGAGAACTAAGTAGAGAAAGTAATTACTCGCTTAAGGTAAACTAAATTAGTATTAATATATATAGCTAAGTTTAAATAGCTATTATTATAAATTAACTAGGATAATACTGCACTCTAAATAGTATTTAAGAATAGTTTAAAGGAAATAATTAAAGATAGCCTAGTATACTATAATAAGCTAGAAGATCTATATTTACTTATAGAACTAGCTACCTAAATTAATAACTATCTATAGAAGAGAATAGAGTAGAAGAAAAATACTTTCTTAGCTCTTAATATAAAGAAATACTAATAATAGATTAAGGTTAATAGAGAAGGAGACGTTATTATAACTAATAAAGTATAGAAATAATTTAAGAATTAAAAGACCTAAAGAGGATATCTAGATAAACTATCTAAGAAAGAGCGCTAGAAACGCTATAATAAGAAGTATATCTATAATATAGTAAAGTTAGACACTTCTACAGAACTACTTAAAAAATAATACTAAGAAATAAGGAGCTATTAGAATTAGAATAGTTTAATAAAGTATACTCTACCCGCGTACTATATAATTACTAAATAATAATATTAGTAATATAGACTTATATAATAAAGCTTAGATACTAAGTAATAAGGCTTATAAGCTTATACTCTAAGTAAAAGAGGTACCTAATATAATATTATAGAATAAAACTACGCCTATAGACTAGTTAGTAACTAGTACTAAAGTAGATAAAGTTAGTAGAATATAGGTGTTAGGTATTAGAAAATAAGAATATAGCTAAGGATACTATTAGAAAGGATAAATTGCTATTACTAGCTCTAAAGCTAAGAAAATAGTATACTAAGCTATACTAAAATAACTATACTTTAAGGACTTAGAGGTATAGAATAATAAACCTATAGCCTCTAGCGTATTAGAATAGAAGACTAAAGAGTATTAAGCTACGTACTAAACTAAATATAAGCTAAGATATAGGTTCTATAAAGGATAACGTAGGACTATTAGATAGTAGATAAATAATAAATAGTATAAGACGCTTCTTAATAAGGAATATTAAATAGAGCCTACTATATATATAAGAAGCTAGAACTATTAAAATAGTAAGAAAATTAGAATAACCTCCTACTACTAGGGGAGTAATATAAGGACCTATACTAGCTTAACTATAAAGATAGGTATAACTACTACCTTATATAAAAAATAATCTAAGAGATAAGAGATAATTACTACTACCTAAATCTAAGAGATAGAAAATGCTTAGTAGAAGTATATTACCTTTATAAAACTCTAAGAATAGAACTAGTATAGTATAAGCTTGTATACTAGACCTTTTATTATAATAATAATTACTTAATATATTAGGACGCGAAGTCTAATATAGGCTACTTTCTAAAAAAAAAATCTAAAAAGCGAGGTTAGTTAAAAAACTAAGATACTACTAGAGATAAGGTTATACTAGTATAGGTAATTCTAAAACGACCCTTTATAATATATAGAACCTAGAGCCGTAGAATCTTAGGTTAAGAGCAGAGGTTAGCGTATATAGACATAAGATTATAGCGACTATAGATAGTAGTACTATATAGATAGTTATCTTGTTCTAAGCCGTAGAGAGATATAATATACTATACTAGGTTAAGAACTAACTAGTATAAGTAGTATTAGTTAATAATAACTCTATAACGTATAGAGGTGTTAGATATAAGGTAGTATTTAGTAGAAGGGAGCGGAGTTAAAGATAGCACGTTCTATAGACCCCCTAGTCCTAAGAAGGACTAGAATAGGGTAGACCTTTCGCCTTATCCCTCGTAAGACTGCAATACACATAGAATACACACGTTAAACCCTAATTATTATTATCTTTATTAGAACTCCTATTATCTAATAATTAAGAGTCTTAGTGCCTTTACTATTAGAGCACTACTAATAAAAATACCTACTAAAATAAGCGAAATTACGCTGTCGCACAAACGCGATAATAATAGTAAAAATAATAACTATCTATAACCGCGATTAGACTATAGTCCTTACTAATTATATATAATAGATTAAATAGATTGCGTAACTTAAAAATAAATACGTACCTCTAAGCGTTTAGCACCTTTTTAATATAAAATAGATATTCTAGCTACTTATTAAGCTACGCGCTATTACGCGTCTAGAAGTTAACGCTTACTAGCTATTAACTACTACGATTAACACGTATATAACCTAATATTAATTAGAATACCTACTATCTATAATAACGCCTTCTTTTATCCCTACCTATATTTCTAACCTATTAAATACTAGTAAGGCGTTATATAAAGAGGACGTAGAAGACTATAAAGGAAGGTTAGAGGCGTATAAGATAGAAGACACTAAGTACTAGTAAGAGAGAAACTACCTTACCTAAGTTACTAATTTTATTAGAACTACTATATTTATATACTTATTTACTAATTGCTATAAGCTCTTCTAGCTATACTAAGACTAGATTACTAAGCTTACTACTACTATTAGTATAAGTAGAGGACGAGCTTAATAAAGCACGAATAAGATACTATAAAGTAATAAGGCTAATAAGAGTAGTTACCTAATAAAATACCTAGCTTACTAAAGTTAATTACGCTATTACTAAAGATAGAGCTACTAGAGTGCTAGAGTACCTAAATAACTAGTTTATTAAGAAGACTTTATATTATTAGTATTAAAATATTTCTCTATATAGATAATATCCTTTATTATATATAGTATCCGCGATCCTACTATTACTACTATAGAGATGTTCCTTTAGTTTAGATAGAACGCTTAACTATATATCTATTAAAGAACTAATTAAATAAGGCGGCCTTTACTATAGAAGGACTAATACTAGATAACAAAGAGCTAGATAATAAGAAGAAGAGAGGAAGAGGATATAATACGTAGAAGCGCTAATATACCTACTATAGAGGATTAACCTTATTATAGAAGTATAAGGCGTGCGATAGCTTCTATACTCTTAGTAAATACTAGTATATATTTCTAGATACGGCTCTAGAGGGTTAGTAACTATAAGACTATATTACTAAGATAGTAAAGGATAGAATTAGTAGTACGCCTAACCTAGAAGATAACGTACGCTCTAGTAAGTAACCTTAATTAAAGATATTTATAATTAAGAAGTTATAATTAGCTATACTTACTATTAAGCTTATATCTAAGAGTAACTATATAGTAGAGAGATTAGAGTAATTAACTTAGTAATTATTACTTTATCTTTTATAACTAAGAACTCTAGATATCTACTTAAATAATCTTTTATCCTTAACTTAGGCACTACGTGCTATATAGGAAACAATATTAAACGATTTATAAATACCTAAGAACCTAGATAAAGAGACTTTCTATAAGTAGGTAATATATAAGTATAGATTAAGGTATATAGTACTATTATTATTAGAGTGTAAGGAGATTATACTATACAACTACTATATCTATACAACGTAGCCTACTACTCTAATCTATACTATAACTTTATCTCTTTTAAGATACTTCGCTAATAAGGTCTATAGTAGGATACTAAGTTAAACCTAATAGTACTACGTAGCTATAACAACGCTATAATTACTATACTCTAAGACGATATAGATAAAGGTTATTAATATATAATATAAAATAACTATAGAGTAGCTTTATAACTACTATACGTACTTAGCACCTAAGGTAATAAGCTAAAGTAGTAATATAGCATAAATAAATAGGCTACTTAGAACCTTAGGCACTTAAATATCTCGTGTATTACTCTAAAGGGGTAAAGATTATTAGCGTACTTACTATTAAATATAACGCGTATAGAAGATTAAAGTTAAAGAGAGTAATAAGAAGAGTACCTAGAGAAATCTATAAAGGACCTAGGAAGTAAGTAGCTATTAACTTTTATAACTATAAAGATAGAAGTAATATAAAGGAGAAGACGTAAATACTAATTAGGTATAGAGTAGTTACCTTTAGAATTTCTACCTTAAGAACTATAGCGCCCTCTTTATTATCTAAGCCCTTTAAACATTTATTACCTTTATAAAGATATAATTTAGTATTATAGTAGTAGTTATTAAGACTAATAACGAGACGTTCTAATTAGTAGAAGTATAATAATAGAAAGATAATTAGGGTATTACTATTAAGCCTTCTATACTAGATACTTAAGTCTAGAATAGAGGAGTAGAACGCTTAGAGGGGGTAATAAAGAAGAAATTGCGAGTAATGCGCCTTAACGCTAACCTACTATAGGAGCTCTAGCTAGAAGTCGTGCGATCTACTATATACCTATATAACTAAACGCCCTAATACTTAAATTACTAGAGATTACTATATAAAGAGTTCTTTACTAGAGTTACCTATTAAATTAGAGTTATTATATTACCTTATAAACTAAATTAATTCTATCTACGTACTTATAGCTATAAGGCCTTCGCGATAATAGATAATATAAAGAGGTATAAAGGACGTTTATAAAGACTTAACCTAAAGGCCTAGATTAGATACTTTATTAGATACTAATTATCTAATATTTTTAGAGTATAGGTACTATTAATAGGAAAGTTATTAGTACCTATAATATTACTTTTAATAAGTATATAATCTTTATAGAAGTAAGAAGTAGATTATAAATAATCTTTATATAGCACTCTTAAAGAAATTAAATTATAGATATAGATAGTAGAGTTACTTCCCTCGCCTTAAGACTAGAACTATAAAACGAACACGTTCTATAAGGATAAGACTATAAGTAACTTCCGCAAAGTACTATAAGATTAACTCTAATATAATAAGGTAGAAAGGAAAAAAATACTATATCCTACGCTACTAAGTACTCTACCTATAGCGTTTATCGCGTAGTAGATAAGTTTAGTTAGATATAAGTAGTTACCTCTAGTCGCTGCTAGGAGTAGTAATAAGAGATAAGATCTAGTTCTACCTTACTTCTAAAGAATATAGCTACTAAGAATAGACCTTTTACGTAATATAGATAAAGCTAAGCTAGTTAATTACTAAGTATCTCTCCTAAGCAAAAGGGATAGACTCTAATCTCTACTTAACGCACTAAGTCTAGCTACTATTACTAAGCCTAAGATTATAGCCTATAAAGCTAATCTAATAGTAAGAATATTTAAGTATATCTAGCTACTATTACTAAGCCTAGGATTATAGCCTATAAAGCTAATCTAATAGTAAGAAATATTTAAGTATATCTAGCTACTATTACTAAGC
This sequence comes from Pyrenophora teres f. maculata, assembly GCA_014334815.1. Lineage (NCBI taxonomy): Eukaryota > Fungi > Ascomycota > Dothideomycetes > Pleosporales > Pleosporaceae > Pyrenophora > Pyrenophora teres. The sequence continues at coordinate 3,356,963 of CP060573.1, read as the reverse complement.
CTAGGATTATAGCCTATAAAGCTAATCTAATAGTAAGAAATATTTAAGTATATCTAGCTACTATTACTAAGCCTAGGATTATAGCCTATAAAGCTAATCTAATAGCGAGAAACGTTTAAGTATACTTAGTATATATTACTAAGCCTTAGGCCGTAGCTTTTATAGCTAGCCTACTAGTAAAAAACGTCTAGAGTATTAAAGGAGTGCGAGTAGATAATACTAGCCTAATATATAAAATAATAAAGGGATATTAACCTTATCTTAGTAAGCTACTACTTCTACCCTTACTAAATAGTTTTAAGCTAGACTATCTATTCTATAATAGCTTTAAGAAGGCTAAAGAAAAGTACCTTAAGAGCTATAAGAAGACTAAGTTATAGATAGAGGTACTAAGCTTTTAAGCATAAAGAGAAGGGATCTAGATACTAGACTTAATATAAGTATATACTTATAAGCTAAATAAGTAGTCTTAACTTAAGAAGTATAAAGCTAGGCTTATAGTTAGAAGTAACTAGTAGAATAATATTACTACCTAAGAGACCTACGCCGCTATACTTACTAGAAGATTATTTTAAATACTTATAGCTATTACCGCTTAGTTTAGCCTAGAGCTTAGGTAATTTAACGTAGTAAATACCTTTATATACGCGCCTATTAACTAACTAGTTTATATACGTATACCTAAAGAATATATATAATAAGATATAATACTCTAGCTAGATAAAGCGCTATATAGCCTCTAAATCTCTCTCTTATTATAGTAGAAAGATATTACTAAGTACTTTATAAGTATAGGTTTCCTTATAGTGCTATATAAGCTATACTATATAATCTATAATAGAGTTTTTATCTTCTTCTATATTAATAATATATTCTTAGTAATTACCTAGATAAGAGAGAAGTATAGATAAGGCTATAAAAAGGCTATAGAAGAAGTATACCCTTACTAGAAGAGAACTTCTTAAGTAGTTCTTAGAATTAGAGGTTATTAGAGACTATAAGGCCTAGAAGATTTAGCTCTCTTAAGTAGTATATATTAATAAGATTACTAGGCTTATTACTAATTATATAATATAATATAATACCCTAATATTATAAGCTAAGCTATTACTAAGGACAGACCTTATAATAGCTACTAAAATTAACCTATACTAATAAAAGATTAGATTACTTCTATTTATAGTAGTAAATACGTATTTAGATATTACCTTTACTACCTTCTAACTTACATAATTCCTTATAAACCTAAGCGTAGAGTATTACTAAGCCGCTAATTACGTCCTCCTCTACTTATACTTTACTCGCACTCTTAGCCTATAATTTAGTAGAAACGATAACTTTATAGTAGCTAGTAATATATTATTTATAGATAATATAGTAGACTAGAAGAGTTCTTAAGGCTTTATTCTAAAGCTATTTAGAGGAGTAATCGCCTAGCGAGCAAATAAATAAGATATAGTTATAATATTAATAACTAAAGTAGAACTACTCTCTCTAGTATAAGTAGCGAAGGAGGTATAGTTCTTTATATAACTATAGACTAAGCTAGGTATTAAGCTTAAGAACCTAATAATTACGATATAGTGCGATAATAGTAGATAATCTAACTTATTAATAAGAATACCTTCTAGCTAAAGACTAAGCTCTAATACGTTAATATCTATAACTACTAGCTATAATAAGAAGTAGAGCGTAAGAAGATTAGAGTTATTTATATACTTACTAATAATATTATCGCTAATAGTTTTATAAAGCCCTTATCTATTAATAAGATATAATAGTTTCTTAAATACGTCGCGCTAGTAAATATTAGAGATAAGATTATTATTAAAGAAGAATAAATAGAAGAGCTACTCTATTAAATAGAGAGTATAGAGGTTATAAGTACTATACTATAATACTGTAATATTAAAATATACTACCGCAGCGGCATAGAAAGAATCTAGAGTTATATAAGCGAAGTTATCTAGCTTAGAGCGAGGCTTATACTAAAGGAGTGTATTAGATATAAGGTAGTATTTAGTAGAAGAGAGTAGAGTTAAAGATAGCACGTTCTATAAACCCCCTAGTCCTAAGAAGGACTAGGATAAGGTAGACCTTTTACCTTATCCCTCGTAAGACTGCAATACATACAGAATACACACGTTAAACCCTAATTATTATTATCTTTATTAGAACCCCTATTATCTAACAAGAGGCGGCGTAATAAGACTAGAGATCTAACTAGTGTTACTAGACGTAGTAGAGATAGGAGACTAGATAAATATTAATATTATAGATCTTAGAGAAGAAGATATATTAATTAGCTATAATTAGTTAATTAAGTATAATCTAGCTATTAATTAGCTATAAAAAAGAATACTTAGCTAAGAACCTACGCGTAAGGTTACTAGAGTACGAAAAGAGATAGGCCTAATAATCTAGAGCTTACCCTAGAATAGAAGGATTAGTATAATCTTACCTTATAAGATTATAAGAATTTATAAGAAGAACTCTTAGAAGATAAGAGTTATTTAGATATAGTAGGTCGCGACTATAAAAGAAAGACTAGTACTACTAAAATACTAGAAGAGTATAGAATAAACAAGTTTAGAGAACTATTTAAAGAAATAAAAGTAACTAAGTTAGTAGAATACTAAAAATAGAATTATAAGATTCTTATTAAAGATAGTACTAAGCTTATCCTAAAACTAATATACTTAGTTACGCTTAAGTATAAAGCTAAGCTGCGAGAGTATATTAGAAAAAATCTAAAAAAGGGATTTATCCGCGAGAGTAGTAGCTAGATAGCCTCGCTAATACTATTTATAAAGAAGCTTAATAAGAAGTAGTAACTATATATTAACTTTAGAAGGTTAAATACGTAATAATTAAGAATTAATATCTCTTACTACTAATAATAGAGCTTATAGATTAGATCTAGAGAGCTAAGTAGTTTATAAATTTTAATATTTAGAAAGGATTTTACTATATTTAAATTACTAAAGAATATAAGTAGAAAATAGCTTTTAAAATAAAATATAGACTATTTAAGTATATAGTTATATTATTTAGATTAATAAACGCGCTAGTAACCTTCTAATTAGTTATTAATAAGATACTCTATAAGTACTTAGGAATCTTTATACTAGCGTACTTAGATAATATACTAGTATATTCTAAGAGAACGCTTAAAGAATATATTAACTTATTAAGAAGGTACTTTAGAAGCTTAAGAACTATAAGTTATACCTATAACCTAAGAAGTATAAGTTTATACGTAGAAAATAGATTCTAAGGTTTATTATCTTAATAGAGGGCGTTAAAATAAATTTAAAGAAAATCTAGACTATATAGGAATAGCTAATACCTAAGATAGTTAAGAACGTATAATCTTCCTAGAATTTACAAACTTTTATAGAAAGTTTATTAGGAACTACTCTTAGATTATAGCACTCTTTATAGAGATTATAAAGAAAGATGTAGAGTTTAAATAGAAAAAAATACTAATAGGCTTTTAAATAACTAAAGTAGGTATTCCTTAAAGCCCTAGTACTAGAAATATATATATAAAAATAAACATAAGTTAAGACTAATATATTAGATTACGCTCTTAGCGCTATTATTATAGTAGAGCAAGAATAGAAAATAGAGACTAGTATTCTACTATTCTAAGAAGTTTTCTAGAGTAAACTTAATTATAATATTTATAATAAGGAACTACTAGGAGTAGTTAATACCTTTAAAATAGGAAGTCTATTTACTAGAACTCTTATATTAGATTAATATATTTTCTAATTACTAGAACCTAATAATTTTATAATAATAAAGAAACTTAATAGAAAATAAGTCTAATAGGCTAAGATACTCTCTTAGTTTAACTTTAAGATTACTTATAGAGCTAGATTGCTTAATAGAGCTATAGGCGCTATAAGCTAAAGATCTAACCTATAAGAAGAAGGTTATAAGGAACTATATATATAGTACTTAAATAGATACTTAATATAGCCAGTATAACTAGCTAGAATTAGCTAGAGTAGCTAAGCTAGATAATAGGTTATAATATTATAATATATAGTAGTAGAAGGCTGCTAGCTAGTAACTAGACCTAGGTAGTATAAGTTATAATAACTTACTACAAAATAAGAAGAAGTACTAAGATATAATCTAGAAGGACTAGATATATATACCTCTATATATAAGGAAGGACCTTATTATAAAACTATATAAGTCTCTAGAGTATAGGTATATAGAAGTAGAAGAAATAGTTAGAAGACTAGTAAAGGAATTTATAATACTATATTTATAAACGTAGGTGTAGAATATCTTAAGTAACTATTTAGTATATTATTAGAATAAGCCTAAGAAATATAAGCCCTATAGCCTATTATAGCCTTTAACGCTACTATAATTACTATAGATAAGTATAATAATAGACTTTATAGTAAAGCTACTAAAACTATTAGAACTAGAATCTACCTAGCTTTACAATACTATTCTAGTAATTATAGACTAATTAACTAAGGTAGTAAAGTTTATACTAACTAAAGAATTAATTATAGTAGAAGAGTACGCCTATAAAGTTACAAACGCACTTATCTTAGAATATAGGATACCTAAAGAGTTTATTATAGACTATAATAAACTATTTACTTCTAAATACTAGAGTATATTCCTAGCAAAGTTAGATATAAAAAAGAAGCTTTTAATAAGCTTTTACCTAGAAATAGATAGCTAGATAGAGAGGACAAACTAGATATTAGAATAGTACTTAAGAATATACGCTAATAAGCTATAGGATAACTAGATTAAACTTCTACTAATAGTATAACTAGCCTATAATAGTATAAAATCTATAATAATAAAGTAGTTATCTTACTATATAAACTATAGATATAAGCTAGTCGCTTATTAAGATCTAAAGAATATTAAAGTATTATAGTAGAAGTAGATAATAAAGCACGCCTTTTATAAGAATTATATAAATAACTAAGCTAAAATATTACTTAGAGGAACCTTATAATATTTAAGAGTATAAATAAGTAAAGGATTAAGGGACTAACCTTTAAGAAGAGGGATAAAGTTTTCCTATTATAATAAAATCTAAAAACTAAAAGGCTATATAGAAAATTAATAATCTCTAAATAGAACTATTTAAAATTCTAGAGATAATAGGCTTAGTAATTTATAAACTTTAGTTACTACTAAGTATCTATATCTACCTTATCTTTTATAAGAAACTACTAGAACTAGTACTACTAGATACTAAGTTAGCGACGGACGTTAAACTTAAAGATAATAAGTATAAAGTTAAAGAAATTAAGAACCTATAGAAAGATAGTTATTAGTAAAAGTACTTAGTTAAATAGTAAGGATAGCTAGAGAGCTATAATACGTAGAAACTATAATAGAATTTATAAACTATAAGAAATTAGTATAGAAGTACTACTAAGAATATCTAAAGTAGTAGAGATTAAATCCCTAAAAAGAAAGAAGTAATTAAAAGAAAAATTAAGAAGGTTACGCTTAGCCTATAACTAGCCTAAATTAGCTAAAAGTTTAAATAGTAGTAGTTTAATAGTAGAAAAGTCTATACTAGGGGTAGTACTCTTCTTAGCCTATTATATCGCCTTCTTTTAAAAATCTAGTATAGTAAAGTCGCGATAAGTAAAGGCTTACTTCTAGCTTTTTACTTAAAGAAGCTTATAACGTAAATAAGACGCCTTAGTAGTAGTAAGAGCTTAACGCTTCTCTATCTAAGCTATCTTTAGCTCTTTATACTTACGCTTAAGCTAAACTTACTTCTACTCTTCCTTAGAAATAAATAAACTATAGTCTACTTAGACTAAAATATAGCTAATATATAACTAGTAGTTATCTCTATAAAATACTAAAGGTTCTTCTCTTTATAACGTTTATAATAAAAGTCTATCTTAAGTAACTGTTACTTTACGCGAATAGCGTAAGCGCGACGTTCTATAGTTAAATTTAGTAGATAATTATAATAAGATAATAGAACCTTAGGTATAGTTAAGAAGTGTAAAGAAATAAGAGCGTATAATATAATAGGCATACTAAAGCCTTATATATAATCTATATTATAGATTATAGTATAAGAAAATAAAACTCTAGAGTATTAAAATAATAGCTCTAAAAGAGAAGATAGTATTATAAATAAATACTAGATATCTTCTCTAGTTAAAGAATATAAGGTTAAAGGCTAATTATTATATAAATTATAAAATAGTAATTAGCGTAGGGTATATAGATTACGTAATTAATATTATACTAAGACTAACTATTAGGCGCTAGTATATAATAGTAGTATTTATGTAATAATAGCTATTAGGAATATTAGGCAGAATAAAGATTAAGTCGTAATAGTAGTAATAGTAATAGACTAGGTAATAAGTATATAGTTATAGAGGATTCCCTTAATATACTCGTTGTAGTTAACTCTTATAAGTTCTTCTTTTACCTAGATTAATACTTAGTTATTCTATCGCTTATATAGAATTAGATTATTATTACTAAATACCTACTATCCCTATTATGTCGCTAGATAAGCTAACGCGGGCTTAATAATATTAGTCTTACCTACCTTAGTGCGGACTAGGATTATAGAGTAGTATAACCTTCCGTATTAATAGTAGTAATATTTATCTTAGCGCTACCTTTAAGTTAAGAGTATACGTATTATAATTAAGACTTAGAATTTCTAATTACTTTAGTATCTTCTTTAATTTTACCTTCTATTTCTAACTTCTATCTACGCTATTATAACTTTATACTACTAAATATTAGTAGGTGTAGTAAACTATAATAGGGTTTAATTATTTACTTTAGTATAGGGCCTATTAGTGTTTCTATATATTTATTTATTAATATTATATAGTCGCTTTTAAACTATAGGTACTGTAAGAAGCCTTCTAGACTTTAGGTACTTAGATAAGCTTTCTAGACTTTAGGTGCTTAGATAAGCCTTCTAGACTTTAGGTGTTTAGATAAGCCTTCTAAACTTTAAGTGCCGTAAGAGGCCTTTTAGACTTTAAGTACTTAGATAAGCCTTTTAGACTTTAGGTACTTAGATAAGCCTTCTAGACTTTAAGTACTTAGATAAGTCTTCTAAACTTTAGGTACTATAAGAGACCTTCTAGACTTTAAGTACTTAGATAAGCCTTCTAAACTTCTAGTGCTTAGATAAGCTTTCTAAACTTTAGTAGATATACGTTTCTAATAGAAGTTTACTATAATATAAAGGGCGTAGGTAATATAGGTTTTAATTAACTATCCTTATTAACGAGTATAGTAAACTTAAAGAGAAAACGTCTAGATATAGAATATTAAGAAATATTTATACTTTATAAAAAGATACTATATTATACTAAGAAATATCTTAAAGCTTACTATAAAGCTTATAGAAGCTTTAGTAGCCTAAGCTTATATTAGTCTAAGGTGTTAAGGCTAAGGGCATCGCCGAACGCCGACATATAGGCATAGCCTATAATATAGCCTTCTTCTTCTCTCTTACTACCTTAAGTCTATATATAGGTAGCTTAACGCGTTTATATAAAACGTTTTAGCTTAAAACGTTTTAAAACGCTTTAATAGCTTAAACTATTTACGCGTTTAAGAAAATCCTTAAACGCGTAAACGATTTAAAAACGCTATAAGAGTCCTAGCGCTAAGCACTCTACCTTTACATCTTAAAAACTCTATAACTACTCTCTACTAACTTAAAATCTTGATAAATCTATTATCTATAGTATCTATTATCGTTATATTATTAAATACCTTATTAGTAAGTGCGATATTAACGCTACTATCGCGAAGACCTATAACGCTGTAAGAGGCTACGCTTAGAGAGCTATTACATAGGTATACTAGAGTTATATTTAATAGGGAAGAGAACTATAAGCTATCTCGTGCTAAAGATTATTTAGAGAGTAGCTTAAAATAACCTTCTATCTATAGACTATACGGATAGCCTAAGCGTTATTTAGACGCGAGTAGTTAATCTATATATCTTACGTATATAACTAAGATATTATTAAGTGTTTACTAACTAGGCTCTAGCCTATTATAATACTCCCCTTTTTCTCTCTTTTAGGGGGTCTTTTAGCGAAAGCCTTCTAGTAAGCGTCTCTTCTTATTCTAAGCGTTCTTTATATAGGCCTCTTATTAATCTAAAGCTTCTATTTTCTTTAGTAATTCTACTAGCTAAAGATCTATTAGAGCGTATCTAACCTATTTTATTTTATAGTAAAGGCGCTAACTATATCCTTAGCGTTTCTACTTCTTACTTATAATCTCCTTTATAAACTACTTATTCTTATCGCCTACTTATAATAGTAGTAGCTAATAGTCGTCTTATACCTAGCTTAGTAAAAGATCTAAGTTAGTAAGATATAGTTTATTAATATAAAAGACTAAGTAGTAGCCTAGAGGGGTATCTAGCTTAACTAAGTAGCTATTAATTACCTCTATTACTATATATTTAGTACTCTTCTAATTAAGCTTTTATAACTAACGTTCTATTTTATACTATTTATTAAGCTTTAGCTAAACCTTATTACTAACTTTATAATTTCTAGCCTCTTTATAGTATTAATTTATTTACTTCTCTTATTCTGCTTAGGCTTTAGCTATAGTAGCTTATACTAGGTTAAACACGTTTTAGAACTTAGCTATAATAGTCTCTATCTTCTTATAGTCTAAACGTTCTTTAGTAGTATATTTCTTTTAACTTATACTTAGTAGAGCCTTTAACTAGAGAGGGTCTATATTATAACTATATTATAAGAAGAATAGGGATACTTCTATTAACGTTACGTCTCTCCTATTAATAGCGATCTAAGCTATAGAGTAGTATATAGTCTAGTTATTCTATAACTAGCTAATAAACGCTTAGATATACTTTCTATACGCTATTTATTTATTCTATAGCGCTATTAGTCTATAGGTAAAACGCTATAGATAACTATTAATTAATCTTTAGAACTTTATAAAGGCGTTCCTAAAGCACGCTAATAAACTAGCTCCCTCTATCTAACGTAATTATATTAGGTAACTAATAATAAGCTACTACTTAGCTAAGAAAAGCTTAAACTACTATCTCTATCTTAATAATAGGTAGCGAGATAAAGATAGCTCCCTTACTTAAGTAATCTATAATAACTATAAGGTAGCTTATACCCTTACTTATTAGTAGTTCTTTAATAAAGTCTATAGATATCTCTTTCTATATCTAATCTAGTATTAGTAGTAGTTTAAGAAATCCTTAGATACCTTCTTACTATAGCTTTATTCTTCTATAAATGTTATAGTTCCTTATATAATATCTAATATTATCTAATATACCTAGCTAGAAGAAATCTTAGGCGACTATCTTATAGGTAATCTCTCTACTTAGATATCTAGCTAAGAGAGAATTATAGACTTCTCTAATTATTTAGATATATAGTTTCTTATTATTTAGCACCTATCTTTTATCTTAATATAGTAATTCTCTCTAATCGCTAATTATATACTCTAAAATAGAGTATTTTATACCTAAGCTTAGCGGGAACCTTTATTTCTACTCTAGTACCGCTTATATTACTTACTAGTACTACTAATTATTCTTTAGAGCTTCTAGCTATAGCTTCTTAAGTTCTAACTAGTCTATACTACTTTTATTAGTAGTAGCGTCTTATTAATCTAGCTATTTTTTAGTTAGGCTAGGATAGCTTTCTATTTATCTTACACGAATTCTTACTAATATAACTTAGCTTTTACCTAAGTCCTCTTTATCTTTACTTACTTTCTCGTAGTAGTAGAATATTAGTTTTAAGATTTAGATAATACGCTTTTATAGGCGTTTATCTTCTATATCTTCTAGTAGGTTCTATTCTCTTCTTAAAAGCGCGTTAGCTCTTACGTTTTACTTCTCTAGCTAGTATAGTATCTCTATATTAAATTAGCTTAATAATATAGCTTAGTAGATTTAATTATAAAGGGCTACGCTTAGGGAGCTATTACATAGGTATACTAGAGTTATATTCGATAGAGAAGAGAACTATAAGCTATCTCGTGCTAAAGGTTATTTAGAGAGCGGCTTAAAATAACTTTCTACCTATAGACTATGCGGATAGTCTAAGCGTTATTTAGACGTAAGTAGTTAATCTATATATCTTACGCACGTAACTAAGATATTATTAAGTGTTTACTAACTAGGCTCTAGCCTATTATAATACCCCTCTCTTCCCCTCTCTTAGGGGGTCTCTTAGTAATAACCTTTTAGTAAGTATCTCTTCTTATTCTAAGCGTCCTTTATATAAGCCTTTTATTAATCTAGAGCTTTTATTTTCTTTAGTAATTCTACTAGCTAAAGATCTATTAGGGCGTATCTAACTTATTTTACCTTATAGTAAAGGCGCTAACTACGTTCTTAGTATTTCTACTTCTTACTTATAATCTCCTTTATAAACTACTTATTCTTATTACCTACTTATAATAGTAGTAGCTAATAGTTGTCTTATACCTAGCTTAGTAAAAGATCTAAGTTAGCGAGGCGTAGTCTATTAATATAAAAGACTAGGTAGTAGCCTAGAAGGGTATCTAGCTTAACTAAGTAGCTATTAATTACCTCTATTACTATATATTTAGTACTCTTCTAATTAAGCTTTTATAACTAACGTTCTATTCTATACTATTTATTAAGCTTTAGCTAAATCTTATTACTAACTTTATAGTTTCTAGCCTTTTATAGTGTTAATATATTTACTTCTCTTATTCTACTTAGGCTTTAGCTATACTAGCTTATACTAGGTTAAACACGTTTTAGAACTTAGCTATAATAGTCTCTATCTTCTTATAGTCTAAACGTTCTTTAGTAGTATATTTCTTTAACTTATACTTAGTAGAGCCTTTAACTAGAGAGGGTCTATATTATAACTATATTATAAGAAGAATAGGGATACTTCTATTAACGTTACGTCTCTCCTATTAATAGCGATCTAAGCTATAGAGTAGTATATAGCCTAGTTATCTATAACTAGCTAATAAACGCTTAGATATATACTTTCTATACGCTATTTATTTATTCTATAGCGCTATTAGTCTATAGGTAAAATGCTATAGATAACTATTAATTAATCTTTAGAACTTTATAAAGGCGTTTCTAAAGCACGCTAATAAACTAGCTCCCTCTATCTAATATAATCGCGTTAGGTAACTAATAGTAAGCTACTACTTAGCTAAGGAAGGCTTAGACTACTATCTCTATCTTAATATTAGTAGTAGAATAAAGATAGCTCTCTTACTTAAGTAATCTATAATAACTATAAGGTAGCTTATACCTCTACTTATTAGTAGTCCTTTAATAAAGTCTATAGATATCTCTTTCTATATTTAATTTAGTATTAGTAGTAGTTTAAGAAATCTTTAGGTACCTTCTTACTATAGCTTTATTCTCCTATAAACGTTATAGTTTCTTACGTAATATCTAATATTATCTAATATACCTAGCTAGAAAAATGTTAGGTAACTATCTTATAAGTAATCTCTCTACTTAGATATCTAGCTAAGAGAGAATTATAGACTTTTCTAATTATTTAGGTACGTAGTTTCTTATTATTTAGTACCTATCTCTTACCTTAATATAGCAATTCTCTCTAATTACTAATTATATACTCTAAGATAGAGTATTTTATACCTAAGCTTAGTAGAACCTTTATTTCTACTCTAGTACTACTTATACTACTTACTAGTACTATTAATTATTTCTTAGAGCTTCTAGCTATAGCTTTTTAAGTTCTAACTAGTCTATACTACTCTTATTAGTAGCGGCGTCTTATTAGTCTAACTATTCTTTAGTTAGGCTAAGATAGCTTTCTATTTATCTTATAAATTCTTACTAATATAACCTAGCTCTTAGTTAAGTTCTTTTTATTCTTACTTACTTTCTTATAGTAGCGGGATATTAGTTTTAAGATTTAGATAATACGCTTTTATAAGCGTTTATCTCTTATATCTTCTAGTAAGTCTTATTCTCTTCTTAAGAGCGTATTAGCTCTTACGTTTTACTTTCTTAGCTAGTATAGTATCTCTATATTAAATTAGCTTAACGACGTAGCTTAGTAAATTTAACGTTTACTTAATATCTTTAGCTTTATAAAGTACTCTAGGTTCTTATAGTTAGTAATTACTTTAAAGCTCTTTACTAAGCGGAGTTTAGCGTTCTATTCTTCTAAGTATTATATTATAGCTAGTAGTTTCTTATTATATATCTTATAATTATATTTGTAGGCGTTATTCTTTCTTAAGAAGTACGCGTAAAGGCGTAGTATCCCTTCTTTATTATACTAAGATAGCACTCCTCTTATTACGTAGCTAGAAGAGTTATATTCTAAGACTATATCTCGCTTAGAGTTAAACGTTACTAAGATAGATTCTATTATAAAGATCTTCTTTAGCTTATTAAATATAGCCTACTTATCTTTTCCTTAGGTAAAGCTTATATCGCCTATTAGATAGGTTAAGGAGGTAGCAATCTTTATAAAGTCTCTAATAAACTTTTAGTATAAGTTAGTAAACCTAAGAAATAATTATACGCCTTTTACTATCTTAGGTGCTTCCTACTTCTTAATAGCTTTAACCTTATTTAGGTCTATAGAGATACCTTCCCTACGTTAATAATAAAACCTAAGTACTTAGTAGATTTTACTTTAAATTTATATTTTTTAATATCTATATAGAGTCCTACGCTCTAGAGCTTACTAAGAACCTTTTAGATATAGTCCTAGTATTATTATAGGCTACTATTAGTATAGATTAATACGTTATTAAGATATACTAAATAGAACTTATCTAGATACTCCTTTAATATCTAATTAATGTACTACTAGAAGGTTCTTAGAGAGTTTACTATACTTAATAGGGTAACTAACTACTTAAATAGACTAAAGCGTATTCTAAAAGCTATTTTCTATTTATTACTTTCTACTACACGAATTTTATAGAAGGTAGTAATAACGTCTAGCTTTATAAACTACTTAGCCCTACTTATATTATTAAGTATCTCTTAGATAAGTAGTAGAGGGTATCTATCCTTCCTAGTAATAGCGTTAAGCGCGTAGTAGTTAATATATAATTAGAGTTCTCTTTCTAGCTTCTTTATAAATAGAACTCGTAAAGAGGCTAGCGAGCTACTTACGCGGATAAATTCTTTTTCTAGGAGAGCTATAAGCTCCCTTTAGAGCACTAGTAACTCGCCCCTTAATATACTATATAGCGGGCCCTATAGCGGCTATAGCTATTAACTATCTTTTAACTCTAGCTTAATCTTATAGTCTACTTCTAGATCTTAGTATAGAGAAAGTTTTAATACTTTCTTTAGATTAAAGAGCTTAAAATAGCTCTAATACTATTTTAGTAGTAGTAACCTTATATCTACTACTTTCTTTAGTACTAACGCCTTATTAATATCTATAATAGAGATAGCGAATATCTATACTCTCTTCTTTAGGTCTTTAGATCTCCTTATAAGACCTATAAACGTAGATACGCTTACCTAATATATAGTGCTTTAGGTTGTAATACCTTTATCGCACCTTACTTAAATACTTTTTAAGTATATAAATAAGCTCCTTTTTACTAGAGTAATTAAGACGTCTTAGTAGTCTATTTACCCTTTTCTTAGGACTACTTCTTTATCTATACTATTAAGTACGTACGTATAAGTAACCTCTTAGTAGCTATATATATTAAACTTAAACCTAGAGACCTTATCTATCTCTAATATCTTTTTATTAATCTCTTCTATTATCTAAGGGGTAATTAAGAAGCGCTTTAAACGGCTTTAGTAAGCGAATTATTTACTAACTAACGCGTAGTATAAATACTTACTATTAATTAACGCAGTTGCGTATAGATAAAGTTTATAATTAAGTATACTATAAGAGGAGGGGTATTTATATACTTTTACTAAAATTAGTTCTATTTACTACTTATCTACTAATCTATTTTCTAAGGCTCTAGACTAAGACTCTAGTCTAAAGCTACTCTTTTCTTAAGTTATCTAACTCGCCTTTATTTATATCCTTTAGAGAAATTTTACTATCTAGTAGTAGCTCTCTTTATGCTACTTAGTTTACTTTAGTACTCTTTACTTTAGAACTCTTCTTATAATACTTAGATATATATTCTTTTTTACTATAGGCGTAGTACTTAACCTAATTAGCGCTTAGCCTACTAGTTCTTGTACTCGCTTTACTAGCCTTTATTAGCTCTTAGTCTATCTTCTTAGGTAGTAATAGTATCTAAGTATCCTTCTAGTAGCTTATACTATAGGCGCGCTAAGATATTCTTTCTTAGAACCTACTATTAAAATTAATATAATAGAGGTTATTTAAAATTTTAATAGCTTTCTCTATATACTTCTTAAAACTAATATTCTTAGAGATATATAGTATAAGGCGTTAGAGCTCTATACTAAGCCCTTTACTAAATATCTCTTAGAGAATAAACTTACTAAAGTTTTAGCTAGCTTCTACGCGTAGCTAGTTAAACTTAGAGACGTAATCTCTAACTAGCTATTAGCTTTACTTTAGGTATTAAAGCTTATTTAGAGCCTATTTTTAGTAGTGTACGTTAAGGAATAAAGTGTCTAGGTATTCTTATAACTTCTTTATAATACTTAGCTAGTTTTCTAGTAGCTATAGTAAGAGAATCTAGGTTACTTTCTCTTTAGTCTAACTAAAGATATATCGCTTCTTAGTATCTTAGAAGAGGTATAAGTATAAGTTATACTCTAGTTTACTTTTACACTTATATTTCTAACTTAGGTAGTTTAAATAGTCTCTATTAAAATATTCTAGGTTAGGAAGCCTCTTCTTCTACAACCTCTCTAAATAGGTAGTTATATCTAGCTAGGTCTTAAGTATATAAGTCTAGAGAGCTAGGCTAAGTTTCTATTATTCTATCGCATCTAAATAAGCTATAATAGGGGATAGTAGCTAGACTAGTTAGGCTATTATCACTACTATAGGGTCCTAAGAGACTTTTAGTAGCTCTTATAGTAATTCTTTAGCTTCCTCTACTTTCTTTATTTATCTTATAACCTTATTTATTATTAGAGCTATAATAGCTTTCTTCTATCTATTATTTCTAAGTATCTATATAATCTCTTAGTATATTTAGTCGTTAGATACTCTAGCGAGGTACTTAGCTAAGGCGTATATAGATAGCTTATTAGCGTTAAAGTTAAGAAGATTATTTTCTATTCTAAATAGTAGAGGGCTTCTTATAAACCTTTATATCTATAGCCTACTTCTCTATAGTAAAGATTAGTAGGGCTTCTAATTATTCTTTAATTAACTCGCATAGGTAATCTCTCTATAACCTACTCCTCTTTAGTAAGGAACTAGTAAGGCTTATCTCTTACTTACTCTCTATAATAAGGCTTTTCTAAATAACTCTTAGTAGTTATTATAAGTCGCGACTTTTAGAACTAATCTTTACGCTTATAATTTTCTTTTAGCTATTCCTTTAGCTAAGTATTATAGCCTATACCTCTTCTATAAAAAACTAATAAGACTTCTAATAATACTTACTCTACTATAGTAAGAGATTATTACCTATTCTTTAATTCTTTAAAGACTAATAAAGCTTTTACTACTTTTACTTACTTTCTTATGAAGTCTTTTGCGGGTAGTAGAACCTATACTTTAGTACTATTAAGGTATTAGGTAGAGCTTTCCTAAATAATATTTAGCGATATAGCTTAGAATCTACTTAACTAACTAATATTTATTTACTCTAGATATCTCGCGAGGCTAGTAGCGCGTTTAACTAAGTGTTCTATAAGACTATAGTCCTAGGCTAGCTATCTTATAATAGCTTCTACCTACTTATTATCTAAGAGCCTATTATACCTTTAAGTAATACTAATTCTATATAGTAGGTTACTCTACTTGTATATTAAAGTAGTAGTTAAGAGAATTAACGCGCTATAAGTTAATAGAGTCTTATAGTAAGGCTTTACTAATTAGAATTAAATATAAAATATAAGGGGCTACGCTTAGAGAGCTATTATATAGGTATACTAGAGTTATATTTAATAAAGAAGAGAACTATAAGCTATCTTATACTAAAGGTTATTTAGAGAGCGGCTTAGAATAACCTTCTATCTATAGACTATACGGATAGTCTAAGCGTTATTTAGACGCGAGTGGTTAATCTATGCGTCTTACGCACGTAACTAAGATATTATTAAGTGTTTACTAACTAGGCTCTAGCCTATTATAAACGCTGCTATACTTTAACGCTATTATATAAACTAAAACTATCTATAACACTAGTAATATAAAGCGCTAGCGTTTAAAAAAAGTAGTATATATATAAACGCTATTGCTTATAGTTTAGTAGTTACTAAGTAAACTCTATCTACTATATTATAGTAGAGGAAATAGGGATAATAGGAGCCGAAGGACGCTCGGACATAGAGATACTAAGGCGCGACGAACATTACTTAGAGACACACAACATAAATACACACTACTTAATATAATTTCTAATATTTTGTATTAAGCACACGTTTCTATAGGCATTCGCTTTACTATATATAGTAACTAATTTATAACTTAAACTCCTAGCTTACCCTTAGGAGAGCTAAGCGCTACTATTGCGTATTATCTAATAAGCTTTCGTGATAGTAATATCTAGGAAGTTTAAGAATAGAAAGAATATAAGAATATAAGAGTAGACTAGGAAGAGCTAAAAGAGTTTTGTAATATAGATATCTAAGCTAAGTAAGTAAGGCTTAGAAGAAAGAAGTAAGTAAAGTAAAAGAGTTATAAAGAATCTAAAAGGTAATTAGATACTAGAAATTAAGATACTATAAGGCGTAAAACAGCCTAGAATAGTAATCTAGAAAGGAGTAAGATAATAGAATATTAGAACGCGAGGGTATATAGGAAACCTTTAAACGATATAGAAAAAGTAGTAGAGAATAAGAAGGTGGCTAAATAGGGCTTACGTAAGCGCGAGAGCTAAATTTAGGTATATAATTACTAGAGTACGGCTAAAAGTAAATTAGAGAACTATAATAAGTAGTTAGAGAGGTACTTTATTAGATAGTAATAGTAAAGTAGTATTATAAACTATTAGAAGGAACTAGAAAGTTTTAAGGTTTCTAAAGAGAAGTTAGTAAGCGACTAGATAAAAGGGCTTAAAATTACGCTCCTAAGAAAGGAGCGCTACTAAATAGTACTTAGTATAATAATAGTAATATTAATTATTATAACTTATATAATTATTACGCTAATCTTTTATATAAGCTTAGTATGTATCTTTACGCGCATAAGTAATAGTTAGAGTAGTAGTAAAAGGTTAAGTAAGAAGACTAAAAAATAGGTAATACTAGACCTATCTAAAAGATAGTTAGACGTAGTAAAGTTTCTTTTCTTTAGTCTAGGGATACTACTACTAATAACGCCTTAGAAAGATAAGAGAGTAGCTATAAATATACTAGATAATAATATTTAAATAATAGGAGTACCCCTAATTATCTATCCGCTAGAGTCCTTAGTATTGTAATAAGTTCTAACGCCTAGCGAATTGTACTAGCCTTTAATAGCGCAGAAGCGATATAAGTTAGATATAGGGAAGGTCCTTTAGATAATAGTAGGTATAGTAAGTAGAAGCGCTATACTAGTATATACTTTATAGCTGCCGCCTTACCTAGCTAATAGTATCTTAATATTTAATAGTAATAATGTTACTCTATTTATAGAGCGCTATAAAGAGATAGCCTATTACTATAAGTTTATACCTAAAATAATGCTTAAGAGGCTTTTAGCGCACTATAGCTATAAATAGAAGAAAATTATCTAGTTAATAGAAGAGTTTAAAAAAGCCTAATAAATAGAAAGCTAGAAAGACCTCTAAAAGGTACTTAAGAAATAGTTTCGCACTAATAATAGGTACTAATAAGAAGTTAGGATAGAGTACTTTAAGTACTAGCTTAAAGAGTATTAGGCTTAAATAGAGCTTAGTACTATAAAGTATCTATAAGAGTTCTATATCTAAAGTAGGCGCTATATTAAAGCTACTATAATTAAAGAAAGTAGAAGAGAATTCTATCTTATAAAAGAACTTCTACTTAGATAGGTAATAAAGGTCCTAGAAAGGTTCTAGCTTTGTATAGATGAGCTTTTATTTTTTAACTATAAAAAAATCTCTAACTACCTTTTAAAGCGATTAGAGATAGAGGAAGATACTAAAATACTTAACCTAAAGAAAGTAGTAAAAGAGTTTACCCTAGAGATAGAATTTAACTTAGCTATAGTAAAAGCGTCTTAGAAAGTAGCTTATAAGTAATAACTAGCTCCTTAATAGATAATAGTCTTTAAGCCTTAAATATTAAGTGTTCCTCTTAAGGATTACGCCCTAAAGCCTACTTAGAAATAACTTCCGCCTAGATTAACGCTAACTAAGAATAAGGTTAATAGCCTAGTAGATAAGATACTTTAGCTTAAGCTAAATAAGGCTTAGCTAGAGTTAGAACCCTAGAACTTTTAATAGACGCCTTAAGAAGCGGAGTTAATAACTAATTAGGTTATCTAGAGAGAGGTTAATAAGTAGACTAATAAGCGTGTAGTAGTATTATATAGCTATATATCTTAAGCTAGCGGTATAGTTTATAACTAAAGCTACTAGTATAGTAGCCTAAATAGTGGTTAGTAACTATAGCGCTAATATTAGTAGAGTTATACGTAGCTAACCTAGGACTAGAATAGCTATTAGAACTATAGTAATAACTCTTAGAACTATTAAAGAAGAATAGGTTATAGTAACTAAAGTAACTAATATAGGTAAGGATTAGGGGTAGGACTTCTCTACTAGGTTTATAATAAGATAAACTATTAGAAAAAGAATTACCTAACTCTCTAAGCCTATATTAATAAGAGTTAGTGCTATCTTAATAACTAATTAGTCCTTAACTAGGGCACTCTAGATTACCTATAAAGAAGAGTTATAAACTTAGAGCTCTACTTATAAAAGGATTTAATAGCTTCTAAGATTAAATAACGCTAGATTAAGTAGAATATTAACCTACTTATATTTACTCTACCTTTTCTAAGCGAGGTTTAGGAAGCTAGACCTATTAAGAATAACGCGATTTCTATCTAGGTTATCTCTAATAATACTAGAGTAATTCTATCTAAAGACTATAACTAATTCTAGAACCTTTCTACTATCCTTAGTAAATCTAACTTAGAAAAGAGTTTTATACTATATAGAGCTAACTAGTATAACTATAGTATAGTAGTATTAGCTACTATTACGCGAAGCGACTTAGGTAAGAAACCTCTAGCTAGCTATAACTTAGGAAAGATTTAGAAGAATACTTAGAAAACTGTTCTTAAGAAGCTTAGTAGTAAATATATTCTATACCTTAGAGAGTATAAGAACTAGGATAATAATTACTTTATAGACTAAAGTCTAAGTAAGGATTATACTATATATTTATAACACGCTAGAACTAGTAGATATAGATATACTTAATACTTTAAGAGATTCTAAGCTAAATAAAACTTTAAAAGATACTTACTTAGAGCTTAGAGAAAGATAGGCGAAAAAGTACTATATAGTAGAAAAGCTAGCCCTAGACGCTTAGAAGATTATTTAGTAGATTTTAGATACTAAAGTTAAGCTACTACTTAAAATAGTCTTAGAAAATATACTAGAAGTCTATAAGCTTTTTTAGATAAGATATACTATAAAGAAGTTTAAGAAGATTAAAGTTAACTTAGTAGCTTAGGTACTAGTAAGTAAAGATAAAGATAACTTAGAAGAGGATCTTAGGCCTAGAATCTAAGTTAATTTATTATTATTAGGATAGCTACTAGACTATATACTAGTAGAGGCCTTAGCTAGGAAGGTTACGTAATACTACTATATTAACGCTAAGTATTAGACAGATGCTTAAATTAGTTATATATAGTAAATATTATCTTAGAAGAAGACTATAAAGTAGGCCTAGTAGAAGGTAATATAAATAATAATTAGCGAGAATATAACTAATTAGCTAGTATTAAACACCTATAAAGAGACTACTCTAAATTTCTAATTAATATTTAGGGTAATACTTTCCTCTCTTTATTAGATTCTAGAGTAGAACTTAACACGATAAAGAAAGTAATAGTAGAGATAGTAAGTCTTTTAATTACCTCTCTGCTAAAAAGTATGCTATTAGCGCGTATAGTATCTACTAATAGTACTATATAAAGTTTTATAGATATTGTATAGAGTGTGCCTATACGTATTAAGTAGATTAAAGTTTAGACTAATTTCTTTATAGTAGAGAGTTATATAAACTCTATTATATTAGGTAATTCTTTTTTAACTAACGCTCGCGCGAGGCTTAAGTATATAACTAATAGGCTTACTTACTACTATATCTTTAGCAAAGATAGAGAGTTTAATATAAAATTTATATATATAAGAAGTAATTAGATTTATGCGCTAGAAGTATATATAGGACCTACGTTAAAAAACTTCTAAGGAGTGTAATTGCTAGCGTAATACTCTCTTATTATAAAATAGAATAGTTAGCTAAGAATAGATTATAAGGAGGAGTAAACTTAATTAGGATATAGATAGAGTAAGAAAGCCTAACTAAGGACCTGTAAGGGATACGACTAGTAATAGAGTAGCTAAGGAAGGTTTAACTAGATAAAAGACTAATACCTATAGAAAATAGGTATTTTATTTAGAGATTAAGCTTCTTAGAAAAGGGGCTGAATAGATATATTATAGTAAGGGATAAGATAGACTATTTATATTATTAAATAACTTTACTAAGAAGCTATTAGAAGAGATTCTCTTAGAAGTTATAAAGCTAATAAAAATATATAAGTATAAAGAAAGAGATATAAAGTTAGTATAAGAGGACTAGCTAAGAGATACTTAAAGGTAAGAAGGAGGCCTTATAGTAGAAGTAATATTAATACTTCTAACTAACCTAAAGGTAATTAGAAGAATAAATTAGCGCTTAAGGTAAATAGTATATATAAATGTAAAGAGTAGAAGATAGAGCTTATTAATAACTTAGGCTAAACTCTAAGGGAGGTTAAAGAGCGATTAGATTAGAAGGAAGAGCTAAGGTAAAGTAGATCCTAAATTATAATAGTAATAAAGCGCCTTTTAGCTAATACTTTAAACTCTAGTATACTTTATTCTTAAGAGGCACTTAGATTACCCTAAAATAGCTAGTAGAAATAAAGATATTACTAGATCTCTAGCTAAGAGAAAAAGAGATATTAGAGAAACTACTCTATAGAAGGGAGTTAGCCCTCGCCTAAAACTTTAGGGAATTAAGAAGAGTTAGCTAAGAAGTAATCTTACTAGTTATTATTAATACTATCCCGCATAAGGCGTAGTAAGCGGACTAGTTTTCTATTCTAAGAAAGCTTTAGGAGGTAGTTATTAAGATAATCTAAGACTAGATTAATAGGGGTACGCTAGAGCTTTATAAGAGCTAGTATTATAACCTTTAGTTTTTAGTAGTAAAGAAGAATAAGAGCTATTAGCTAATTAATAACGCCTAGAAAATTAATAGTATAATAATCTAAGACGCTAATCTACTACCTAACTCTAATAAGTTCTTAGAAGAGTTTACTAGCTATACTATTATATTACTTATAGATTTCTTCTTAGAATATAACTAAGTAGAGCTTTATAAGAACTTAAGAGATATTATAGCTTTCTTAACGCTACTTAAACTTATTTAGTAGTATACTTTACTAATAAGTACTACTAATTCGATTGTAGAGTTCGTGCGCGTAATAACTAAAATCTACTAGGATTATATTCTAAACTGCTATATACCTTATCTAGATAACGTTTATATTAAGAGACCTAAGATAACGTAAAATAAGAAAGAAATTAAGCTAGGTATCTACTAATATATCGCTAAATATCTCTTAAATATAGATTAGGTCCTTATAGATATAGAGAGGGCTAGAGCAACTATCTTAGGTATAAATCTAATTTCTACTATACTTTAATAATTATTATTAGGTATAGGATTAATTAAAATAGTAGGCACCTAGATATAAAAAGGTTAAGAAGATCCTTACCTAGCTAAAACTAATAAACTAGAAAGATATCTAAATATTTATTAGAGTCTACGTTTATTATAGAATCTAGATTATTAGCTTTACTATAGTTACAGAACTATTATTTCTTTTACTTAGAAAGAATACCCCTTTCTATTAGGAATCTAAGTAGTATTTAGCTATAGCTTCTCTTAAAGAGAGTTTATATATAGCGCCTATACTTATCTTAATTAACTATAGCAAACCTTTCTAAGCGATATTTATAGTAGTAGATAGATTAAAGAAAGGATAGGGTGCTATCCTTATATAGCTTAATACGCTTAGGCGCTAATACCTAATTATATAAAAGTAGAGTCTAGTTAATATTAGAAAGAAATTAGAACTTAGATAAATATAAGTATAAAGCGTTACTATTAACGCTAAAGAAGTTTCGCTCTTACCTATATAGAGTAAGATTTATAGTAGAAATAGATACTAAAATACTTATAGTATAGCTTTAGCGTAGCGTAATAGACTTACTAAGAGTACTTATTACAAGATAGCTTACTCTTTTAAACCTCTAGGATTTTAATATTATTTATATACTAGAAAAGAAGAATATAGTAGCTAACGCTCTTTTACGTAGGCTTAAGCTAGAGGGATAGAAACTACTAGAAGAACTAGAAGAGAATGTTAAAGACTTTATTAATATATACCTAAATACTACTTAGCTTATCTTAAAGAAGATCTATAAGATAATCTTAGCGCTTCTATATAGCTACTACCTAGCAGACCTTTCTTTTAGTACTAAGCTATTAGACAATAGCTATTTAGAAGAATCTTAGTAACTTATAGTATAGATTCTTTTTAGAAAACGCCTAGAGAACCTTAATAGGTTAGAATTACGTAAGTTTAAATATAAGGCGTTATAAATAACTATTAGAAAGTAATATCTCTTTATACTACTAAGTAGAGGAAGGCCTTTACGCCGAGTTATAGATAACCCTAGATAGCAATAAGAGATTATTAGAGAACTATATAATGACTTAGGGTATAGAGGTAAAGAAGGTATATAGCGTAAAGTTTAGACACGCTATTACTAAAAGGTAATATAAATAAGTTAAAAAGTACGTTTAATCTTATTCTAAATACTAATTATATATATTAGTAATAGTATAAGAAGCTTTATAGCCTATAGAACTACTTCTATTCTCTTTAGATAGATTATAATTAATATTATATATATACCGCTAGGACTAAATAGCCGTAAGTACCTAATAGTTACTTAGGACTACGCGTCTAGTTAGCTAGAAGCTAAAGCGCTAGTAAAAATAATTTAAAAGCTATTTAGAAGTTCCTAATTAACAATATATTTAGTAGATAGAGACTACCGCTAAAAATATTAGCTAATAGTAGACTAGAGAATAAGAAACTAGTTAAGAACCTATAGTAGTAATAGGGCATTAATAGAGTTATTTTAAGTACTTATTATCTATAAAGGTAAGGCCTAATTAAACGAGGCTATACTTCTATAGTAGCGGCACTAAAGAAGCTTTAGGGAAACTAAGTAGATAACCTAGCTAATATACTCTAGGCTAACTAAATAACTATTAAATAATCTACGTAGGAGACACTAGCGTACTTAGTATTAGGCTAGGAATATATCCTTCTAGTAGAGCTTTCAATCTCTACATAGCAAATATTACTATAGTTAGAAGTTAAAGATACCCTAACACTACTTATAATAAAGGCTTAGTAATTCTAAAGAAAGAATAAGAGGTTCTAGAAGGCTATTAACAGAATAGTATAGCTTAGGTAGGAAAATAAGAACTACTTTAACGACGCGAAGGTCCTTTAGAAAGAACTATTAGCTATTAGAAACCTTATATTACTACGCGACTTCTTTTATAAGACTAATAGATTAATACTTACTAAATTTCTCTCTAAATAGACTAGTCTATTTCGTATTATAAAAACCTATTAGAAAGGATAGTATAATCTAGAAGAACTAGATAGAACTCTATTCTATAGTTATACACTAAGTAATAGGCTAAAGCGTTTTATTTAGCGCACTATAATAGAGCTATAAATAACTAAACTAGAAAAAGGTAAAAAGGCCGCTAAACAGCTATTAGAAGAGATCGCGGATAGTAATAAGAATATATAAGATATAGGTATAAGAGATCTTAAGTAATAAGCGCTAAAATATAGTTAGGACGCCTCTATTAGAGAAGGTAGCTAAGTAGAAAAAGAGAAATACTATAATCTTAGATACCTAAAATAGCTTAGCTAGATAGCTAGCTTTAGAATATATAAAAAGATAAAGATATTATAAGAGTACTATAAAAGATAAGAAAGGCTATAGTAGTAGTACTAAGGATAGAGAAAGGTTTAATACGTTTAAATATTACGCATTTCTATAGTTATTAATAGTAGGTAGGATAGATATAGAGCGCGAAAGGAGCTTAGATAATATATTAGACTAGAATAGACGGACAACTAAAGACCTAAAGGAGGAAACTAAGTACCGCTTTTATAAGAAAATATAAAGAGATAAAGACTACTATAAGGCCTAGATATCTCTAAAATATAGATTATATCTAAGAGCTATCTAGTAAGCATTTAAGTATAATAGAAGAAGAGGGGTCTATCTTCCTAAGTAGGGGAGGAGTATAGTATATAAAGAGGCTTAGATAAAACCTTAGAGACACTTAATAAGAGTATAAATAGAATAGAAAGTTAGAATAAGTTATTTATAAGGATACTATATACTATATAAAAGGCGCTAGATAGCTACTTAGATAAGAAAGGAATAGCTATAACACTAACCTAGAGATACCTCTATAAATAACTAGGTCTAGAAGACTAGCTATAGTGCGTATCTATAGCTCTAAGCTACTATTAAAACTAACTTCTCTAGAGAAGAAGAGTATTAAACGTATTCTTACTCTTAGTATTACTATTATTACTATTATCTTCTTCTAAATTACGCTTAGACCTATCCTTAGAGAATATAGCAAGAATAATAGGCGGAATAGTAGGCCTACTAGCTAAACGCGAAAAATAGTAAATAATTTAATTAAGCTTCTTAGTAAAGTCGTCGGCAACCTTAGTAGTAGGTATAATAAAAATAGTAAGGAGTATAATAGGTAAATAGTAGTTAGAACGTATCTTAGCTAAGGTAAAGGAGTATACGTAGGTAGTAAAGATAAAGTAAAGTAGGTAAGTATAGAGAGCTGCTTAGAAAGAAGAAAGTTTAAGTAAGAAGCGGAATAATATATAGCTAGAAAGAAAGAGATAATATAGGCTATTATTATTAATTAGGTAGTAATAAGCGTTATAGTAAATACTAGCTTAACTAGGTAGTAAAGTAACCTTAGAAAGCAGAGTATTAATAACTAATAATAAGAGCAGTCAGCCGCGGTAGAATAATATAAGAGTAGTATATAAAGTAGGAATAGAACTATAAGGCTAAGAAGCTATTAGAAGCTCTATAGAAAGTATTAGTTAAGTTAATTAGGCGGTCTAGATATAGAAAGGAATAGTAGTATAAGTTTAAGTAACGCTTAGAGTTACTAGCTCTAAAGATCTAGCTAATAAAATATTAAGCTAGTTAGACTATAATTAAAAGACTCTAGAGACCTCTTAGGTAGGTATAGGATAAGCGCTAGATAGGAGAGACTTAAGATATTTTAAATAGCTATTAGCTACCTAAATAATAGAAACTAAAGGGACTTAATAAGAATAGAAAAGGAGAAATAGGTATTAGATAGTAGCTATTTTTTTTTTTTATTTATTTATATAAAATTAATTAGGGAGGCGCTTAAGAGCTAAGGGATTTTTAGAGAGGTAGTAGATATCTAGAGAAAATATATAGTTTATTAGCACTTAGTCTAGAAAGCCTTTAGCTAAGATAAAAGAAAAGAAGGCCTTTCTTCCTAAGTAAGGGAGGGATATAGTAGAGGAAATAGGGATAATAGAAGCTAAAGGACGCTTAGATATAGAGATACTAGGGCGCGATAAATATTACTTAGAGATACACAATACAAATACACACTACTTAATATAATTTCTAATATCTTGCATCAAGCATACGTTCCTGTAGGCATTCGCTCTACTATAATATTCTAGCATATTATATAACGTTAGAGTCTTTTTAGCCTTTATAAACTTTTTCTTTATTATTATAACTAGCTATTACTTTAGTATTTAGAACTATCTCTAATTAGATAATTATCCGTAACGCCTTTAATAAACAAGGGTATCGCGATACACTTATTAGTCTTCTAACGTAACGTTAAATAGCCTTTTTATTAATTAAATAGTCTAAAATAAGAGATCTAGCGCTTACTTATAATCTATTTATAAAGACTAGCTTATTATAAGTTAACGTATAGCTATATATCTTATCGCCTTAAATTATTAGCTTTATAAAGGCTATATAATTAAAGGCAGCTTATTAATAGCTATAAGTCCTATCTATATATTAATAGATCTCTAGATATTACTATTCCGTTTATCTCTTCTTACTATATACATATAGTAGGTCGATTATAAATATAAGCTTTAGAAGGCTCTTTTAGGACTACTAGAATATTATTATAGCTACTCTAGAGAATAGTAAGTACACTTACTTCTTTAAACTCTTAAGGAATATAGAATATAGTCTAAAGTTAGCTAGTATATAGGTAATAACGTAATATCTAATAATACCTATTTAGAGTATCTTAAAACCCTTCTTTAAACTAAGTATAATATAAGTATAGCTTCTAATATAAAAATTAGCTTTTACTACTTAAGTTACGCGATAGTACTAATATTAATAAGGTTAATTTACTACTAAAGAGTGCTATATCTAATATATTAGTTATATTATTAATTTATTCTTATAGGCATTCCTACTTATATCCTCTAAGGAGGCTCTTACTACTACTCTTAACACTATAATAGATATTATAGGGGAAGATCTTCTTATAGAGTTTTTAAGCGTTCTTACTTCTTAATAGAGAAATCTTAGAGCCTAAGCCTAAGCTATTCTATAAACCTTATAGAGATAACGGTTATTTTACTAAAGATATAGCGTTAATAGCTATAAGTCTATTAATAAGAACTTTATAGTATAAGAATATCTCTATACTACGTAAATTATATTAACTATATATCTAGCTGCGTAACTTAAGTATATATATAGTAGAGTAGAATCGTAAGGTAGGCCTCCGCTTAGAGATTAATAATTAGACTTAGTAGTCTTTATAGTACTTAGTTATAGATTAGGCTATAAAAAGATAGCTATAATTAAGGTCTTTAATATATAATAAGAAACACCTTAATAAGATCTATCTTACTTCTAATAACTAGGATATACTATAAAAAGTATATATATTTTATAACTATTTATATAGCAACGCTATACGTAGAGAGAGATACTTATCTATCTCTAATCTCTTTTATTATAGACTCTCTTTTAGTCTACTATAAGTAGTAAAAAGTAAGTATTAATATATTATCTAAACTTTAAGTCATTAGTTAATAGCTTTATAGATATATTACTCTAAAGATAAAAATAAGACCTTTATATAGTTTAATTATAAAGATAGGCTAGTTTATACTTAAGAAGTACTATAATATAACTAATTAGGTTCTAGTATACGCTTCCGCTATTCTTCTAAATCCTATAAGTAGAGTAGTATATCTTAAGAAGAACTAGCTAGCTAAATAGTATAAACTAGCTATTAACGCTACTTAAAACTTTTAGGTAAATAAGTTTAAAGATACTTTACCTTTAGCTAGCTCTATAGCTTCTTAATAAATAGCTCCTTCTTTAAAGTAATATAGTGCTATTCTTAATTAGATTCTATAATATAGTAGAGGGATAGCCTTAATAGTTAGAAGAAAGGCTACCGACCCGCAATTAGTAGAGAGTAGAGAATAAGAAGGTATCTAAATCGCTAAAAGATAGTATTATACATCTAAAAGAAGGTGTTCTATATTATATAAGAAGGTTTCCTCTTTACCCTTATAGAGTCGCCTCTAAATACTTAACCTTTAGCGCTAATTACTTAATGCTAAACACGTGTTAATCTACTATACTATATTTTTCTTCTTAGCCTCTAGCTTAGTCCTCTTAAGCTACTAAATACCTCTTAAAACTATCTAACTCGCTTTTATTAACTCTAACTATCTCGCGATACCTACCTTTCTAATAAATACTCGCGTTTACTCCTCTATCTCTAAAGCGCTCTTAACTAGACTAGGCTAAAGGTTCTTATTAAAAGTCTCTTTATAGACTTACTACTATCTTTAACTACTCTCTTACCTTATAGCTATATTAGTAATTGCCTCTCTTCTTCTCTAATAGCTACTTAGTAATACTAATCTCTTTAGCCTCTTCTATCTCTCTTACTCTATATTACTATTCTTATATACTATATAGAGGCGCTAGCTTTACCCTTCTCTTCTTAAACCTTCTATAATATTTTCTTAGTTTATCCCTCTAACTATTATTTACCTATCTTACTCTCTTTTATAGTCCTCTCTAGCCTAAATATCTCTTATCTAGTTAGCTTTTAGCGTCGCTTACCTTTAGCTTAGCGCTATAGGCCTTACTATTAGTAATCTCTTAGTTTTAGAATATAACTATAAGCGCTCTTATAGTAAGCTATTTTCTAACTACTTTAGTAGTTCTTTAAACTTCTTTAGACGATTAGCCTAAGTTATATTTAGAAATATAACCTTATTTAGATCTTCTAGCTAGTAGTACTCTTTATCTATTTATATCTTCTAGACTCTATATAGACCTCTCTATCTATTATTAAGCTTTCTATCTAAGCTCTTATTAATAGACTTAATTGCGTTCTAAACTAAAACTAGGTCCTCTACTTAAAAGGGTATTAGTACGTCTTTCTTTATATTATAGCTTTCTATAGCTTCTTTCTAAAGTCTTCTTATATAATAGACTACTTTCTCTAAGTTCTCCTTATAGAACTATAGCTATATAGCTCTTACTATAAAGAGATTAGTATAGCTCTAAACTTCGCTCTATAGTAGGCTTTACTACGTTAGTACTATAAGTTTAATTAGAAGGACTAGATTTTAACTAAGTACTAACTACGTAGGTAAGAACTTAAGTAGTCTTTATAGTAATACTCTCTTAGTCTACGTTATCGCTAATAAGTTATCTATCTATAAGCCTAATATCTTTATTAGCCTATAGATAAAGCCTTAATAACCTCTTTTAATAAGCTCTTACGCGCGTAAGTTATACGCTAAAGCTTAAACTTAGTAAATACTAAAGAGTATAGCTAGTAACTAGACTACTAACTTATTCTTAGTTCTACTATCTACTAAAATTCTTTCTAGTACGCCTTAGTAATAGTAGATCTCTTTAAAGATAAACTATATAACTAAATTAGAATTTACTATTAAAAGTGTACGTATCTTAGCTAGCCTAAAAGATACTTATTTATAACTAGTAGGTAGGTTCTACTACGTACCCTTAGTATATACGTAATATTAACTATCTACTAAAACTATATTACTTAAGAGTACGTTAAGTTTAGCTCTACTTCTTTCTAAGTACTTCTTATTATTTAGTAGACCTTATAAGGCTTAAGCTATTTTACTACCTATCTATATATACTATTCTACTAATATTGCTAATATACTACTCTAAACATTATCTAGATTACTTTATAGCCTAATTATTTATAAATTTTCTAGATTAATACTACTTATAGGTCTTCTCTATTTACTACTTAATAAACTAGTATAGTCTTAGTAGCCTTTCTAAATAGATATTAGTGTTACGAATAAACACTAGATATCTCCTCTAGTTAAAGGATACGAGGTTAAAGGCTAACTATCGCACGATAAAGAGGTTATAATCGGCGCGGGGCGCATAGATTACGTAATATAGTATCCTGCTAAGATACAACATCTCGCTAAGAGGGTAGATGTTATAATACCTTAAGATACTAGGATATTAGAGATATCTATAGATACTATTGGCTTAGCAGGAAGACGTAGATATTAATAGATTAGGTAATAAGTATATAGTTATAGAGGATTCCCTTAATATACTTATTATAGTTAACTTATCTTATAGTTCGTCTCTTACTTAGATTAATACTTAAAGTTATTCTATCGCTTATATAGAATTAGATTATTATTACTAAATACCTACTATCTCTATTATATCGCTAGATAACTAACGTAGACTTAACAATATTAGCCTTACCTACCTTAGTGTAGACTAAGATTTAGAGTAGTATACCCCCTATATTAACACTTTAACTACTTATAGACCTTTAGAAAGGTATTTTTAGTAAGTTGTTTAAGTAAGATTAGAAATATATTAGTTAATAGGAACTCCGCTATAATAAGCTATAAGGCTAGCTAAGCTCTACCTCTAGATAATAAAATGCTAGACTAAGACACTAAGTTAGAGACTAAGAAATAAACTCTAGACTTAGGCTAGTACCTATAGGAAACTATAAACGATCTTAAATAATAATCGCGAACTTAGGCAAGATAGATAATAGCTTTAATAGAAACTATTAATTAGCTAATAGCTTAGCTAATAGCTACGCTAAATAAGAAACTATAAGCGCTATATAAGCCTAAGATAGCTACGCTAGAGAAGTACAAAGGCGGGAGATTAGAACTCTATATATTCTTACTAATATTAACTTATACTACGAGTATAATAAAGTACCTAATAATTAGAAAAAAATTCTTATAGTAAGCATATATATAAAAGGAAAGCGGCTAGCTAGATATAGCTATATATTAAAGATTACCTCTATAACCTAGCTATAGAAGAAAAAAAGAAAGAAACCTAAACTCTATTTTAAGTTAGACTAACTTTAAAGATAAAATAGAATATATCTTTAGTAAAGTAGACGTAGAGAACTAAGTAGAGAAGTAATTACTTACTTAAAGTAAACTAAATTAGTATTAATATATATAGCTAAGTTTAAATAGCTATAGTTATAAATTAACTAGGATAATACCGCACTCTAAATAGTGTTTAAGAATAGTTTAAAGGAAATAATTAAAGATAGCCTAGTACACTATAATAAGCTAGAAGATCTATATTTACTTATAGAACTAGCTACCTAAATTAATAACTATCTATAGAAGAGAATAAAGTAGAAGAAAAATACTTTCTTAGCCTCTAATACAAAGAAATACTAATAATAGATTAAGGTTAATAGAGAAGGAGACGTTATTATAACTAATAAAGTATAGAAACGATTTAAGAATTAAAAGACTTAAGAAGAACATCTAGATAGATTATCTAAGAAAGAGCGCCAGAAACGCTATAATAAGAAAGTATATCTATAATATAGTAAAGTTAGACACTTTCGTAGAGACTGCTTAAAGATAATACTAGAAACAGAGAGCTATTAGAATTAGAATAGTTTAATAAAGTACACTCTACCTACGTACTATATAATTACTAGATAATAACATTAGTAACATAGACTTATATAATAAAGCTTAGATACTAGGTAATAAGGCTTACGAGCTTATACCCTAGGCAAAAGAGGTACCTAATATAATATTACAGGATAAAACTACGCCTATAGACTAGTTAGTAACTAGTACTAAAGTAAAATAAAGGTTAGTAAAATATAGGTATTAGGTATACAGAAAATAAGAATATATAGCTAAGAATTACTATTAGAAGAGACGAATCGCTATTACTAGCCCTAAAGCTAAGAAAATAGCATACTAAGCTATACTAGAGCAACTATACTTTAAGGACCTAAAGGTATAGAATAATAAACCTATAGCCCCTAGCGTATTAGAATAGAAGACTAAAGAGTATTAAGCTACGTACTAGACTAAATACGAGCTAAGATATAAGTTCTATAAAGAATAACGCAGGACTATTAGATAGCAGATAAATAATAAATAGTATAAGACGCTTCTTAATAAGGAATATTAAGTAGAAGCCTACTATATATATAAGAAGCCGGAACTATTAAAATAGTAGAGAAATTAGGACAACCTCCTACTACTAGGGGAGTAATATAAGGACCTATACTAGCTTAACTATAAGAATAGGTACGACTACTACCTTACGTAGAAAGAATAATCTAGGAGATAAGAGGACAATTACTACTACCTAAATCTAAGAGATAGAAAATACTTAGTAGAAGCATATTACCTTTATAAAACCCTAAGGATAGAATTAGTATAGTATAAGCTCGTATGCTAGACCTTTTATTATAATAATAATTACCTAATATATTAGGACGCGAAGTCTAATATAGGCTACTTTCTAAAGAAATAATCTAGAAAGCGAGGTTAGTTAATAAACTAGAATACTACTAGAGATAAAGTTACGCTAGTATAGGCAATTCTAAAATAACTCTTTATAATATACGGAACCTAAAGCTATAGGATCTTAGGTTAAGAGCGGAGGTTAGTATATATAGATATAAGATTATAGCGACTATAGATAGTAGTACTATATAGATAGTTATCTTATTCTAAGCTATAGAGAGATATAATATACTATACTAAGTTAAGGACTAACTAGTATAAGTAGTATTAGCTAATAATAACCCTATAACGTATAAAGGCGGCGTAATAAGACTAGAGACCTAACTAGTATTACTAGATATAGTAAGAATAGAGGACTAGATAAATATTAATATTATAGATCTTAGAGAAGAAGATATATTAATTAGCTATAATTAGTTAATTAAGTATAACTTAGCTATTAATTAGCTATAAAAAGAATACTTAGCTAAGAACCTACGCGCAAGGTTACTAGAGTATAAAAAGAGATAGGCCTAATAATCTAGAGCTTACCCTAGAATAGGAAGATTAGCATAATCTTACCTTATAAAATCGTAAGAATCTATAAAAAAGACCCTTAGAAGATAGAAGTTATTTAGATATAGTAGGTCGCGACTATAAAGAAAGGACTAGTACTACTAAATATACTAGAAGAGTATAGAACAAACGAGTTTAGAGAACTATTTAAGGAAATAGAAGTAACTAAGTTAGTAGAATACTAAGAATAGAATTATAAGATTCTTATTAAAGATAGTACTAAGCTTATTCTAAGACTAATATACCTAGTCGCGCCTAAGCATAAAGCTAAGCTGCGAGAGTATATTAGAAAAAATCTAAAAAAGGATTTATCTATAAAAGTAGTAGCTAGATAGCCTTACTAATACTATTTATAAAGAAGCCTAATAAGAAGTAGCGACTATATATAACTTTAGAAGGTTAAATAGCGCAACAATTAAGAATTAATATCTCTTACTACTAATAATAGAGCTTATAGATTAGATCTAGAGAGCTAAGTAGTTTATAAAATTTAACGTTTAGAAAGGATTTTACTATATTTAAATTGCTAAAGAATATAAGTAGAAAATAGCTTTTAAAATAAAATATAGACTATTTAAGTATATAGTTATACTATTTAGATTAACGAACGCGCTGGTAACCTTCTAATTAGTTATTAATAAGATACTCTATAAGTACTTAGGAATCTTTGTACTAGCGTACTTAGATAATATACTAGTATATTCTAAGGGAATACTTAAAGAATATATTAAACTTGTTAAGAAGGTACTTTAGAAGCTTAAGAACTATAAGTTATACTTATAATCTAAGAAGTGTAAGTTTTATACACAGGAAATAGAGTTTCTAAGGTTTATTATCTTAATAGAGGGCGTTAAAATAAATCTAAAGAAAATCTAGACTGTATAGGAATAGCTAATACCTAAGATAGTTAAAGACGTATAATTCTTCTTAGGATTTGCGAACTTTTATAGAAAGTTTATTAGAAACTACTTTTAGATTATAGTACCTCTTATAGAGATTATAAAGAAAGACGTAGGGTTTAAATAAGAAAAGGAACACTAAGAGGCTTTTAAATAACTAAAGTAGGTATTTCTTAAAGCCCTAGTACTAGAAATATACAACCTAAGATATAAGACGCGAGTTAAGACTAACACGTTAGATTACGCTTTTAGCGCTATATTATTATAGTAGAGTAAAGATAGAAAATAGAGACTAGTATTCTACTATTCTAGGAAGTTCTCTAGAGCAGAACTTAATTACAATATTTATAATAAGGAACTACTAAGAGTAGTTAATACCTTTAAATAATAGGAAGTCTATTTGCTAGAACTTCTATATTAGATCAATATATTTTCTAATTACTAGAACTTAATAAGTTTTATAATAACAAAGAAACTTAATAGAAGATAAGTCTAATAGGCTAAGATACTGTTTTAGTTCGACTTTAAGATTACTTATAGAGCTAAATTACTTAATAGAGCTATAAACGCCCTAAGCCGAAGATCTAACCTATAAGAAGAAGGTTATAAAGAACTATATAACATAGTACTTAAGTAGATACCTAATAGTAGCCTAAAGTATAACTAGCTAGAATTAGCTAGAGTAGCTAAGCTAGGATAGTAGGTTATAATATTATAAACGTAGTAGTAGCAGAAGGCCGCTAGCTAGTAACTAGACCTAGGTAGTATAAGTTACGACGACTTACTATAAAACGAGAAGGAGTACTAAGATATAATCTAGAAGGACTAGATATATATACCTCTATATATAAGGAAGGACCTTATTATAGAACTATATAAGTCCCTAGAGTATAAGTATATAGGAGTAGAAGAAATAGTTAGAAGACTAGTAAAGGAATTTGTAATACTATATTTACGAACGTAAGTATAGGATATCCTAGGTAACTATTTAGTATATTATTAGAATAAGCCTAAGAGATATAAGCCCTATAGCCTATTATAGCCCTTAATACTACTATAACAACTATAAATAAGTATAACTATAGACTTTATAGTAAAGCTCCCGCAATTGTTAAAACTAGGATCCGCAAGACTTTGCGACACTATCCTAGTAATCGTAGATTAATTAACTAAGGCGGTAAAGTTTATACCTACTAAAGAATTAATAATAGTAGAAGAGTACGCCTATAAAGTTATAAAGGTACTTATCTTAGAATATAGAATACCTAAAGAGTTTATTATAGACTATAATAAACTATTTACTTCTAAATACTAGAGCACATTCCTAGTAAAGTTAGATGTAAAAAAGAAACTTTTAATAAGCTTTTACCTAGAAACAGACGGCTAGACGGAGAGGATAAACTAGATATTAGAATAGTATTTAAGGATATACGCTAATAAGCTGTAAGATAACTAGGTTAAACTCCTACTAATAGCATAACTAGCCTATAATAGTATAAAATCTATAATAATAAGGTAGTTACCTTACTATACGAACTATAGATATAAGCTAGTCGCTTATTAAGATCTAAAGGATATTAAAAGTATTATAGTAGAAGTAGACGATAAAGCACGCCTTTTATAAGAATTATATAAATAACTAACGTATTCCACCACCGAGCCGGCCAGACCACCGAGCCGGCCACTTTTTCTTGGCATTACTCTTCTCTTAATAACTCTATTAATTCTAGCGCTATAAAGGAAAATAATTAATAAAAAGAAAGCTAGAACTTAGGCCTTTTAAATAAGCTATAATTTGCCTAAATAGGCCTAGTGTAGCTAGAGTTATAAGTAAGTAAAGAATAGAGAGCTCGCTTAAGCTCTAATCCTTGTACTACGTACTTACTATTAGTAATAAACTCTATAACTTCTCTATATATATAAAGATATAAATAAAGTAGATTTCTAATTCTTAAGTCTTTATATATAATAGAAATAGAGTTATTAAGTAAAAGAGACTCTTAAGCTAAATTATAAGCTTTTTACTATTTATAAACGCTAGGTTATATCTATTTACGCTATAACTTTTAGAATATATTAAAAATAGTAAATATAGTATCTACTAGCGTTTTAGCTAGTATAGTTAAGTATCTATAAAATTATATATTTTTTTAAAAGTAGATTATATTTACTAAGAAAAGAGTACTTAGAAATAGTTCTTTTCTAGATAAAGAATAGCTTTAAGAAGTCTCTTAAATAGTTTCTATATACTATTACTATTATAAATATACTTAAAGAATATTAATATATATAATATAGAAGCTACTATACTATCTATACTATATTTAGCTTTAAGAAACTTCTTCTCTTAATATCTTATATAGTATATTAGCTATAGCTTAATAACTCTATTATATATAAGAGTACTATATAGAAAGTCTATAGAAAAAGTTATAGAGTTTATTACTAATAGTATATATATAATACAAGGATTAGAGCTTAAGCGAGCTCTCTATAGTTTAATTACTTATAACTCTAGCTACGCTAGTCCTATTTAGGCAATTTATAGCTTATTAAAACGGCCTAAGTTCTAGCTTTCTTTTTGTTAATTACTTTTCTTTATAGCGCTAGTATTGATAGAGTTATTAAGAGAAGAGTAATGCCAAGAGAAAGTGGCCGGCTCGGTGGTCTGGCCGGCTCGGTGGTGGAATACGTTAAGCTAGAACATTACTTAGAGAAACCTTATAATATCTAAGAGTGCGAATAAATAAAGGATTAAGGGACTAACCTTTAAGAAGAGGGATAAAGTTTTTCTATTAAGATAAAACCTAAAAACTAAACAACTATATAGAAAATTAGATAATCTCTAAGTAGGACTATTCGAAATTCTAAAGATAATTAGCCTAGTAAATTATAAACTCTAGTTGCTACTAGGTATACGCATCTACCCTATCTTTTATAAGAAACTACTAGAACTAGTACTACTAGATGCCGAGTTAGCAACGGACGTTAAACTTAAGAATAATAAGTACAAGGTTAAAGAGATTAAGGACCTATAGAAAGATAGTTATTAGTAGAAGTACTTAGTTAAATAGTAAGGATAGCTAGAAAGCTATAATACGTAGGAACTAGAATAGAATCTTATAAACTATAAGGAACTAGTATAGGAGTACTACTAGAAGCATCTAACGCAGCGGGGACTAAATCCCTAAAAAAGAAAGAAAGATTAAAAAAAGGATTAAGAAAGTTAAGTTTAGTCTATAACTAGCCTATATTAGCTAGAGATCTAGATAGTAATAGTTTAATAGTAGGAAGGTCTATACTAGAGGCGAAGTTCCTCTTAACCTACTCTTTCGCATAATTCTAAATAGTAAGAATCGCAAAGTTATAATAAGTAAAAGACTACTTCTATTTCTAAACCTCTAAGAGCTTAAGCTCTTATTAAGATAGCTAGGTATCTAGCTACGCACGCTACGCCTTTAGATAAGCTACTAAAAGCTCTTTCTCTTCGCGCTCTTCCTATATAATTCTCTACTCTTCCTTAGGAATAAATAGACTATATTTAGTACTAACTAAAATATACCTAGTATAGTAACTAGAAGATATCTTTATAAAGTAGCGAAGCTTCTTCTCCTTATATTACTTATAGTAGAAATCTATCTCTAAGCCCTCCTACTCTATACGCGTAGTATAAGCGCGCTTCTAATTAGTTAATAAGTATAGATAAGGGGTATAGGATTTAAGACCTTAGGTATAGTTAGGAAGGTATAAGGAAAAAAAGTATATAATATAATAAGTATACTAAAGCCTTATATACGATCTACGTTATAGATTATAGTATAGAAAAACGAAACTCTAAAGTATTAAGATAATAGCCCTAAGAGGGAGATAGTGTTATAAATAAATACTAGATATCTCCTCTAGTTAAAGGATATAAGGTTAAAAGCTAACTATTACATAATAAAGAGGTTATAATTAGCGCGGGGCGTATAAATTACGTAATATAGTATCCCGCTAAGATACGATATCTTACTAAGAAGGTAGATATTACAACACCTTATAATACTAGGATATTAGGGATATCTATAGATACTATAGGCTTAGTAGGAAGACATAGATATTAATAAATTAGGTAATAAGTATATAGTTATAGAGGATTCTCTTAATATACTTATTATAGTTAACTTATCTTATAGTTTATCTCTTACCTAGATTAATACTTAAAGTTATTCTATTACTTATATAGAATTAGATTATTATTACTAAATACCTACTATCTCTATTGTGTCGCTAGACAACTAACGCGGACTTAATAACGTTAGCCTTACCTGCCTTAGTGCAGACTAGGATTTAGAGCAGTATACCCTCCGTGTTAACAATTAGTCCTATATAAAGAAGCGTATAGTATTCTTTATCTACTTTTGCTATTCTTAACCCTAGAGCCTATTAGGTCTCTTTAATATTTATAGAAATACTATAATCTCTTCTAATTTCTTATTATACTCCTCTATAAGTAGCCTCTTAATCGCCTCCTTAGTAGCTATAACTAAATTTATCTTCTTAAACTTATTTAGTACTTAATTAATAAATAGCTTTAGGTTATCCTTATTTTCTTTTAGCGGCGTCTACCTCTTAGGCTATAGATACCTTTTTAGCGTATTAGGGATAATATTCTTCTTTCTTAGTACGTAGATAATCTTAAATTCCTACTAAAGAATAGTCGCGAGCTACCTATTTATTATAGAGCCTAGTAAATCTAGAGATAACTAATTAAGCTATATAATTAGTACCTTTACGTCTATTTCTACTTAAAAGAGGTACTTATAAAGGTAAATCTAAAAGACCTTTAGCGTCTAAATAAGCGCTTTATACTTAAGCTTTATAAAGTAGAGCTTTAACTCTACTTTAGACTATAGCGTACTTTTAAACCTTATTATATATTAATAGCTATCTAATCTAACTTACTCTAAGTAAGCTCTTACCCTACGAACTAAGGCGTCTACGCTAACTATTAAGAGACTACTCTAATAGTTAATCGCTATAAGCGCTAGTAGAGAAGTAATTACTTTCTTTAAAATCTTTATTATATATATCTACCTATCTCTCTAAACCTATTCAGCTTCCTTTTAGAGGAGTATAAAGAGTAGCTCTACTTTTAGTAAGAAATAAAAGATCTATTACTAATAGTAGATAATAATACTAATAAACTATTAGATCTCTTCTACTATTTAGTACTCTAGCTACTTAAGAATCTTTTAGACCTTACTTTTTATAGAATAGTAACTATCTTTATTAACTTTATACCTTATAATAGCTATTTAAGAAACTCTCTACTATAACTTCTTTTCTAAGACTATAGCCTTAGCCTAAGCAATATTTATAAGAACTTTATCTATCTATAAAGTATATTTAAGAATAAACTAACGTATACTATTAAAAGCTTCCTCTCCTCTATAGTCGTCTTAAGGCCCTACTACTATAATATTATCTATAAAAGGCGCTATCTCTAGAAGGTAATTATAGAGAATCTTTATTACTATCTAAATAAAGACTGCTATAGAGTTTATTACGCCTATTAGAAGTATATACTATTAGTATAGCCTATTTAGTGTCTAAAGGCTATTATATCTCTACTAAACGTATATAATAGTATCTAGTTATAACTTAAAAATAGATTAAATAGAGCTTACGTTCTTCTATTTATAACCTCTCTAAGAACTTATTAGTAGATAGTAGAATATAGGCGTCTCTTAGCGTTATAGTGTTATATTATATAACGTATTTTACTACCGAGCCGGCTAGACTACCGAGCTGTAAGGCAGACATCGGGCATAGAAAGGTAGACTAGTTAGATAACTCTTGGATTTAGAAGTAGAGATAATAGTAGACAACCTCTCTAAGAAGAGAGAGAGTCTACTCTATATAGTAAGAGGAGGAGAGTCTAAGCCTATAGTAGCTAGCGTATATACTAGGCCTAATTAGGACTAGTCTATACGCTAAGCCTATATAGGACTGTGCGTAAGAAAGAGAGTTCTGTCCTTACACGTGCCCCTCTAAAAAAAAGAACTTAGCCTTATCTCTAAGGCTAGTAATAGTAAAAGGAAGTAACTAAAACTAAAGAAATAGTAAAGACTATAATAAAAAACTATCTAAGAGCTCCTAAAAGTTAGATATAGCTTCTAGAATCCCCTATAGCAGCTATCTTATTAAATCTAGCATTTAGGTTTATATAGAGCTGCGTATATCTACGCGATTTACTATATAAAACGTAGGTTTCTAATACTGTTTCTAGCTAGAGATCCCCTAACCTATAACGTTTAAGCACCTTATATTCTTATATACTATATAGACCTAGTAGTAGCATAACTACTAAATACCTATAGTTAAAATATATTAAGATTACAGCTTATTATTAGGCTCGTAGGTATAAGCTTATAGGCGTAGGCTTATAGGCGTGGCTTATAGGCGTGGGCGTAGGCTTATAAGCGTAAAGGTAGCTTATAGGCCTAAGCTTATAAGCGTAGGGAGCCTATAGCGTACTAAGCTTAGTAGCATATATTTAGGTAGCTTCTAAGCGTTCTTAAGGTACTTTTTTATAGTTACGCTATATATAACTATAAGGTTTTACGCTAAATTATCGCTAGAGAGAAAGTTATTAGAAAATTAATTATAATCTTTAGAGAGCGGTTGCTAGTTAGTAGGCATAGCTAGGCCTAGTAGGTAGAGTTTCTCTAGGTAGCGCTAGTAGAATAGAAAAGCGTTATAGTAGTCTAAATAGTCCTTAGCGTTATACTACTCTACTTTTAGGTAATCTATCTATTTAATCTTATATTACTAGCGATCCTTTACGCGTCCTTTAGTGCCTAGTTATATATTAATAAACTTATTAACTAGCTATTTAGTATAGCTATCCCTTTTCTTATCTATAATTTAAACTTCTACTAGTATAGGTAGTGCTTAATCTAGAAGTCCTTTATTATTAGTAGGTCTAAGCAGACGTAGGTAAAAGATAGAGAATACTCTAGCTAATACTATAGCGTTAGGCAGTTCTAATTCGTATACTCGTCTATTATATATAGTGCGGGTAATAGTATATAGTCCTACCTATTAATAGTTAAGCTTCTTTATCCCGCTAAAGGTACTCTAATTAACTATAGATACCTAGACTTTATCACCTACTTAGTATAGAGGTATAGCGTAGCAAGAGGTATTTACTTACGCAGATTACTCCTATTATACCTAGCGCAGCTATTCTTTTAGGTAGATAATAAGGTCTATATTAGAGTTTATTATTTTATTAGCCTAGATAATTTAGTCTCTAATAGGTTATAGTAAGTTCGTTTTAATATTCTCCTAGAGGTAAATGCTACTTTAAGAGTAATAACCTAAGTTAGTAAAAAATAGGGTTATTCCTATACTTAAATTAATAGTATTATTTACTTAGAATTCAGCGATAGGAAGCTAAGCTACCTAGTTATCTTATACGTAGTTAACGAACTAGCGTAGGAACGTTTTAAGGGATTAGTTTATATATTTTATTTAGCTATTAGTTTCTAGGTAGTATATAGTTAATAACTTTCTTTTAATATAGAGCCTCTTATAAAGTTACTTCTAAAAAAGAGCGATAAAATTAGAGCTATAGTTTAACGTAATACTAATAGGAAGACTGTAGTACTAAAAGATATCTATAAAATAACTAGCTGTTTCTACTACTATCTAACCTTATATTAGATAGAAGTAGTAATATTTAGTAAGGTAGTTAACTACTACTAGAATATTCCTATATTCGTAGTTTTCGTGCTAAGATAGAGAGAGGTCCTAAATATAGTCTACTATTAGGTTACTCTATTAGGAGTGTAGAATTAGCAGCGGCTATAAATATCTATATTTACTATCCTAAGGGGACTTAGTGCGCTTATATACTGTATAAGCTTTATAGTATATTATAATAGATTATAGTATTCTAGGCTAGTAGTAGCGCTTATATATTAGATATAGCGTTACGTAGGGGCCCTTATAGCTCGCGATCTTATAATTATAGTATAGGTTAAAGATTCTTTAACGCAAACGGGCGTTATTAGGGATATATAGCCGCGTGCGATCTATAAATAAATACTAGTTATCTCCTTCGCCTAAAGACGTAAGGTCTGCTATACTTATATAGTACCTATTCTTATAAAACTACTTAGAAAGCTTAGAGTTACTAGCGTTAATAGCTACGAACGCTTTAATAGCTATAAGGTTATTTTAGTAGGCTATTATAAGTAGTTCTTCTATAGGTCTAGAGTCTTATTTGTAAGAGGGTAACGTTAGGTCTAGTTTACTATTAGGTAGATTAAAATCTAGCTCTAATAGTGCTAAAGAGTCTAGATTACGTACTAATCTAAAGAGAAATCCGCAGAGACGCCGCTATTTAGGCTAAATTTTATTAGGCTAAGAGTCTAAAAATATAGATAGTGTATAAAGTGCTATTTAAATCGCTAGTTATATACCTAAAGAGAAGACTTTAGAACTAAGGATAATCTTTGTATTCGCGAACTAGAGGTCTAAGGGATCTATAGGCTCGTCTTATAGGCGCCTACTAAGGGCGTCTACTTCTCTATTTTATTCCCCTAAGGCGTATAAGATCTTAAAATTAAATTAAGATAGAAAAATAGACTAGTAGGCTTATTAGCGTATAAGCAATTTTAAACTTATAAAGTACTTTAGGTTTTTATAGTCTATAATAATGCTAACTTAGTAGCTAGAGCCTATAAGCTTTAGTTCCTATTTCTTAAATACCTAAATAATACCTATAAGTTCGAGGTTATAAATATCGTAGTTATATTCTATAGTAGAGTACTTCTTTAAGAAGAAGGCGATAGGTTATAGAACACTTTATACGTTTAGTTATTTTATTACTCTACTATATACCTATCTTAAGAAATCTATAAAAATTAAGATAGGCTTCTCTAGGTTAAAGTGCTGTAGTATAATATTCTAGTAAAAAGCGTTTTTTAATACTTATAATACTATATTATAGTTAGAGTTCTATTTTAGCGGCTCGTACGTTATATAGGCTTTACCTTAGCTATTTTTATTAGGAATAACTTTTACGCGGATCTACTTTATAAGGGGAAGGGCTATAGTAGAGTAACTCTTAATAAATTATTAATAGAATCTAGTATAGCTAAGGAACGCTAGTAATTCTTTTATAGAGTTTAGTTTATTCTATTCGCAGATAGCTAATACCTTATCTAGATCTATTTTAATTCCCTTATCTATTATAATTATACCTAAGAACTTTACCTTTATGTAGTAAAATTTAGACTTACGGGGGTTAATATAGAAACTTTAGTCTTTAAGCTAAGATAAAACTTTCTTAATATAGGAAACGTAGGCTAATTTAGATTTAGAGTAGACTAGGATATTATTAAGGTAAGTAGTATAGAACTAATCTAGGTACTTAAATAGAGCACTATTAATTATACGCTAAAAGGAAGCGGGTATATTATAGAGGCTAAATAGTATAACTTTATACTAATACGTGTTATAGTAGGTAATAAAAGCTATAAGCTATTTAGACCCTAGTTTTATATAAATTCTATAGAAAGCGTGTATAATATTAAACTTTAAGAAGATAGTAGCCTTATTTAGCTTAGCTAGAGTTTCTTAAAAGAAGGGAATAGAGTATTAGTCTTTAACCGTAGCCTTATTTAAGTCCTAGTAATTTACGCATATATATAAGCCGCCTCCTAGTTTAGTAATAATAAGTAGTAAGTTATAGGCTAGAGAGTTATAGTGTTTAATAAAGCCTTTATTTTCTATATCTTTAACATAGAGTCTAATAGCCTCTAGCTACTAGCCTAAGAATAGCCTAGGCTAGTAATTTAGAATTTTAGCGTCTAGTTTTAGCTCTATATTATAGTTAAATTTAGAATATTTAGAGAGCTTTCCTGCGGTAGCTTTATTAATATAGGAATATAGCTAAAGTATTCCTAGAATAGCTAAGATATAAGAATTTCTTTAAAAGTAGTTTTTAGAATTCTAGTTATAAACTTCTTAAAATCTTTATCTACTACTACTTATCTAACTTTAGGGCGGCCTAGTTCCTCTAAAGGTTAAAGTAAAATTATATAGAGAGTATAGTCTTAGCGTTTTACTATAACCTTAATAACTTTCTAGGATACTTTCTTTACTTCTAGTAAGCCTAGAGGTGTTAGAGAAGGCTTAGAATTATTACTTTCTATAGTAGGTTTAGCGGGGGTCTTAGGCTCTACTATACTATTAAGATAGATAATAGTTAGAGTAGATCTAGTAAGCTAGTAGTAACTTTAGTAGTAGTTATTAAGAAATTTAATTCTCTTATTATAATAGTCTAGGGTTAGCTAGTAGAGTTACCTCTATTAAAAGCCTAGGACTAGGTCGAAAGAGCTATATATATTAACTATATAGGCTACTATACGCTCTAGATAATTATCTAATCTAAGATAGAACTTAACGCGTTCTATAATAGTTTTAACTAGTACCTCTTTATATCTCTTACACGTAACTAGTGTAGATAGATTAATAGACTT
Organism: Pyrenophora teres f. maculata; assembly: GCA_014334815.1. Lineage (NCBI taxonomy): Eukaryota > Fungi > Ascomycota > Dothideomycetes > Pleosporales > Pleosporaceae > Pyrenophora > Pyrenophora teres. Next base: position 3,312,620 of record CP060573.1, on the reverse strand, counting down.
TATTATTTAAACCTATTATAGAAAGTATTAGAAGACAAAATTAGAGTTAGCTCTATTATCTACTAATATATAATATATATAGGGAACGTTATTCTAAGGCCTAATAAAAGAGTAAAATATAAATTATAAGAGATCCTTCTACGTAGGTGCTGCCTTTATCTAAGTAGAGATATTTCTAAGGAAGGTCCTAGCGTTATATAGAGTAAGTCTAGTAAAGAAGTCTACTAAGGCTTCTTTCTAAGGCTAGGTAGAGATTTTAGAGAGTAGCCTAGTCTCTAAGGTTACTCTTCCCCTAATAAGTTAGTACTATAATAGCCTAACTCCTTAATATTATCGTAATCTAACCTAGATTTGTCTAGGTATATAGTTATATACTAGTTGTTCTCTAAGAGCCTAGACTTTAAAGACTTTTTTAACTCTAGATATTCTCGTGCAAAATATCTAGGCTTACTATAGATATAACACGTAAGTATTTTAGCTATTAGTAGGTCCTATAGGGCGCTTTTTAGTATATATACTATTTCTCTTAGGCGTTCTATACCTTTAGGTTTATAGCTTTCTTCTACTAGTTTCTAAGAGCAATATAGAGTTATCTAAGGGCGAAAGTAGTTCTATTATTTAGCTAAAAACTCTAAAAAGTTTATAAAGTCTAATTAAGCTACTAGGTTTAAGATAGCGTTAAGTAGACTATAGTAGCCTAGACTATCTCTTATAGCGGATAAAGCGAACGCTATCTTATTATAAAGACGTATAGAAAGCTTACTATAGAGCTTATAAGCCTAGATTATATAGCTAAGTTAGAGCTATAAAGCTAAGGCTTCAAATTCTATATAGAAGTAGCTCTAGGCCTCTCTTTCTATTTTATATATAGAGTTAGGAAAGTAAGGATAGATTAAGTTATAAATAGCCTTATCTACTATAACTTATAGATTAGAATCCCTAAAAACGTTCTAGAGGGTAACTATATACTTAATATCTAATTTATATTTATAGCTAAATTTATTTATTCTATTAGTTAAGATTATTGCGGCTAAGCTATTAATAAGAGAGAAGAGACTATTTACTTATAATTCTAGATACTAAAAGTGCTTACCTTTTAAACGCTAGAACGTAAGTAGCTATATTATAAAGTAGTATAGCTTATTAGATTCTAATTTAAATACCTTAGGCTATGCTACGTTATTATTATTACTTTTAGTATATATAGAAAGTAACTCTAGCTTAGGACTATTACTATAGTAAAGTAAAGATTAGAATAAGTCCCTATTTACTAGAATAGAACTTGTTATTAAGTATCTTTAAAGGGCCCTAGTAGTATAACTATATACCGAACTTATTTAGTATAGTCTTATTATAGGGTGCTTCGCGGTCTAAGATACGTATAGGTATAAATAGGCCTATTAATTATTTAGAGGGAGCAGCTATAGGTAGTTAGCTAGAGGGTAGAGAACTATCTAAAAGGTAGTCTTTTAGTTCTATATTAGCTTTATTTATAAGAGCTTAATACTTAGCTAGTAAGAGAGTATAGAAACTCTTCTACTATTAAGCTAATTCTACTTAGTAGTTTAGGTCTTTAGTGTAGTTATCTACTTACTCGCGAGCTATACTAAGAGCTTCTCTAAAGTTCTAGGCATTATTATATCCCTTTTTCTATACCTAAATTAGATTATAGTACAGCTAGTTAGCTAGGGTGCGTAAGGTAGATAATTATAGCATTAATTTATCTAAGCCTAAGGTTTCTAGAGTTAGGACTATCTAGTTATCTTTCTTATAAAGTAGCTAAAATAGAGTAGTATATAGCTCTTTATTCTATTAGAATAGGTAAGCTAAGAGATTCTCTATAGTAAACTTATTTATCTATAATAACTAGTAGTTTTTTAGGCTCTATTCGCGTAGTTCTACTACACGTAGCTTACCTTTTAAACTAGATAGTTTATTAGTAGTATTAGAGAAAGTAAATAACTAATCTTTTTTACGTAGAGTATTAGGCTTAGATTCTTTAGAGTCTACTTCTAACTATAATACTAGCTAAGAGGGTACCTTAGACGTTAACTAAGTATTATACTTATATTTATAAAATTTAGAGCTAAGGTAGGAAGTAGGCTTATCTATCTCTATAGTAGGGGAGGTAGTTATTGAAGAAGGTAGAGGTTCTTTAGTAGACTTAGAGAGTACCTTATTAAGAATTCTAGCTAATATCCTAGCGAACTAAAGGTTAAAAGAATCTTTATTAACTTTACGCAATATATTACGTTTATTAAAGAAGATTAGAGAGGGTAACCTATATAAGGTAAGGAGTAGCCTAAACTAGATACGATTTATAGTAAGTATATTATAGTATAGTAGATTAATACGTGTTCGGAGTTAGGTAATTAGCGCTAGGGTTAAGTATTTTAGAATAACTCTACGTAGAGGAGCTCGATAGTTATAGTACACTATTCTTAATACTACTGTTTATTTGTTTAGATACCTTCTTATTCTCTACTCTCTACTAATTACAGGTTAGTAGCCTCTCTTCTAACTATTAAGGCTATCCCTCTACTATATCTTTAGTAACCTAACTAGGGGGACACGACGGTCTATTAGTAGAGTAGTAGAGAAACCTCTTTATTTTACCTATTTTTAAGGAGAAGTTATAGAGGTAGAGACCTATAATAAGTTTTTAGGGACCCTATTAAACTTTAAGCGCTTACTAATAAAGTTTACTAAAGCGGCGGAACTCTTAGGGAGTTTCTACAGTATTAGTAGAGTAGTATAGTAACTTATAGAAGGACTATAGAACTAGCATAATATATAGCTAAATAAGAGTAGGCGAGAGTGTAACGCCTAAGTGCTAAGAAGGCACTTTTTACTAAGGTAGTAAAGGAATATTAGAAGAGAAGGAAGGAACCTGTCTTAGAGAGAGAATTAGAAGTCTAAAAGTAGCGGAATAGTATATACGCTAATAAAGAATTAGCGACTTCTAAGAACTTTTAATTAAGTAGTATCTATAATATATAACTAGAGTAGGTCTTTTTTATTAAATAGTATACTATCTAAGACGTCTTTAACGCGGAGCGGAGAGCCTATAGTAACTATAATAGTAGAACCTAAGCTACTTATAGTAACTTATAACTCTTACTATTAGTATCTAGGAAAGCTAGAACTATATAATACGTATGCGCTACGCTTTAATAGAGAGAATATTTTAGAGTTCTTAGATAAGTATAACTTTAAAGCTAATTAAGTAGACTAGCTATAAGATTTTTAAAAGAAGTAGCTGCTATACTTCTATATATAGAAGTATAAAGCGTTTATCTAAAAGCTACTAAGCTACTATAGAGTAGAGACCTATAAATAGTATAAAGATAAGCTTTAAGAGCTATACGTAGAGTAGGATAAGTTTTAGTAGTAGAGTATCTAAGTATTTATTAAGAGCTATATAAAGAAGATATAGCAAAGGTAACCTACTATCTAGATTACTAAATACTACTAGAACTTTATAACCTACTTTGCGGCTATAGAGACCTAAGAATAGGTCGCGAAAGCTAAGAAGGGCTACTTCTTCTTCTAAGGACTTACTTAAGAGGATATAGAGTAAGTAATATACTATATACTAAGAGAGGATTAGCCGCGCTTAGATAATATCGCTTTATTTAAAATTAAGAAGATCTATTAATTTATCTATAAACACTAAGTATAAGAGAAAGAGTTAAGTACTCTATATACTAACTATAGTTTAAAGAGCTAAACGCTAGCCTACCGCGACGTAGAGATAGTAGAGGAGCTAATACTAGCGCTTAAGAAGTCTTTAGTAACTCTATAATAGATAGTTCTTAGAATACTACTAATTATTACTTAACCTAAGAAGCTAGCTACTCTAAAAGTTAATAAGGTAGTAGAGGACTTTATTTAGCGCTTTTAAGGGCTATCTATAATAATAGAGTAGCTTAATAAGATAGCTAAAAGTAATATAGGACTATAAAGACTTCTTATTAAGCTAGAGAACTATATAGAGGTGTATAAGTAGCTAGTGCTAAGACTATATTAGGTAAGTATAGAGATTCTAGAGTATAATAATAGAAGCTTTAAATTAATATATCTACTAATAACTAGCGCGTAATTAGGCGTAAACTATATAAGTAACTAAGACCTATAGTATACTTATTATAGGTGCTGTAGGTAAGAAGGGTATCTTATTATAAACTATCTAGACTAAAACTTACTAAAAGGTAATTAGTAGTATTATACTTAAAGCGAAGAGTAAATAAATAGCTAAAAATAAGTACAATACTACTTTAGGCTGTATCTAACTACTATCTAGAGTATATTTCTAGATAGAGGCATTACTCTAAAGCCTTTTAGAAGCGAGGTTCTTAAGTAGATACTATAGTCGTTAAAGGAGTATTTTAAAGTAACTAATAACTAACTAAAACGACCTATATAAGAAGTACTCTTGAATTAGTTTAACACGGCTAGTAGGCTTATTAAGGTTAAAAGAACTAGTAGTAGTAGTAAAAGCTATATAATAGAATTAAGCGAGGAAGTAGAGCTAATAGCGAGGTAAACAATAGCCCTTTAGTTAGCTATATAGTTTCTTAAAACTATATCTTATAGAGTACTACGCCCTAAAGACAACTTAGAAGTTAACGCTATAGATAGGCGTATAAAGGCTAGTCGACTAGCGAAAGAATAGTAGGAGCGTAAGGCTCGCCTTAGAAAGAAACCTAGGATACCTTAAATAAAGAGTAGTTAGATAGTAAGTAGCTATAAAAATATAGATATTAAGAAGAAGTTAGAGGTACTAAGGTATATAGCCTAAGTAGAGATTAACAACTCTTAGGTACTAGAAACTTAGATTTAAAGACGCCTTAATACTCTAATAAGTAATAGAATATATAAGAGAGATAGCTAGAGCGCTATAGTAGATTATAATATTATACCTATACTAGCGCCTATTCTAAGAGCCCCTCGAGCCTTTATATCTATAACTATACTAATAACTAAAGATCTAGCAGCGATAACTTAGAATATAGTACTAATAGTACTTATAAAAGTAATATTAAACTAGAAAGTCTATAGAATCTAGTAGCTTAACCTATTAGCGTCTCCTAAGATAGCTATAGTAGTAACTAAGGCACTTAAAAAAGCGCATAGGCCACGTATATACTTTTAGATTAGTAAAACGCATTTAGGAGAGATAATAGAGGTTTAGTAGGTAGAGACTAATAGCGACAAAGAAGAGTTAATAGAAGAAGCTATATAGTAACTATACAACTAGGGTTTAGAAGAAACGTATATAATAGAAGCTAAGAATTCGCAGCTAAAGATTATTATAAAGGATATTCTAGCGCAGCTATATCTAAAGATAAATTATAGTATTAAGCGAGTAGAAGTTAGAGAAATAAATAAGCTCTATAACTTCTAAAACTATAATATTAGTAATAAAAAAGATAGCTACGTTAAGACGTAGTTAAGAATACCCTCCAAAGCGCGACTAAAGGGCGAAGCGTAGTAGTAGTAGTATTTAGTAAAAAGATAGTTACTAATATACTAGGTATCTCTCTATAGTAGTATAGGGCGAGTACTTATTAATATAGGCTTATAGCTAAATATTATATAGCTTTTAATAGTAAGAGCGCTAAACGTCTATATTACTAAGCTAGATTAGTTAAGTCTACCTCCTAAATTATAGTAGGGCATAATAACTACTAATAGAGGGATAGACCCCTTTATAGGTATAGCCTATTTAGTCCTAATTATAGTTAGAGAGATTATAGTACTAATATATTTTTAGATTATAAAACGTTTATAGAGAGTAATTCTTCTTAGAATACTATAGTATATAACAGCGCGGCTCTAGATATAGTTTAATACTATTAGTTAGATACTTTACTATATTAAGTTAATAGATAGGCGGCGTAAAGTCTCTTTTATAGGCTATAATCTAGCGCCTATAGCTAACGCGGTATTAATTAAGCATTAGAGAAAAGAATAGCGAGCGTACTTACTAAGGAAGTATACTTAGTAGAGGAGTATTACTTAGAACTTATATTAAGTAATATATAGGTAGCGCGCTTATTTATATATATACCTAAGTATAGATAGTTATTTAGAGAAGAGCTAGACTACTAGAAAGAGAGGAAGTTAGAGTAGGTATTATTAGCGGAGGAGTAGAGATCCTTTAAGAAGATAGTAAGGTAGTAGTTTCGCCTATCGCGTAATAGGTTATTAGAGGAAGTAAATACCCTATATAAGAGAGTTGCTAATAAAGTAAAGCCTATAAATATACTAAGAGAGGACGCGCTAATAGATCTTAGACGTAAGGACTAAAAGGAGCGCGTAATAGCTTATTAAGCCGCTTAAATAGTACTTAGAAGACTAGATATTAGGCTATTTAATTACCTTTTCTATAGCTAGATAGTAACTTTTCTAAGAGAGTATTAGTTAAACCTAGAGCGCCTTTAAAAGATAAATATTAGTAAAGATCTCCGCCTAAATAAGGTTTACTTAATCTAGTAGCTTATATTCTAGAGAGAGAATACGCTAGCATAGGAGTTTTAGCATATATTATAAATTTATAAAGATATATAGCCTCTATATAAGATTTAGACTATTCTATATACTATATAGTAAGAGAAGAACTTTCTATTACTAAAGAAGCTTATACTAATTATAAACGCAATAGTAGATATATAGATAGAGCGAGGGATATTTGAGTATTAGGATAGGTAGTACTATAATAAATACTTTCTTATTCTAAAGATTAAGCGACTAGTTAAACTAGAGGACTTTTAGTTTATTAATAATACTATAATATAACGCTGTAACGATAAAGGACGCCTATATTCTACTATCTACTAATAAGTTCTTAGAGAGGTTCGCGAATAAAAGGACGTATACTCTATTTAATCTATTTTTAGGTTATAACTAGATACTATTATATACGTCTAGTAGAGATATAATAGCCTTTTAGACGCTAAATAGGCTATACTAATAGTATACACTCCTAATAAGCGCGACAAACTCTATAGTAGTCTTTATTTAGGTAGTAATAAAGATTCTCTATAATTACCTTCTAGAGATAGCGCCTTTTATAGATAATATTATAGTAGCAGGGCCTTAAGATAACTACAGAGGAGAGAAAGTTTTTAATAGTATATATTAGTTTATTCTTAAATATGCTTTATAGATAGATAAAGTCCTTATAGATATTACTTAGGCTAAGGCTATAGTCTTAGGAAAGAAGTTATAGTAGAGAGTTCTCTAAATAGCTATTATAAGGTATAAGGTTAATAAAGATAGTTACTATTCTATAAAAAATAAGGTCTAAAAGATTCTTAAGTAGCTAAAGTGCTAAATAGTAAAAGAGGTCTAATAGATTAGTATTATTATTTACTATTAGTAATAGATCTTCTATTTCTCGCTAAAAGTAGAGCTACTTTTTATACTCCTCTAAAAGGAAGCTAAATAGGTTTAGAGAGATAAGTAGATATATATAATAAAGATTCTAAAGAAAGTAATTACCTCTCTACTAGCGCTTATAGCGATAGACTATTAGAGCGGTCTCTTAATAGTCGGCGTAGACGCCTTAGTTCGCGGGGTAAGAGTTTACTTAGAGTAAGTTAGATTAAATAGCCGTCGCTATATAATAAGGTTTAAAAGCACGCTATAGTTAGAAGTAGAGTCGAAGCTCTACTCTATAAAGCTTAAGTATAAAGTACTTATTTAGGCGCTAAAGGTCTTTTAGATTTACCTTTATAAATACCTCTTCTAAGTAGAAATAGACGTAAAGGTGCTAATTACGTAGCTTAATTAGTTGTCTCTAGATTTACTAGGCTCTATAATAAATAGGTAGCTTGCGACTATTCTTTAGTAGGAATTTGAGATTATCTATATACTAAGAAAGAAGAATATTATCCCTAATACGCTATTAAGGTATCCGTAGCCTAAAGGGTAGACGCTACTAAAAGAAGACGAGGATAACTTAGAGCCGTTTATTAATTAAGTACTAAATAAGTTTAAGGAGATAAACTTAGTTATAGCTACTAAGAAGGCGATTAGGAAGCTACTTATAGAGAAGTATAATAAGAAATTAGAAGAGATTATAGTATTTCTATAGACGTTAAAGAGACTAAATAGGCTCTAGGGTTAAGAACAGCAAAAGTAAATAAAGAATACTATACGCTTCTTTATATAGGACTAATATCTATTTAGAAAGGCTACTAAGACTATACTAGTTTGCTAAGTAGTAAATAGAGAAGACCTATAAGTAGTATTAATCTAAGAAATTTATAAATAATTAGGCTATAAAGAGATCTAGATAACGTTTAGAGTAGTATATTAGTAATATTAGTAAGATAGTATATATAGATAGGTAGCGAAATAGCTTAGACCTTATAAGGTCTACTAAATAATAAGAGGCACTTAGAAAGAAGTAGAGCTAAACTTAATATATTCTTAAGTAATATAGTCTTAGTAGATAGTTAATATTATATATACTAAGGGTATATAGTAGGACTTACCTACTAGTTATAAGAGAGTATCTTTTAGGCTAGCTAGAGATATATACGCTTTTAATAGTAAATTCTAATTTAGTTATAAAGTTTATCTTTAAAGAGATCTACTATTACTAGGGCGTACTAGAAAGAATTTTAGTAGATAGTAGAACTAAGAATAAGTTAGTAGTCTAGTCGCTAGCTACACTCTTTAGTATTTACTAAGTTTAAGCTTTAGCGTATAACTTACGCGCGTAAGGACTTATTAAAAGAGGTTATTAAGGCTTTATCTATAGGTTAGTAAAGATACTAAGCTTATAGATAGATAACTTATTAGTAATAATATAGGCTAAGAGAGTATCGCTATAAAGACTACTTAGGTTCTTACCCGCGCAGCTAGTACTAAGCTAAAATCTAGTTCTTCTAATTAAACTTATAGTGCTAACGTAGTAAAGCCTGCTATAGAATAAGGTTTAGAGCTATACTAATCTCCTTATAGTAAGAGCTATATAGCTGCAATTCCGCAAAGAGAACTTAAAGAAAGTAGTCTATCGTATAAGAAGACTTTAGAGAGAAGCTGTAGAGAACTATAATATAAAGAAAGACGTACTAAAGCCCTTTTAAGTAGGAGACCTAGTATTAGTTTAGAACGCGATCAAGTCTATTAATAAGAGCTCGGATAGGAAGCTTAACAACAGATAGAGAGGACCGCGAGGGAGAGCAAGACAAATGAATAATAGTTGGAGGGATAAACCGAGGGAATATTATAGAAGGATTAAGAAGAGGAGAGTAGAGTCGACGTCTCCGTGTAGCACATAGGGATAGTAATACTAAGTAAGGAAGATAGAAGAGGCTAGAGAGGGCGTTATCGAGAGCAGATTAGATAGTTATAAGAGGTATTTAGTAGCTTAAGGGGACTAAGCTAGAGACTAGAGAGGAAAATATAGTATAGTAGATTAATACGTGTTTAGAGTTAGGTAATCGGCGCTAGAGTTAAGTATTTTAGGATAACTCTATATAGAGGAGCTTAATAGTTATAGTATACTATTCTTAATACTACCGTTTATTTGTTTAGATACCTTCTTATTCTTTACTCTCTACTAATTGCGGGTTGGCAGTCTCTCTTCTAACTATTAAGGCTATCCCTCTACTATAATATAGAAGTATTTGCTATCCTAAGGCAGGGTATAAGCCTCTAAGCTAGAGAATAAGCACTTAAGGTAGATAGTATTTAGCCTAATTACTAGAGGTAGATAGTATACGCTAAATATCTAGTAGTTTTTTCTAGAGAGTCTATCTCTCTAGGGCGTTTAATCTAAATTCGCGCGACGCTAGCGCGCTATAGTAGGAGGTAGTAAAAGGCTATATCTTTAGGCTATTACGTAGTTAAAGGCTATTATATAGTAGTTAGCTATCCTCCTAGATAGAGTCTAAATTAAACGCTACTAGCTAAAATCCGCTCTCTTCTTAGAAGAGTCGACCTTTTAGCTACTAAAAGAGTGAAATCTGTCGCTAGAATTTAGAATTCTAGGCTTCTTTCTTATGCGAATAGCGCTTAACTTAGTAAAGAGGTAGTAACTAGAGCGTAATCTATATAATAACTAAGAGCGCGTAAGAACTACGCGCTTTTATCTAGGCTAGAAGCCTATAAGTAAGCTAATTTTAGCTATAAGGTCTACTATTATATAAAGCAGATATTAGGTATAGAAGAGTAGACTAGTTAGATAACTCTTAGATTTAGAAGTAGAGATAATAGTAGACAACCTCTCTAAGAAGGGAGAGAGTCTACTCTATATAGTAAGAGGAGGAGAGTCTAAGCCTATAGTAGCTAGCGTATATACTAGGCCTAATTAGAACTAGTCTATACGCTAAGCCTATATAGGACTAGTGCGTAAGGAAGAGGGTTCTATCCTTACACGAGCCGGCTACTTTTTCTTAGTATCGCGAATACTACGTACGAAATATAAAATTACTCTATACTCTCTATAGATTCTTTATGCGATATAGCTATATTAGATTTAGAATCTTCTTCTATATCTTTTTAATACGTATAAGTATTATATTTAGTCCCTCTATAGTTACTATAGCGTCGTTAAGCTAGCTAGGTTCTTTCTTAACTACCTCTACTACTACTCTTCTTAGACGTTATATAAGTAGTAGAAGCACTTTTAGCTATCTATAATGCGCCTATACTAAACTCTATTATACCGCCTATCTAAATTCGCTTTCTTTTACGCTCTCTACGCTTTATTAACTCTACTACTTACTCTTTAAGCTCTTATACGCGAGCCTTAATAAGAATATTTTTATATAGTATCTTCTTAGCTTCTTTAATAAGCTTTAAGAAGCCTTCTTAAGTACTTATTAGTAATATTATAAAGAATTCCCTTATAAGCCTTAATTACGACCTAAATTTATATAGATTACTTAGTATTTTAGACTACTAGGGCGTTTCTAGTAAAGCTACTAGTAGTAGCGTATAAAGATAGACCTTAAGGCGATTAAGAACCCTCTACGCGTTAATAGAAACTAGTCTTACTATCTTAAAGGCCTTCTTATAGTTCTTATATATAAACACGTTAAAAAACGCGTCCTTAATAGTAGAAAAGAAGCCTTCCTTATTAATATAGTAGACGTATTAGCGTGCTAAGTCTTATATATATTAAGAGTACTTTTACTTTAATAGCGAAAAGCATACTATATTAATTAGCTAAAGTATATATAATAAATAAGTAGGTATATACAGAGTTAGAATCTTTTATATAAAGTAATAGTCTTTAAAATTCTAGTTAAGATAGCTCTTATAGCTATCTAAGATAAGTAGCTTATATAACTCTACTTAATACGTCTTTATATACTTATTAAAGTGCTTTAACTACTCTAGACTAAGCGCGTTATTTATCTAGCTATTCTTAGATACTAAGAGCTTCTAGTCGTATAGTATTAAAGCCTCTTTATACTATACTAAGATATAGACGCGTTCTTTATAGATAATAAAGAGTAGAGTTGCGTACTTAGTAGCGTAGATACTCTAGATAACTATAACCTACTCGCAATTACTTAGCTAGATTATAGTTAGCCTTATACGATACTCTAAGCTAGTTACTACTTTTATTAAGCTAATAACGCCTATCTAGAAGCTTATCTTATTAAAGTTATAGATATTATTATTAAGAACTCTATACTTAGCTTTTATCTCTTATATAAGCTTAAACTAGGTACTAATAACCTTTAGGTCTTTCTAGAGTATTCTCTAGTAATTCTTTACTTAATTAGAAGCTATCTTAAGCTCCTCTATATAAGATATAAACCGCTTAGGCTAATTCTTACTAATAGGTATTCTACTATATATAGCTAATAGCTTATTAGCTATATCTACTACTTTATAAAGCTAGAGGGCAAATTCTTACGCGTCTAGGTTAAGAATATATTATATAATAGTTTACTCTTCTCTAGAAGAGAGTTTCTAATAGTTTAGTAGTGCTTAAGCTTAATACTTAATTTTATTAAGCTAATTAGAGAGCTACTAATATTATACGCTAAAGGCTATAGCAGCGCGTCGTAGGCTCTTAAATTAGCCTAAATTATAGGCCTAAAGAGTAAGATTAATTCTACCTTCTTTATATAATAAGTTAGAGTTATTTTAAGATAGTATTATAGTTCGTACGTAGTGTTCGTAATACTAAGAAAAAGTGGCCGGCTTAGTAGTCTAGCTAGCTTAGTAGTAGAATACGTTAGTATTATTAATAAACTAAAAGTCCTCTAGTTTAACTAGTTACTTAATCTTTAGAATAAGAAAGTACTTATTATAGTACTACTTATTACTATACTTAAATATCCCTTACTTTACCTATACGTCTACTATTACGTTTATAATTAGCATAAGCTTCTTTAGTAATAGAAAGTTCTTCTCCTACTATATAGTATATAGAATAGTCTAAATCTTATATAGAGGCTATATATTTATAGATTTATAATATATACTAAAACTCCTATACTAGCGTATTCTCTCGCTAGAATATAAGTTGTAATGGGCTAGAGCCTAGTTAGTAAACACTCGATAATATCTCGGTCACGTGCGTAAGACGCATAGATTAACCACTTGCGTCTAAATAACGCTTAGACTATCCGCACAGTCTATAGGTAGAAGGTTATTCTAAGCCGCTCTCTAAATAACCTTTAGTATAAGATAGCTTATAGTTCTCTTCCCTATTAAATATAACTCTAGTATACCTATATAATAGCTCTCTAAGCGTAGCCTCTTATATTTTATATTTAATCCTAATTAATAGAGCCTTACTATAAGACTCTGTTAACTCGTAGCGCGTTAATCCTTTTAACTACTACTTTAACGTGCGAGTAGGGTAACCTACTATATAAGATTAGTGTTACTTAAAGGTATAATAAGCTCTTAGATAATAAGTAGGTAGAAGCTATTATAAGATAGCTAGCCTAAGACTATAGCCTTATAGGACGCTTAGTTAAACGCGCTACTAGCTTTACGAGACGTCTAGAGTAAATAAATATTAGTTAGCTTAGTAGACTCTAAGCTATATTACTAAATATTATTTAGAAAAGCCCTACCTAATACCTTAATAGTACTAAGGTATAGGTCCTACTACCTATAAAAGACTTTATAAGAAGGTAAGTAAGAGTAGTAGAAGCTCTATTAGTCTTTAAAGAATTAAAGAATAGATAATAACTTCTTACTATAGTAAAGTAAGCGTTATTAAAAGTTCTATTAGTCCTTTATAGAAGAGATATAGGCTATAATACTTAGCTAAAGGAACGGCCGAGAGGAAATTATAAGCGTAAGGATTAGTTCTAAAAGTCGCGACTTATAATAACTACTAAGAGTTATTTAGAAAAGCCTTATTATAGAGAATAAGTAAGAGATAAGCCTTATTAGTTTTTACTAAAGAGGAGTAGGCTATAGAGAGATTATCTATACGAGTTAATTAAAGAATAATTAGAAGCTCTACTAGTCCTTACTATAGAGGAGTAGGCTATAGACGTAGAAGCTTATAAGAAGCCCTCTACTATTTAGAATAGAAGATAACCTTCTTAACCTTAACGCTAATAAGCTATCTATATACGCCTTAGCTAAGTACCTCGCTAGAGTACCTAATAACTAAATATACTAGAAGATTATATAGATACTTAGGAATAATAGATAGAAGGAAGCTACTATAGCTCTAATAATAAACGAGGTTATAAAATAAATAAAGAAAGTAGGAGAAGCTAGAGAATTACTATAGGAGCTACTAAAAGTCTCTTAGAACCCTATAGTAGCGATAATAGCCTAACTAGTCTAACTACTATCCTCTATTATAGCTTATTTAGATGCAATAGAATAATAGAAACTTAGCCTAGCTCTCTAGACTTACACACCTAAGACCTAGCTAGATACAACTACCTATTTAGAGAGGTTATAGAAGAAGAGGCTTCCTAACCTAGAACGTTTTAATAGAGACTATTTAAACTACCTAGATTAGAAATATAAGTATAAAGGTAAACTAGAGTATAACTTATACTTATACTCCTCTTAGGATACTAAGAAGCGATATATCCTTAGTTAGACTAAAGAGAAAGTAACCTAGGTTCTCTTACTATAGCTACTAGAAAACTAGCTAAGCACTATAAAAGAGTTATAGGAATACCTAGACACTTAATTTATTAACGTGTACTATTAAAAATAGGCTCTAAATAAGCTTTAATATCTAAAGTAAGGCTAATAGCTAGTTAGAGATTATATCTCTAAGTTTAACTAGCTACGCGTAGAAGCTAGCTAAGACTTTAGTAAGTCTATTCTCTAAGAGATATTTAGTAAAGGGCTTAGTATAAAGCTCTAATACCTTATACTATATACCTCTAAGAATATTAGTTTTAAGGAGTATATAGAGAAAGCTATTAAAATTTTAGATAACCTCTATTATATTAATCTTAATAGTAGATCCTAAGAGAGAATATCTTAGCGCGCCTATAGTATAAGCTACTAGAAGGATACTTAGATACTATTACTACCTAAGAAGATAGACTAGGAGCTAATAAAGGCTAGTAAAGTAAGTACGAGAACTAGTAGACTAAGCGCTAATTAGGTTAAGTACTACGCCTATAGTAAAAAAGAATATTATAGTAGAGGGATAGCCTTAATAGTTAGAAGAGAGGCTGCTAACCCGTAATTAGTAGAGAGTAGAGAATAAGAAGGTATCTAAATAAATAAATAGTAGTATTAAGAATAGTGTACTATAACTATTAAGCTTCTCTACGCAGAGTTATTCTAAAATACTTAACTTTAGCGCTAATTACCTAACTCTAAACACGTATTAATCTACTATACTATATTTTTCTCTCTAGCCTCTAGCTTAGTCCCCTTAAGCTACTAAATACCTTTTATAACTATCTAATCTACTCTTAACAACACCCTCTCTAGCCTCTTCTATCTTCCTTACTTAGTATTACTATCTCTATATACTATATAGAGATATTAACTCTACTCTTCTCTTCTTAATTCTTTTATAATATTCCCTTAGTTTATCCCTCTAACTATTATTCGTCTATCTTACTCTCTCTCGCGGTTCTCTCTAGCCTAAATATCTCTTGCCTACTTAGCTCTTAGCGTTATTTACCTTTATCTTAGTACTATAGGCCTCGCTATTTATACTTCTTTAGTTTTAGGATATAACCGTAAGCGCTCTTATAGTAAGCTATCTTTAAGCTACTCTAGCAGTTCTTCGAACTTCTTTAGATAATTAGCCTAAGTTATATTTAGAAACGTAACCTTATTTAGATCCTCTAGCTAGTAGTATCTTTTATCTACTTATACCTTCTAAACTCTATATAGACCTCTCTATCTATTATTAAGCTTTCTATCTAAGCTCTTATTAATAGACTTAATTGCGTTCTAAACTAATACTAAGTCTCCTACTTAAAAGGGCTTTAGTACGTCTTTCTTTATATTATGGTTTTTTATAGCTTCTCTCTAAAGTCTTCTTATATAATAGACTACTTTCTCTAAGTTCTCTTTACAGAATTATAGCTATATAGCTCTTACTATAAGGAGATTAGTATAGCTCTAAACCTTATTCTATAGTAGGCTTTGCTACGTTAGTACTATAAGTTTAATTAGAAAGACTAGATTTTAGCCTAGTACTAGCTGCGTAGGTAAGAACCTAAGTAATCTTTATAGCGATACTCTCTTAGCCTACGTTATTACTAATAAGTTATCTATCTATAAGCCTAGTATCTTTACTAACCTATAGATAAAGCCTTAATAACCTCTTTTAATAAGTCCTTACGCGTGTAAGTTATACGCTAAAGCTTAAACTTAGTAAATACTAAAGAGTATAGCTAGCGACTAGACTACTAACTTATTCTTAGTTCTACTATCTACTAAAATCCTTTCTAGTACGCCCTAGCGATAGTAGATCTCTTTAAAGATAAACTTTATAACTAAATTAGAATTTACTATTAAAAGCGCACGTGTCTCTAGCTAGCCTAAAAGATACTCTCTTATAACTAGTAGGTAGGTCCTACTACGTACTCTTAGTATATGCGTAATATTAACTATCTACTAAGACTATATTACCTAAGAATATATTAAGTTTAGCTTTACTTCTTTCTAAGTACCTCTTATTATTTAGTAGACTTTATAAGGCTAAGCTATTTCGCTACCTATCTATATATACTATCCTACTAATATTACTAATATACTACTCTAAACGTTGTCTAGATCTCTTTATAGCCTAATTATTTATAAATTTCCTAGATTAACGCTGCCTATAGGTCTTCTCTATCTACTACTTAGCAAACTAGTATAGTCTTAGTAGCCTTTCTAAATAGATATTAGTCCTATATAAAGAAGCGTATAGTATTTTTTATCTACTTTCGCCGTTCTTAACCCTAGAGCCTATTTAGTCTCTTTAATATCTATAGAAATACTATAATCTCTTCTAATTTCTTATTATACTCCTCTATAAGTAGCTTCCTAATCGCCTCCTTAGTAGCTATAACTAAGTTTATCTTCTTAAACTTATTTAGTACTTAATTGATAAACAGCTCTAGGTTATCCTTATCTTTCTTTAGTAGCGTCTACCTCTTAGGCTATAGATACTTTAATAGCGTATTAGGGATAACATTCTTCTTTCCTAGTATATAGATAATCTTAAATTCCTACTAAAGGATAGTCGCGAGCTACCTATTTATTATAGAGCCTAGTAAATCTAGAGACAACTAATTAAGCTATGTAATTAGTACTTTTATATCTATTTCTACTTAGAAAGAGTATCTATAAAAGTAAATCTAAAAGACCTTTAGCGCCTAAATAAGCGCTTTATACTTAAGCTTTATAAAGTAGAGCTTTAACTCTACTTCTAACTATAGCGTGCTTTTAAACCTTATTATATAGCGACGGCTATCTAATCTAACTTACTCTAAATAAGCCTCTACCCCACGAACTAAGGCGTCTACGCTAACTATTAAGAGACTACCTTAATAGTCTATTACTATAAGCGCTAGCGGAGAGGTAATTACTTCTTTTAGAATCTTTATTATATATATCTACCTATCTTTCTAAACCTATTTAGCTTCCTTTTAGAGGAGTATAAAGAGTAGCTCTACTTTTAGTAAGAAATAGAAGATCTATTACTAATAGTAGATAATAATACTAATAAACTATTAGACCTCTTTTACTATTTAGTACTCTAGCTACTTAAGAATCTTTTAGACCTTATTTTTGTAGGATAGTAACTATCTTTATTAACCTTATACTCTATAATAGCTATTTAGAGAACTCCCTACTATAACTTCTTTCTTAAGACTATAGCCTTAGCCTAAGTAATATCTATAAGAACCTTATCTATCTATAAAGTATATTTAAGAATAAACTAACGTATACTATTAAAAACTTCCTCTCCTCTATAGTTATCTTAAGGCCCTACTACTATAATATTATCTATAAAAGGCACTATCTTTAGAAGGTAATTATAGAGAATCTTTATTACCGCTTAAATAAAGACTACTATAGAGTTTATCGCGCCTATTAGGAGTATATACTATTAGTATAGCCTATTCGGCGTCTAAAAGGCTATTATATCCCTACTAGACGTGTGTAATAGTATCTAGTTATAACCTAAAAATAGATTAAATAGAGCGTACGTCCTTCTATTCGCGAACCTCTCTAAGAACTTATTAGTAGATAGCGGAATATAGGCGTCCCTTATTGTTATAGCGTTATATTATATAGTATTATTAATAAACTAAAAGTCTTCTAGTTTAACTAGTCGCTTAATTTTTAAGATAAGAAAGTACTTATTATAGTACTATCTATCCCTATACTTAAATGTCCCTCGCTCTACCTATACGTCTACTATTACGTTTATAATTAGTATAAGCTTCTTTAGTAATAGAAAGTTCTTCTCTTACTATATAGTATATAGAATAGTCTAAATCTTATATAGAGGCTATATATCTTCGTAAATTTATAATATATACTAAAACTCTTACGCTAGCGTATCCTCTCTCTAGAATATAAGCTACTAGATTAAGTAAACCTTATTTAGATAGAGATCTTCGCTAATATTTATCTTTTAAAGGCGCTCTAGGTTTAACTAATACCCCCTTAGAAAAGTTACTGTCTAGCTATAGAAAAGGTAATTAAATAGCCTAATATCTAGTCCTCTAAGTACTATTTAAGCGGCTTAATAAGCTATTATACGCTTCTTTTAGTCCTTACGTCTAAGATCTATTAGCGCGTCCTCTCTTAGTATATCTATAGGCTTTACTTTATTAGCGACTCTTTTATATAAAGTATTTACTTCCTCTAATAACCTATTACGTAATAGGTAAAACTACTATCTTACTATCTCCTTAAAGGATCTCTACTCCTCTGCTAATAATACCTACTTTAACTTCCTCTCTTCCTAGTAGTCTAGCTCTTCCCTAAATAACTATCTATACTTAGGTATATACGTAAATAAGCGCGCTACCTATATATTACTTAATATAAGTTCTAAGTAATACTTCTCTACTAAGTATACTTCCCTAGTAAGCGCGCTTACTATCCTTTTCTCTAATACTTAATTAACACTACGTTAGCTATAGGCGCTAGGTTATAGCCTATAAAAAAGACTTTATGCCGCTTATCTATTAACTTAATATAGTAAAGTATCTAACTAATAGTATTAAACTATATCTAGAGCTACGCCGTTACGCACTATAGTATCTTAAGAAGAATTACTCTCTATAAACGTCTTATAATCTAAAAGTATATTAGTACTATAATCTCTCTAACTATAATTAGGACTAAATAGGCTATGCCTATAAAGAGGTCTATCCCTCTATTAGTAGTTATTATGCCTTGCTATAATTTAGGAGGCAGACCTAACTAATCTAGCTTAGTAATATAGACGTTTAGCGCTCTTACTATTAAAAGCTATATAACGTTTAGCTATAAGCCTATATTAATAAGCGCTCGCCCTATACTACTATAGAGAGATACTTAGTATATTAGTAACTATTCTTTTACTAAATACTACTACTACTGCGCTTCGCCCTTTAGTCGCGCTTTAGAGAGTATTCTTAACTACGCCTTAATATAGCTATCTTTCTTATTACTAATATTATAGTTTTAGAAGTTATAGAGCTTATTTATTTCTCTAACTTCTACTTACTTAATACTATAATCTATCTTTAGATATAGCTACGCTAGAATATCCTTTATAATACCTTTAGCTATAAATTCTTAGCTTCTATTATATATATTTCTTCTAAACTCTAGTTATATAGTTACTATATAGCTTCTTCTATTAACTCTTCTTTATCGCTACTAGTCTCTACCTACTAAACCTCTATTATCTCTTCTAAACGCGTTTCGCTAACCTAAAAGTATATACGCGGCCTACGCGCTTTCTTAAGTACTTTAGTTACTACTATAGCTACCTTAGGAGACGCTAATAGGTTAAGCTACTAGATCTTATAGACTTTCTAGTTTAATATTACTTTTATAAGTACTATTAGTACTATATTCTAGGCTATCGCCGCTAGATCTTTAGTCGTTAGTATAGTTATAGATATAGAGGCTTAAGAGGCTCTTAGAATAGGCGCTAGTATAGGTATAATATTATAATCTACTATAGCGCTCTAGCTATCTCTCTTACGTATTCTACTACTTATTAGAGTATTAAGGCGTCTTTAAACCTAAGTTTCTAGTATCTAAGAGTTATTAATCTCTACTTAGGCTATATACCTTAGTACCTCTAACTCTTTCTTAACGTCTATATCTTTATAGCTACTTACTATCTAACTACTCTTTATCTAAGGTATTCTAGGTTTCTTTCTAAGGCGAGCCTTACGCTTCTACTATTCTTTCGCTAGTTAACTAGCCTTCGTGCGCCTATCTATAGCGTTAACTTCTAAGTTATCTTTAGGGCGTAGTACTCTATAAGATATAGTTTTAAGGAACTACGTAGCTAACTAAAGAGCTATTATTTACCTTACTATTAGCTCTACTTCCTCGCTTAATTCTATTATATAGCTCTTGCTACTACTACTAGTTCTTTTAACTTTAATAAGCCTACTAGCTGTGTTAAACTAATTTAGGAGTACTTCTTATATAGGTTATTTTAGTTAGTTATTAGTTACTTTAAAACGCTTCTTTAATAACTATAGTATCTACTTAAGAACTTCGCTTCTAAAGGGCTTTAAGGCAATACCTCCGCCTAGAAATATACTCTAGATAGTAGTTAGATACGGCCTAAAGTAGTACTATACTTATTTCTAGCTATTTAGTTACTCTTTACTTTAAGTGTAATACTACTAATTACCTTTTAGTAGGTTTTAGTCTAGATAGTTTATAATAAGATACTCTTCTTATCTATAGTACCTATAATAAGCACGCTACGGGTCTTAGTTACCTATATAGTTTTCGCCCGATTGCGCGCTAGTTATTAGTAGATACATTAATTTAAAGCTTTTATTATTACGCTCTAGAATCTCTATACTTACCTAATATAGTCTTAGCACTAGCTGCTTATATACCTTCGCGTAGTTCTTTAGCTTAACAAGGAGTCTTTATAGTCTTATATTACCCTTAGCTATCTTATTAAGCTGCTCTATTATTATAGATAGCCCTTAAAAGCGCTAGATAAGGTCCTCTACTACTTTATTGACTTTTAGAGTAGTTAGCTTCTTAGGTTAAGTAATAATTAGTAGTATTCTAAGGACTACCTATTATAGAGTTACTAAAGACTTCTTAAGCGCTAGTATTAGCTCCTCTACTATCTCTATATTGTAGTAGGCTAGCGTTTAGCTCTTTAAACTATAGTTAGTATATAAGGTACTTAACCCTTCCTCTTATACTTAGTATTTGCGGATAAATTAGTAGATCTTCTTAATTTTAAACGAAGCGATATTATTTAAGCGTGGCTAATCTTCTCTTAGTATATAGTGTATTACTTACTCTATATCCTCTTAAGTAAGTCTTTAGAAGAAGAAGTAGTCCTTCTTAGCTTTCGCGACCTATTCTTAGGTCTCTATAGCTATAAAGTAGGTTACGAAGTTCTAGTAGTATTTAGTAATCTAGATAGTAGGTTACTTTTACTATACCTCCTTTACGTAGCTTTTAATAAATACTTAGGTACCTTGCTACTAAAACTTATTCTACTCTATATATAGCTCTTAAAGCTTATCTTTATACTATTTATAGGTCTCCGCTTTATAGTAGCTTAGTAGCTTTTAGATAAACGCTTTATACTTCTACGTATAGAAGTATAGTAGCTACTTCTTCTAAAAGTCTTACAGCTAGTCTACCTAATTAGCTTTAAAGTTATACTTATTTAGAAACTCTAAAATATTCTCGCTATTAAAGCGTAGCGTATAAGTATCGTATAGTTCTAGCTTTTCTAAATACTAATAATAGGAGTTATAAGTTACTATAGGTAGCTTAAGTTTTACTATTATAGTCGCCGCGGGCTCTTTACTCTATATCGAAGACGTCTTAGATAGTATACTATTTAATAAAAGAGACCTACTCTAGTTATATATTATAGATACTATTTAATTAAAAGTTTCTAAAAGTCGCTAATTCTTAGTTAGTGTATATACTGTTCTACTGCTTTTAGACTCTCGATTCTCTCTCTAAGATAGGTTTCTTCCCTTTCTCCTAATATCCCTTTACTATCTATAAAAAAGTGCCTTCTTAGCACTTAAGTATTATACTCTTACCTACTTCTTTTTAGCTATACGTTATACTAGCCCTATAGTCCTTCTATAAGTTACTATACTACTCTACTAATACTATAGAAACTCTCTAAGAGTTCTACCACCTTAGTAAACTTTATTAGTAAGCGCTTAGAGTTTAATAGGGTCCCTAAAAACTCGTTATAAGCCTTTACCTCTCTAACTTCTTCCTTAAAAATAGGTAAAATAAAGAGGTTTTCTCTACTACTCTACTAATAGACTATTATGTCCCCCTAGTTAGGTTACTAAAAATATAGTAGAGGGATAGCCTTAATAGTTAGAAGAGAGGCTACCGACCCGTAATTAGTAGAGAGTAGAGAATAAGAAGGTATCTAAATAAATAAATAGTAGTATTAAGAATAGTATACTATAACTATTAAGCTCCTCTACGCGGAGTCGTCCTAAAATACTTAACTCTAGCGCCGATTACCTAACTCTAAACACGTGTCAATCTACTACACTATAATATATATCTAAGTATTATAGGAGGAGTTCTAAAGTAAAGAGTACTAAAGTAAACTAAGTAGTATAAAGGAAGCTACTACTAGATAGTAAAATTCCTCTAAAGAATATAGATAAAGGTAAGTTAGATAACTTAAGAAAAGAGTAACTCTAGACTAGAGTCTTAGTCTAGAGCCTTAGAAGATAGATTAGTAGATAAGTAGTAAATAGAACTAATTTTAGTAGAAGTATATAAACACCCCTCTTTTTATATCGCACTTAATTATAAACTCTATCTATAATACTACTACGTTAATTAATAGTAAGTATTTATACTACGTATTAGTTAGTAAAAAATTCGCTCGCCGAAGCTATTTAGAGCGCTTCTTAATTACCTCTTAAATAATAGAAGAGATTAATAAGAAGATATTAAAGATAGATAAAGTCTCTAGATTTAAGTTTAATATATATAGCTACTAAGAGGTTACTTATACGTATATACTTAATAGTATAGATAAAGAAGTAGTCTTAGAAAAAGAGTAGTATAGTATAGTAGATTAACACGTATTTAGAGTTAGGTAATCGGCGCTAGGGTTAAGTATTTTAGGACGACTCTATATAGAAGAGCTTAATAGTTATAGTACACTATTCTTAATACTACTATTTATTTGTTTAGATACCTTCTTATTCTCTACTCTCTACTAATTACGGGTTAGCAGCCTCTCTTCTAACTATTAAGGCTATCTCTCTACTATATCTTTAGTAACCTAACTAGAGGGACACGACAGTCTATTAATAGAGTAGTAGAGAAACCTCTTTATTTTACCTATTTTTAAGGAGAAGTTATAGAGGTAGAGACTTATAATAAGTTTTTAAGGACCTTATTAAACTCTAAGCGCTTACTAATAAAGTTTACTAAAGTAGTAGAACTCTTAGAGAGTTTCTATAGTATTAGCGGAGTAGTATAGTAACCTATAGAAGGACTATAGAACTAGCATAACGTATAGCTAAATAGAAGTAAGTAAGAGCGTAACGCCTAAGTACTAAAGAGGCACTTTTTACTAAGGTAGTAAAGAGATATTAAAAGAGAGGGAAGAAACCTATCTTAGAGAGAGAATCGGGAGTCTAAAAGTAGCAGAATAGTATACACGCTAATAGAAAATTAGTAACTTCTAGAAACTTTTAATTAAGTAGTGTCTATAATATATAACTAAAGTAGGTCTCTTTTATTAAATAGTATACTATCTAAGACGTCTTTAACGTAAAGCAGAGAGCCCGCGGCAACTATAATAGTAGAACCTAAGCTACTTATAGTAACTTATAACTTTTACTATTAGTATCTAAGAAAGCTAGAACTATATAATACGTATACGCTACGCTTTAATAGAGAGAATATTTTAGAGTTCTTAGATAAGTACGACTTTAAAGCTAATTAAATAGACTAGCTATAAAATTTTTAGAAGAAGTAGCTACTATACTTCTATACGTAGAAGTATAAAGCGTTTATCTAAAAGCTACTAAGCTACTATAGAGCGGAGACCTATAAATAGTATAAAGACGAGCTTTAAGAGCTATATATAGGGTAGGATAAGTTTTAGTAGTAGAATACCTAAGTATTTATTAAGAGCTTCGTAAAAGAGGTATAGTGAAGGTAACCTACTATCTAGATTACTAAATACTACTAGAACTTTATAACCTACTTTGCGGCTATAGAGACCTAAGAATAGGTCGCGAAAGCTAAGAAGAGCTACTTCTTCTTCTAAGGACTTGCTTAAGAAAATATAGAGCGAGTAATATACTATATACTAAAAGAAGATTAGCTACGCTTAGATAATATTACTTTATTTAAAATTAAGAAGATTTACTAATTTATCTATAAATACTAAGCGTAAGAGGAAGAGTTAAGTACTCTATATACTAACTATAGTTTAAAGAGCTAAACGCTAGCCTACTATAATATAGAGATAGTAGAGAAGCTAATACTAGCGCTTAAGAAGTCTTTAGTAACTCTATAATAGGTAGTCCCTAAGATACTACTAATTATTACTTAACCTAAGAAGCTAGCTACTCTAAAAGTTAATAAGGTAGTAGAGGACTTTATCTAGCGCTTTTAAGGGCTATCTATAATAATAGAGTAGCTTAATAAGATAGCTAAGAGTAATATAGGACTATAAAGACTTCTTATTAAGCTAGAGAACTATACGAAGGTGTATAAGTAGCTAGTGCTAAAACTATATTAGGTAAGTATAAAGATTCTAGAGCGTAATAATAGAAGCTTTAAATTAATATATTCGCTAATAACTAGCGCGTAATTAGGTGTAAACTATATAAGTAACTAAGACCTATAGCGTACTTATTATAAGTACTATAGGTAAGAAGGGTATCTTATTATAAACTATCTAGACTAGAACCTACTAAAAGGTAATTAGTAGTATTATACTTAAAGTAAAGAGTAACTAAATAGCTAAAATAAGTGCGGTACTACTTTAGACTATATCTAACTACTATCTAGGGTATATTCTTAAGTAGAGGTATTACCTCGAAGCCCTTTAGAAGCAAGGTTCTTAAGTAGATACTATAGTTATTAAAGAAGCGTTTTAAAGTAACTAATAACTAACTAAAACGACCTATATAAGAAGTACTTCTAAATTAGTTTAACACAGCTAGTAGGCCTATTAAGGTTAAAAGAACTAGTAGTACTAGTAAGAGCTATATAATAGAATTAAGTAAAAAAGTAAAACTAATAGTAAAGTAAATAATAGCTCTTTAGTTAGCTGCGTAGTTTCTTAAAACTATATCTTATAGAGTACTACGCCTTAAAGACGACTTAGAAGTTAACGCTATAGATAGGCGTATAAAGGCTAGTTAACTAGCGAAAGAATAGTAAGAGCGTAAGGCTCGCCTTAGAAAGAAACCTAGAATACCTTAGATAAAAAGTAGTTAGATAGTAAGTAGCTATAAAGATATAGACGTTAAGGAGAAGTTAGAGGTACTAAAGTATATAGCCTAAGTAGAGATTAATAACTCTTAGGTACTAGAAACTTAGATTTAAAGACGCCTTAATACTCTAATAAGTAGTAGGATACGTAAGAAAGATAGCTAGAGCGCTATAGTAGATTATAATATTATATCTATACTAGCGCCTATTCTAAGAGCCCTTTAAGCCTCTATATCTATAACTATACTAATAACTAAAGATCTAGCAGCAATAGCCTAGAATATAGTACTAATAGTACTTATAAAGGTAATATTAAACTAGGAAGTCTATAAGATCTAGTAGCTTAACTTATTAGTATCTTCTAAGATAGCTATAGTAGTAACTAAGGCACTTAAGAAAGCGCGTAGGCCGCGTATATACTTTTAGGTTAGCGAAACGCGTTTAGAAGAGATAATAGAGGTTTAGTAAGTAAAGATTAGTAGCAATAAAGAAAAGTTAATAGAAGAAGCTATATAGCGACTATACGACTAGGGTTTAGAAGAAACGTGCGTAATAGAAGCTAAGAATTCGTAGCTAGAGGTTATTATAAAGGATATTCTAGCGTAGCTATATCTAAAGATAGATTATAGTATTAAGTAAGTAGGAGTTAGAGAAACGAATAAGCTCTATAACTTCTAAAACTATAATATTAGTAATAAGAAAGACGGCTATATTAAGGCGTAGTTAAGAATACCCTCTAAAGCGCAACTAAAGAGTAAAGCGTAGTAGTAGTAGTATTTAGTAAAAGAATAGTTACTAATATACTAAGTATCTCTCTATAGTAGTATAGGGCGAGCGCTTATTAATATAGGCTTATAGCTAAATATTATATAGCTTTTAATAGCGAGAGCGTTAAACGTCTATATTACTAAGCTAGATTAGTTAGGTCTACCTTCTAAATTATAGTAGAGTATAATAACTACTAATAGAGGGATAGACCTCTTTATAGGTATAGCCTATTCGGTCCTAATTATAGTTAGAGAGATTATAGTACTAATATACTTTTAGATTATAAGATATTTATAGAGAGTAATTCTTCTTAGAATACTATAGTATATAATAGCGCGGCTCTAGATATAGTTTAATACTATTAGTTAGACACTTTACTATATTAAGTTAATAAATAGGTAGCGTAAAGTCTCTTTTATAGGCTGTAACCTAGCGCCTATAGCTAACGCGGTATTAATTAAGTATTAGGAAAAAGAATAGCGAGCGCGCTTAGTAGGGAAGTATACTTAGTAGAGGAGTATTACTTAGAACTTATACTAAGTAATATACGGGTAGCGCGCTTATTTGCGTATATACCTAAGTATAGATAGTTATTTAGAGAAGAGCTAGACTACTAGAAAGAGAGAAAGTTAGAGTAGGTATTATTAGTAGAGAAGCAGAGATCCTTTAAGGAGATAGTAAGGTAGTAGTTTTACCTATCGCGTAATAAGTTATTAGGGGAAGTAAATACCCTATATAAAAGAGTTGCTAATAAAGTAAAGCCTATAGATATACTAAGAGAGGACGTGCTAATAGATCTTAGGCGTAAGGACTAGAAGAAGCGCGTAATAGCTTATTAAGCCGCTTAAATAGTACTTAGAGAACTAGATATAGGGCTATTTAATTACTTTTTCTATAGCTAGATAGTAACGTTTCTAAGAGGGTATTAGTTAAACCTAGAGCGCCTTTAAAAGATAAATATTAGCGAAGATCTCCGTCTAAATAAGGTTTACTTAATCTAGTAGCTTATATTCTAGCGAGAGAATACGCTAGCGTAGAAGTTTTAATATATATTATAAATTTATAAAGATATATAGCCTCTATATAAGATTTAGACTATTCTATATACTATATAGTAAAAGAAGAACTTTCTATTACTAAAGAAGCTTATACTAATTATAAACGCAATAGTAGACGTATAGGTAGAGCGAGGGATATTTAAGTATAAGGATAGGTAGTA
Organism: Pyrenophora teres f. maculata; assembly: GCA_014334815.1. NCBI lineage: Eukaryota > Fungi > Ascomycota > Dothideomycetes > Pleosporales > Pleosporaceae > Pyrenophora > Pyrenophora teres. The sequence goes on along the minus strand of CP060573.1, from coordinate 3,285,541 downwards.
CTGTAATAAGTACTTTCTTATTCTAAAGATTAAGCGACTAGTTAAACTAGAGGACTTTTAGTTTATTAATAATACTATATAATATAGCCGTAATAATAAAGAACGCCTATATTCCGCTATCTACTAATAAGTTCTTAGAGAGGTTCGCGAATAAGAGAATATACGCTTTATTTAATCTATTTTTAGGTTATAACTAGATACTATTATATACGTTTAGTAGGGATATAATAGCCTTTTAGACGCTAAACAGGCTATACTAATAGTATACACTTCTAATAGGCGTAATAAACTCTATAGTAGTCTTTATTTAGGCGGTAATAAAGATTCTCTATAATTACCTTCTAGAGATAGCGCCTTTTATAGATAATATTATAGTAGTAGGGCCTTAAGATAACTATAGAGGAGAGGAAGTTTTAATAGTATATATTAGTTTATTCTTAAATATGCTTTATAGATAGATAAGGTCCTTATAGATATTACTTAGGCTAAGGCTACTATCTTAGGAAAGAAGTTATAGTAAGGAGTTCCCTAAATAGCTATTATAGGGTATAAGGTTAATAAAGATAGTTACTATCCTATAAAAATAAGGTCTAAAAATCTTAAGTAGCTAGAGTACTAAATAGTAAAAAGGTCTATAGTTTATAAATTATTATCTACTATTAGTAATAGATCTTCTATTTCTTACTAAAAGTAGAGCTACTCTTTATACTCCTTTAAAAGGAAGCTAAATAGGTTTAGAGAGATAAGTAGACATATACGATAAAGATTCTAAAGAAAGTAATTACCTCTCTACTAGCGCTTATAGCGATAGACTATTAAGGTAGTCTCTTAATAGTTAGCGTAGACGCTTTAGTTTGCGGGGTAGAGGCTTACTTAGAGTAAGTTAGATTAGATAGCTATTACTATATAATAAAGTTTAAAAGCACGCTATAGTTAGAAGTAGAGTTAAAGCTCTACTCTATAAAGCTTAAGTATAAGCGCTTATTTAGGCGCTAAAGGTCCTTTAGATTTACTTTTATAGACACCCTTTCTAAGTAGAAACAGACGCAAAGGTACTAATTACGCAGCTTAATTAGTTATCTCTAGATTTGCTAGGCTTTATAATAAATAGGTGGCTCGCGACTATCCTTTAGTAAGAATTCGAGATTATCTATATACTAGAAAAGAAGAATATTATCCCTAATACGCTATTAAGGTATCTATAGCCTAAGGAGTAGATACTACTAAAGAAAGACGAGGATAACTTAGAGCTATTTATTAATTAAGTACTAAATAAGTTTAAAGAGATAAACTTAGTTATAGCTACTAAAGAGGCGATTAGAAAGCTACTTATAGAGGAGTATAATAAGAAATTAGAAAAGATTATAGTATTTCTATAAACGTTAAAGAGACTAAATAGGCTCTAAGGTTAAGAATAGCGAAAGTAGATAAAGAATACTATACGCTTCTTTATATAAGACTAACATCTATTTAGAAAGGCTACTAAGACTATGCTAGTTCGCTAAGTAGTAGATAGAGAAGACCTATAAACAGCGTTAATCTAGAAAATTTATAAATAATTAGGCTATAAAAGATCTAGATAACATTTAAAGTAGTATATTAGTAATATTAGTAAGATAGTATATATAGATAGGTAGCGAAACAGCTTAGGCTTTATAAGGTCTACTAAATAATAAGAGGCACTTAAAAAGAAGTAGAGCTAAACTTAATATATTCTTAGGTAATATAGTCTTAGTAGATAGTTAATATTACGCATATGCTAAGGGTACGCGGTAGGACCTACCTACTAGTTATAAGAGAGTATCTTTTAGGCTAGCTAGAGACACGTATACTTTTAATAGTAAATTCTAATTTAGTTATAAAGTTTATCTTTAAAGAGATTTACTATTACTAGGGCGTACTAGAAAGAATTTTAGTAGATAGTAGAACTAAGAATAAGTTAGTAGTCTAATCGCTAGCTACACTTTTTAGTATTTACTAAGTTTAAGCTTTAGCGTATAACTTACGCGCGTAAAGACTTATTAAAAGAGGTTATTAAGGCTTTATCTATAGGTTAGTAAAGATACTAGGCTTATAGATAGACAACTTATTAGTAATAATATAGGCTAAGAGAGTATTACTACGAAGACCGCTTAGGTTCTTACCCGCGCAGCTAGTACTAGGCTAAAATCTAGTCCTTCTAATTAAACTTATAGTACTAATATAGTAAAGCCTACTATAGAATAAGGTTTAGAGCTATACTAATCTTCTTATAGTAAGAGCTATATAGCTATAATTCTATAAAAAGAACTTAGAGAAAGTAGTCTATTATATAAGAAGACTTTAGAGAGAAGCTATAAAGAACTATAATATAAAGAAAGACGTACTAAAGCCCTTTTAAGTAGGAGACCTAGTATTAGTTTAGAACGCAATTAAGTCTATTAATAAGAGCTTAGATAGAAAGCTTAATAATAGATAGAGAGGTCTATATAGAGTTTAGAAGGCATAAGTAGATAAAGAGTACTACTAACTAAAGAATCTAAATAAGGTTATTTTCTAAATATAACTTAAGCTAATTACTTAAAGAAGTTTAAAGAACTACTAGAGTAGCTTAAAAATAGCTTACTATAAAGGCGCTTATAGTTATATTCTAAAACTAAAGAAGTATAAATAGCGAGGCCTATAGCACTAAGATAAAGGTAAATAATACTAAGAGCTAAGCGGGTAAGAGATATTTAGGCTAGAGAGAACCGCAAAAGAGAGTAAGATAGACGAATAATAGTTAGAGGGATAAACTAAGGGAATATTATAGAAGAATTAAGAAGAGGAGGGTAGAGTTAACGTCTCTATATAGTATATAAGGATAGTAATACTAAGTAAGGAAGATAGAAGAGGCTAAGAAAGGCGTTATTAAGAGTAGAATAGATAGTTATAAGAGGTATTTAGTAGCTTAAGAAGACTAAGCTAGAGGCTAAAGAGAAAAATATAGTATAGTAGATTAATACGTATTTAGAGTTAGGTAATTAGCGCTAGGGTTAAGTATTTTAGGATAACTCTGCGTAGAGGAGCTTAATAGTTATAGTATACTATTCTTAATACTACTATTTATTGTTTAGATACCTTCTTATTCTCTACTCTCTACTAATTGCGGGTCGGTAGCCTCTCTTCTAACTATTAAGGCTATCCCTCTACTACAGTAGATAGACTACTAGAATATCTTAATTACTCTAGTAAAAAGGAGCCTATTTATATACTTAAGAAGTATTTAAGTAAGGTGCGATAAAGGTATTATAACCTAAAGTACTATATATTAGATAAGCGCATCTACGTTTATAGGTCTTATAAGGAGATCTAAAGACCTAAAGAAGAGAGTATAGATATTACCGCCTCTATTATAGATATTAATAAGGCGTTAGCACTAAAGAAAGTAGTAGATATAAGGTTACTACTACTAAAATAGTATTAGAGCTATTTTAAGCTCTTTAATCTAAAGAAAGCGTTAAAACTTCTCTTATACTAAAGTCTAGAAGTAGACTATAAGATTAAGCTAGAGTTAAAAGATAGTTAATAGCTATAGCTACCGTAGGGCCCGCTATATAGTATATTAAGAGGCGAGTTACTAGTGCTCTAAAAGAAGCTTATAGCTCTCCTAGAAAAAGGATTTATCTATATAAGTAGCTCGCTAGCCTCTTTACTAGTTCTATTTATAAAGAAGCTAGAAGGAGGACTCTAATTATATATTAACTACCGCGCGCTTAACGCTATTACTAGAAAGGATATACCCTCTACTACTTATCTAAGAGATACTTAATATATAAGTAGAGCTAAGTAGTTTATAAAGCTAGACGTTATTACCGCCTTCTATAAGATTTGTATAGTAGAAGGTAATAAATAGAAGATAGCTTTTAGAATACGCTTTAGTCTATTTAAGTAGTTAGTTACCCTATTTAGTATAGTAAACTCTCTAAGTACCTTCTAGCGGTATATTAATTAGATATTAAGGGAGTACCTAGATAAGTTCTATTTAGTATATCTTAATAACGTATTAATCTATACTAACGGTAGCTTATAATAATACTAGGACTACGTCTAAAAGGTCCTTAGTAAGCTCTAGAGTATAGAACTCTATATAGATATTAAGAATATAAATTTAAAGTAAAATCTACTAAGTACTTAGGTTTTATTATTAATATAGGAAAAGTATCTCTATAGACCTAGATAAAGTTAAAGCTATTAAGAAGTAGAAAGTACCTAAGATAGTAAAAGGCGTATAATTATTTCTTAGGTTTACTAACTTCTACTAAAAGTTTATTAGAGACTTTATAAAGATCGCTACCCTCTTAACCTATCTAATAGGTAATATAAGCTTTACCTAGAGAAAAGATAAGTAGGCCGCATTTAATAAGCTAAAGAAGATCTTTATAATAGAACCTATTCTAGCGACGTTTAACTCTAAGAGATATAGTCTTAGAATATAACTCTTCTAGCTACGTAATAGGAGAAGTGCTATCCTAGTATAATAAAGAAGGGATACTACGCCCTTACGCGTACTTCTTAAGAAAGAATAACACCTATAAATATAACTATAAAATATATAATAAAGAACTACTAGCTATAATATAATACTTAGAAGAATAGAACGCTAAACTCCGCTTAGTAAAGAGCTTTAAGGTAATTACTAACTATAAGAACTTAGAGTACTTTATAAAGCTAAAGATATTAAGTAAACGTTAAATTCGCTAAGCTGCGTTATTAAGCTAATTTAATATAGAGATATTATACTAGCTAAGGAAGTAAAACGTAAGAGCTAACGCGCTCTTAAGAAAAGAATAAGACCTACTAGAAGATGTAAGAGATAAATACTTATAAAAGCGTATTATCTAAATCTTAAAACTAACGTTCTATTACTACGAGGAAGCGAGCGAAGATAAAGAGGACTTAACTAAGAGCTAGGTTATATTAGCAAAGATTTATATAAGACGAATAAAAAGCTATCTTAGCCTAACTAAAGAATAGTTAGACTAATAAGATACTACTACTAATAAGAGTAGTATAGACTAGTTAAAACTTAAAACGCTATAGCTAGAAGCTCTAAGAAATAATTAATAGTACTAGTAAGTAGTATAAGTAGTACTAGAGTAGGAATAAAAGTTTCTACTAAGCTTAAGTATAAAATACTCTATCTTAGAGTATATAATTAGCGATTAGAGAGAATTACTATATTAAAGTAGGAGATAAGTACTAAATAATAAACTGCGTACCTAAATAATTAGAGAAGTCTATAATTCTCTCTTAGCTAGATATCTAGATAGGGAGATTACCTATAAGATAGTCGCCTAAGATTTCTTCTAGCTAGGCATATTAGATAATATTAGACGTTACGTAAGAAACTATAACGTTTATAGGAGAATAAAGCTATAGTAAGAAGGTACCTAAAGATTTCTTAAACTACTACTAATACTAGATTAGATATAGAAAGAGATATCTATAGACTTTATTAAAGAACTACTAATAAGTAGAGGTATAAGCTACCTTATAGTTATTATAGATCGCTTAAGTAAGGGAGCTATCTTTATTCTACTACCTAATATTAAGATAGAGATAGTAGTCTAAGCCTTTCTTAGCTAAGTAGTAGCTTACTATTAGTTACCTAACGCGATTATATTAAATAGAGAGAGCTAGTTTATTAGTGTGCTTTAGAAACGCCTTTATAAAGTCCCAAAGATTAATTAATAGTTATCTATAGCGTTTTACCTACAGACTAATAGCGCTATAGAACGAATAAATAGTATATAGAAAGCGTACGTCTAAGCGTTTATTAGCTAGTTATAGGATAACTAGGCTACGTACTACTCTATAGCTTAGATCGCTATTAATAGGAGGGATATAACGTTAATAAGAGTATCCCTATTCTTCTTATAATATAGTTATAATATAGACTCTCTCTAGTTAAAGGCTCTACTAAGTATAAGTTAAAGGAAATATACTACTAAAGAATATTTAGACTATAAGAGGTAGAGACTATTATAGCTAAGTTTTAAGACGTATTTAACCTAGTATAAGCTAGTATAGCTAAAGCCTAAGCGGAATAAGAGAAGTAAATAAATTAATACTATAAAGAGGCTAGAAACTATAAGGTTAGTAATAAGGTTTAGCTAAAGCTTAATAAATAGTATAGAATAGAACGTTAGTTATAAAAGCTTAATTAGAAGAGTACTAAATATATAGTAAAAAGTAATTATAGCTACTTAGTTAAGCTAAATACCCCTCTAGGCTACTACCTAGTCTTTTATATTAATAGACTACGCCTTACTAACTTAGACCCTCTACTAAGCTAGATATAAGATGACTATTAGCTACTACTATTATAAGTAGGTAACAAGAATAAGTAGTTTATAAAGAAGATTATAAGTAAGAAGTAGAAACGCTAAGGACGTAGTTAGCACCTTTACTATAAGGTAAAATAGGTTAGATACGCCCTAATAGATCTTTAGCTAGCAAAATTACTAGAGGAAATAGAAGCTCTAGATTAATAGGAGGCCTATATAAAGTATGCTTAGAATAAAGAGGGATACTTACTAGAAGGTTTTCGCTAAGAGACCCCCTAAGAGAGGGGAGAAGAGGGGTATTATAATAGGCTAGAGCCTAGTTAGTAAATACTTAATAATATCTTAGTTACGTACGTAAGATATATAGATTAACTACTTGCGTCTAAATAACGCTTAGACTATCTATATAGTCTATAGGTAGAAGGTTATTCTAAGCCGCTCTCTAAATAACCTTTAGCACGAGATAGCTTATAGTTCTCTTCTCTATCAAATATAACTCTAGTATACCTATGCAATAGCTCCCCGAGCGTAGCCCCTTATATAAGTTACTAGATTAAGTAAATCTTATTTAGGTAGAGATCTTCGCTAATATTTATCTTTTAAAGGCGCTCTAGGTTAAATTAATACCTCTTTAGAAATATTGCTATCTAGCTATAGAAAAAGTAATTAAATAGGCTAATATCTAGTCTTATAAGTACTATTTAAGTAGCTTAATAAGCTATTACGCGCTCCTTTTAGTCCTTACACCTAAAGTCTATCGGCGCGTCCTCTCTTAGTATATTTATAGGCTTTACTTTATTAGCGACTCTTTTATATAAGGTATTTACTTTCTTTAATAACCTATTGCGTAATAGGTAAAACTACTACCTTACTATCTTCTTAAAGGATCTCTACTCCTCCGCTAATAATACTTACCCTACTTTTCCTGTTTCTTAGCGGTCTAGCTCTTCTCTAAATAACTATCTATACTTAGGTATATATATAAATAAGCGCGCTACCCTTATATTACTTAGTATAAGTTCTAAGTAGTACTCCTTTACTAAGTATACTTCCCTAGTAAGCGCGCTCGCTATTCTTTTCTCTAATACTTAATTAATACTATATTAGCTATAGGCGCTAGGTTATAGCCTATAAAAGAGACTTTATATTAACTATCTATTAACTTAATATAGTAAAGTGTCTAGCTAATAGTATTAAACTATATCTAGAGATACGCTATTACGCACTATAGTATTCTAAGAAGAATTGCTCTCTAAAACATCTTATAATCTAAAAGTATATTAGTACTATAATCTCTCTAACTATAATTAGAACTAAATAGGCTATATCTATAAAAGAGTCTATTCCTCTATTAGTAGTTATTATACTCTACTATAAATTAGAGGTTAGACCTAACTAATCTAGCTTAGTAATATAGATATTTAGCGCTCTTACTATTAAAAGCTATATAATATTTAGCTATAAGCCTATATTAATAAGCGCTCGCCCTATACTACTATAGAGATACCTAGTATATTAGTAATTATTCTTTTATAGAATACTACTACTACTATAACTTACTCTTTAGTCGCGCTTTAAAGAGTATTCTTAACTATATCTTAATATAGCTATCTTTTTTATTACTAATCTTATAGTTTTAGAAGTTATAGAGCTTATTAGTTTCTCTAACTTCTACTTAGTTAATATTATAATCTATCTTTAGATATAGCTACGCTAGAATATCCTTTATAATAACCTCTAGCTACGAACTCTTAGTTTCTATTATATATATTTCTTCTAAACTCTAGTTATATAGTTACTATACTACTTCTTCTATTAACTTATCTTTATCGCTACTAGCCTCTACCTACTAAACCTCTATTATCTCTTCTAAACGCGTTTTGCTAACCTAAAAGTATATACGCGGCCTACGCGCTTTCTTAAGTACCTTAGTTACTACTATAGCTATCTTAGAAGACGCTAATAGATTAAGCTACTAAATTCTATAGACTTTCTAGTTTAATATCGCCTTTATAAGTACTATTAGTACTATATTCTAGGCTATCGCCGCTAGATCTTTAGTTATTAGTATAGTTATAGATATAGAGGCTTAAGGGGCTTTTAGAATAGGCGTAAGTATAGGTATAATATTATAATCTACTATAGCGCTCTAGCTATCTCTCTTACGTATTCTACTACTTATTAGAGTATTAAGGCGTCTTTAAACCTAAGTTTCTAGTATCTAAGAGTTATTAATCTCTACTTAGGCTATATACCTTAGTACCTCTAACTCTTTCTTAACGTCTATATCTTTATAGCTACTTACTATCTAACTACTCTTTATCTAAGGTATTATAGGTTTCTTTTTAAGGCGAGCTTTACGCTTTTACTATTCTTTCGCTAGTTAGCTAGCCTTTATACGCCTATCTATAGCGTTAACTTCTAAGTCGTCTTTAGAGTATAGTACTTTATAAGATATAGTTTTAAGAAACTATGTAGCTAACTAAAGTGCTATTATTTACTTTACTATTAGCTTACTTCCTTACTTAACTCTATTATATAGCTTTTACTACTACTACTAGTTCTTTTAACCTTAATAGGCCTACTAGCCGCGTTAAACTAATTTAGGAGTACTTTTTATATAAGTCGTTTTAGTTAGTTATTAGTTACTTTAAAACGCTCTTTTAATAATTATAGTATTTACTTAAGAACCTCGCTTCTAAAAGGCTTTAGAGTAATACCTCCGCTTAGGAATATACTCTAGATAGTAGTTAGATACGGCCTAAAGTAGTACCGTACTTATTTCTAGCTATTTAGTTACTTTTTACTTTAAGTATAACACTACTAATTACCTTTTAGTAGATTCTAGTCTAGATAATTTATAATAAGATACCTTCTTACCTATAGTATCTATAATAAGTACGCTATAGGTCTTAGTTACTTATATAGTTTACGCCTAATTACGCGTTAGTTATTAGTAGGTATATTAATTTAAAGCTTCTATTATTACGCTCTAGAATCTCTATACTTACCTAATATAGCTTTAGTACTAGCTATTTATATACCTTTATATAGTTCTTAAACTTAATAAAGAGTCTTTATAGTTCTATATTACTCTTAGCTATTTTATTAAGCTACTCTATTATTATAAATAGTCCTTAAAAGCGCTAAATAAGGTCCTCTACTACCTTATTAACTTTTAGAGTAGCTAGCTTCTTAGATTAAGTAATAATTAGTAGTATTTTAGAAACCGCTTATTATAGAGTTACTAAAGACTTCTTAAGCGCTAGTATTAGCTTCTCTACTATCTCTATATTATAGTAGGCTAGTATTTAGCTTTTTAAACTATAGTTAGTATATAAGGTACTTTACCCTTCCTCTTATACTTAGTATTTATAGATAAATTAGTAGATCTTCTTAATTTTAAATAAAGCGATATTTGTTAGATAATAGGGGTTCTAATAAAGATAATAATAATTAGAGTTTAACGTGTGTATTATTGTGTGTGTTACAGTCTTGCGAGGGATAAGGCGAAAGGTCTACCCTATTCTAGTCCTTCTTAGGACTAGGGGGTCTATAGAACGTGCTATCTTTAACTCTACTTCTTTCTACTAAATACTACCTTATATCTAATATACCCCTTTAGCTTAAGCCTTGCTCTAAGCTAGATAACTTTATTTATATAACTCTAGATTCTTTCTATGCCGCTGCAGTAATATATTTTAATATTGCGGTATTATAGTATAGTACCTACAACCTCTATACTCTCTATTTAATAGAGTAGCTCTTCTATTTATCCTTCTTTAATAATAATCTTATCTCTAATATCTACTAGCGCGACGTATTTAAGAAACTATTATATCTTATTAGTAGGTAAGGGCTTTATAAAACTATTAGTAATTATATTATTAGTAGGTATATAAATAACTCTAATCTTTTTACGCTCTACTTTCTATTATAGCTAGTAGTTATAGATATTAACGTATTAGAGCTTAGTCTTTAGCTAGGAGGTATTTTTATTAACTAGTTAGATTATCTACTTATTATTATACTATCTTATAATTATTAGGTCCTTAAGCTTAATACCTAGCTTAGTCTATAGTTATATAAGAAACTATACCTCCTTCGCTATTTATACTAGAGAGAGTAGTTCTACTTTAGTTATTAATATTATAACTATATCTTATTTATTTACTCGCTAGGCGATTACTTCTCTAAATAGCTTTAGAATAAAGCTTTAGAAACTTTTCTAGTCTACTATATTATCTATAAATAATATATTACTAGCTACTATAAAGTTATTATTTCTGCTAAATTATAGGCTAAGAGTGCGAGTAAGGTATAAGTAAAAGAGGATATAATTAGTAGCTTAGTAATACTTTACGCTTAGATTTATAAGAAATTGTATAAGTTAAGAGGTAGTAAAGGCGACGTTTAGACGCGTATTTACTACTATAAATAAGAGTAATCTAATCTTTTATTAGTATAGGTTATTTTAGCGGCTATTACGAGGTCTATTCTTAGTAATAGCTTAGCTTATAATATTAGAGTATTATATTATATTATATAATTAGTACTAAGCCTAGTAATCTTATTAATATATACTACTTAGAAGAGCTAAATCTTCTAGGCTTTATAGTCTCTAATAACCTCTAATTCTAAGAACTACTTAAGAGGTTCTTCTCTAGTAAGGGTGTACTTCTTCTATAGCTCTTCTACAGCCTTATCTACTACTTTCTTTTTATCTAGGTAATTACTAAGAATAATATTATTAATATAGAAGAAGATAAAGACTCTATCGCAGATTATATAGTATAGCTTATATAGTACTATAGAAAACCTATACTTATAAAGTACTTAGTAATATCTTTCTACTATAATAAAGAAGAGATTTAGAGGCTATATAGCGCTTTATTTAGCTAAAGTATTATATCTTATTATATATATCTTTTAGGTATATATATATAAACTAGTTAGTTAATTAGCGCGTATATAAAGGCGTTTACTATATTAAATTACCTAAGCTCTAGGCTAAACTAAGCGGCAATAGCTATAAGTATTTAAAATAATTTTTTAGTAAGTATAGTAGCGTAGGTCTCTTAGATAGTAATATTATTCTACTAGTTATCTCTAACTATAAGCCTAGCCTTATACTTCTTAAGTTAAGACTACTTATCTAGCTTATAGGTGTATACCTATATTAAGTCTAGTATCTAGATCCTTTCTCTTTATACTTAAAAGCTTAGTACCTCTATCTATAACTTAGTCTTCTTATAGCTCTTAAGGTACTCTTCCTTAGCCTTTTTAAAGCTATTATAGAATAGATAGTCTAGCTTAAGACTATTTAGTAAGAGTAGAGGTAGTAGCTTATTAAAATAAGGTTAATATCTCTTTATTATCTTACGTATTAGGCTAGTATTATCTACTTATACTCTTTTAATACTTTAGATATTTCTTGCTAGTAGGCTAGCTATAAAAGCTATAGCCTAAGGCTTAGTAACGTATACTAAGTATACTTAAATATTTCTTACTATTAGATTAGCTTTATCGGCTATAATTCTAGGCTTAGTAATAGTAGCTAGATATACTTAAACGTTTTTTACTATTAGATTAGCTTTATAGGCTATAATCCTAGGCTTAGTAATAGTAGCTAGATATACTTAAACATTTCTTACTATTAGATTAGCTTTATAGGCTATAATTCTAGACTTAGTAATAGTAGCTAGACTTAGTGCGTTAAGTAGAGATTAGAGTCTGTCCCTTTCGCTTAGAAGAGATACTTAGTAATTAACTAGCTTAGCTCTATCTATATTACGTAGGAGGTCTATTCCTAGCGGCTATATACTTTAGAAGTAAGGTAGGACTAAATTTTATCTCTTATTACTACTCTTAGTAGCGACTAGAGGTAACTACTTATATCTAACTAAACTTATCTACTACGCGATAAACGCTGTAAGTAGGGTACTTAGTAGTATAAGATATAATATTCTTTTTCTTTCTATCTTATTATATTAGAGTTAATTTTGTAGTACTTTATAAGAGTTGCTTATAGTCTCGTTCTTATAGAATGTGTTTATTTTACAGTTCTAGTCTTAAGGTGAGGGAGGTAACTCTATTATCTATATCTATAATTTAATTTCTTTAAGAGTACTATATATAAGATTATCTATAATCTACTTCTTACTTCTATTAAAGATTATATACTTATTAAAAGTAATATTAGGTACTAATAACTTTCTCTATTAATAGTACCTATACTCTAAAAATATTAGATAATTAATATCTAATAAGGTATCTAATCTAGGCCTTTAAGTTAAGTCTTTATAACGTCTTTTATACTTTTTTATATTATTTATTATCGCGAAGGCCTTACAGCCGTAAGTGCATAGATAGGACTAATTTAGTTTATAAAGTAATATAACAACTCTAATTTAATAGGTAACTCTAGTAAAGAACTCTTTATATAGTAATCTCTAGTAATTTAAGTATTAGAGTGTTTAGTTATATAGGTATATAATAGATTATATAACTTTTAGCTAGAGCTCCTATAGTAGGTTAGCGTTAAGGCGTATTACTCGCGATTTCTCCTTTATTATACCCTCTAAGCGTTCTGCTCCCCTATTCTAGGCTTAGGTATCTAGTATAGAAAGCTTAATAGTAATACTCTAATTATCTTTCTATTATTATACTTCTACTAATTAGAACATCTTATTATTAGTCTTAATAACTACTACTATAATACTAAATTACGTTTTTATAAAAGTAATAAATGTTTAGAGGGCTTAGATAATAGAGGGGGCGCTATAGTTCTTAAGGTAGAAATTCTAAAGGTAACTAGTCGCTCTATACTTAATTAGTATTTACGTCTTCTTCTTTATATTACTTCTATTTTTATAGTTATAAAAGTTAATAGCTACTCGCTCTCTAAGTCCTTTATAGATTTCTCTAGGTACTTTTTTTATTACTCTTTTTAACTTTAATCTTCTACACGCGTTATATTTAATAGTAGGTATACTAATAATCTTTACCCCTTTAAAGTAATATATAAGATATTTAAGTGCCTAAGGTCTTAGGTAGCCTATTTATTTATACTATATTACTACTTTAGCTTATTACCTTAGGTACTAAGTATATATAGTAGTTATAAAGCTACTCTATAGTTATTTTACGTTATTATATTTAATAACCTATTATCTATATTATTCTTAGAGTATAGTAATTGTAGCGTTGTTATAGCTACGTAGTACTATTAGGTTTAACTTAGTATCTTACTATAGACCTTATTAGTAGAGTATCCTAAAAGAGACGAGGTTATAGTATAGATTAGAGTAGTAGGCTACGTTATATAGGTGTAGTAGTCGTGTAGTATAATCTCTTTACACTCTAATAATAATAGTACTATATACCTTAATCTATACTTATATATTATCTACCTATAGGAAGTCTTCTTATCTAGGTTCTTAGGTATTTATAAATTATTTAATATTATTTCTTATATAGCACGTAGTGCCTAAGTTAAGAATAAAAGATTATTTAAGTAGATACCTAGAGTTCTTAGTTATAAAAGATAAGGTAATAATTACTAAGTTAATTGCTCTAATCTCTCTACTATATAGTTACTCTTTAAATATAAGCTTAATAGTAAGTATAGCTAATTATAACTTCTTAATTATAAGTATTCTTAATTAAGGTCGCTTACTAGAGCGTATATTATCTTCTAAGTTAGGCGTATTACTAATTCTATCCTTTACTATCTTAGTAATATAGTCTTATAGTTACTAACCCTCTAGAGTAGTATCTAGAAATATATACTAGTATTTATTAAGGGTATAGAAGCTATCGCACGCCTTATACTTCTATAATAAGGTTAATTCTCTATAGTAGGTATATTAGCGCTTCTATATATTACGTTCTCTTCCTCTTTTCTTCTTATTATCTAGCTCTTTATTATCTAGTGTTAGTCCTCTTATAGTAAAGGCCGCCTTATTTAATTAGCTTTTTAATAGATATATAAGTTAGGCGTTCTATCTAAACTAAAGAAATATCTTTATAGTAGTAATAGTAGGATCGCGGAGGCTATATATAATAAAGAATATTATCTATATAGAGAAATATTTTAATACTAATAATATAAAGTCTTTCTTAATAAACTAGTTATTTAGGCACTCTAGCACTCTAGTAGCTTTACCTTTAGTAATAGTATAATTAACTTTAGTAAGCTAGATATCTTATTAGGTAACTACTCTTATTAGCCTTATTACTTTATAGTATCTTATTTATACTTTATTAAGCTTATCCTCTACTTATATACTAATAGTAGTAGTAAGCTTAGTAATTTAGTCTTAGTACGGCTAGAAGGGCTTATAGTAATTAGTAAATAAGTATATAGATATAGTAGTTCTATTAAAATTAGTAACTTAGGCGAGGTAGTTTCTTTCTTACTAGTACTTAGTATCTTCTATCTTATACACCTTTAACCTTTCTTTATAGTCTTTTATATCCTCTTTATATAACGCCTTACTAGTGTTTAATAAGTTAGAAATATAAGTAGAGATAAAAGAAGGTGTTATTATAGATAGTAGGTGTTCTAATTAATATTAAGTTATATATGCGTTAATCGCGGTAGTTAAGGGCTAGTAAGCGTTAACTTCTAGACGCGTGATAGCGCATAGCTTAATAAGTAGCTAAAATATCTATTTTATATTAAAAAAGTGCTAGACGCTTAGAGGTACGTATTTATTTTTAAGTTACGTAATCTATTTAATCTATTATATATAATTAGTAAGGACTATAGTCTAATTATAGTTATAGGTAGTTATTATTCTTACTATTATCGTCGCGTTTATGCGACAGCGTAATTTCGCTTATTGTAGTAGGTATTTTTATTAGTAGTACTCTAATAGTAAAGGCACTAAGACTCTTAATTATTAGATAATAGAGGTTCTAATAAAGATAATAATAATTAGAGTTTAACGTGTATATTATTATGTGTATTATAGTCTTGCGAGGGATAAGGCGAAAGATCTACCCTATCCTAGTCCTTCTTAGAACTAGAGGGTCTATAGAACGTGCTATCTTTAACTCTGCTCCCTTCTACCAAATACTACCTTATATCTAATAATATTATCTAAGCGCGGCTAATTCTCTCTTAGTATATAGTATATTACTTACTTTATATCCTCTTAAGTAAGTTCTTAGAAGAAGAAGTAGCCTTTCTTAGCTTTCGCGACCTATTCTTAGGTCTCTATAGCTATAAAGTAGGTTACGAAGTTCTAGTAGTATTTAATAATCTAAATAGTAGGTTACTTTTACTATACCTCCTTAACGTAGCTTTTAATAAATACTTAGATTTCTTACTACTAAAACTTATTCTACCTCGCGTATATACTAGTAAATAGGTTAGGGTTAGGTTAGAGTTAGGTTACAAAGACTTAAAACCCTAACCTAACTCTAACTCTAACTTAGATTTTAATGCTACTACTAAGTTAGAGTTAGGTTAGGGTTATATAGACTATAGGTTAGAGTTAGGTTAAGTCTCTTAATTTTAAATTTTTATTTTTTACCTATATAGAATTTTTTCTACTTTATAATTAGAATTATATATTAAATTTATTATAGTAATTAATTATAGTATAGAAGGAAACACTTTTTATTATAAGTATATAGAAGTTTAGAAATATAGCTACTAAGTCCTTATTTCGCCTTAAGAAAGAAAGTATATAGATACTAGTTATAGTATAATATATAAGTTAAGAATTCTTTACCTAGATAGTAACGCGCTTTATATAAATAGTATTAATATTATAGTCTATAAATATTAGTATATTATATAAATTGTATATTAGAGATACTATACTCTTAAGGTAACTAATAAGAAAAGTCTTATATAACTCTTAAAGCGCTTTAAGTATAAAAGCCTAGAAGTATATATCTAGCTTATAGTATACTATAAGCTCGCGAACTAGTTAAGAAAATAGTAGTTTAAGTAGTAGAAGTTTATAACCTTTCTAGTATTAGTAGATCTCGCGTAGCGCTATAGCTATATTATATTAAATACTAGCTATAATAAATAGCTATAATAACTTACTACTAGCCTTAAACTTATACCTCTTAGAGGGTACCTTTAGTAGGGTCTTACGCGTAGACTTTATAGTAGGCTTATAGTTTACCTTAACTATAAGGTTCTTTATAGGTCCTTTACTACTAGTAACTAGCTTAGGTAGTTTTATACGCGCTATTATTTAGAGCTATAATAGCGCTAATTTAGTATTCTAAGTAATAAAACGCAATAATAAATAGTAAGTTATAGTAGGTAGTAGGGTTAAGTAAATAGAGTAGAAAGTTTAGGAGTTTACTCTAAATTCTTAAAATTTCCTATTTTTACGCTAATTTTAGGTAGTAGCGTATAGACTTCTTAGCCTACTTAGATAGAATATACTCTAGTATATTTAATTTTATAGCTATATTAAAGATTTTTTAATATAATAGACGTAATAACTCTCTATATTAAAACTAAAGCTTATATAGCTTTATATTTTAATATCAATATAAATAATAATATATTAAGCCTATTTTAGTAATTTTAGTATTTTCGCGCTAGCGTAGGTAGTAGCGTAAGAATATTCTAGAATATTTAGATACTTTCTACCTACTTATTTAACCTCTTATACCTATAATTAATACTAGACGACTTACTACTTTATTATATACTATAATTATAGTATACGTTATATTAGCTATTAAAGAAGAGCTAAATAATAGGCTAGAAGGCCTAGTACCGCGTATTAAGGTTAAGCTACTACTAGGTTTTAAGCCTAATAAGTAGGAGAAGCTTACTAATATAATAATTATAACTATTTATTATAGTATTTACTAATAAATATAGAGATTTATATATAAAAATGATAAAATTAATGCTATACTTAACTAGCGTAGTGCCGGCAGATCGTAAAAAGATAGACTACTTAACTTAACTATTCCCTATAAGAGTCCCCTTAGTAGTAGTTTACGCGTAGTAGCATAAAGAGAGCGTAAGGCTTAGTTTAATAAAGAGGAGAAAGTACTTAAAAGTATAAGATTAGTAGACTACGCAGCTAAGTACTAGCTTAAGAAATAGTACCTATTAGATCTAAACTATATATCTATAAGTAAAAGAAGATAAGAAGAGATTCTTCTAGCAGCCTATAAGAGCCTAGCTAGTAGGCGTTTTAAATAAATAAAAGTAGTAGGTTAATATAGTTATTTATTATAATCTTCTATTAATATATTCTAGTAGAATAGCTTAAGATAAACCTAATACTAGTTTATAAGAAATAGTATAATATTATAAAAGAGATAACATAATCTATAGGCGAGCGGCGCACACAGGCGAGCGGCGCACCCTACTAACTTTTGCAACTTTAAAGCAATGCATCTTAATAACGTAATAATATTATTGCTAGATATTAATATAGTAGATTACTCTATATTAATAGTATTAGTCTTATATATACGCGAGTTGTGCCTAGTCTCCTTATACCTAGTGCAGCGCCTTTAAGCCCGCTAGCTAAGGCCTAATCGCGCTCCTTCTTAACGCTCTTTATAAGCAATCTACTAGTTAGCCTTATTTTAAGCTAGTATATCCTCTCTAGCTCTCTTTATAAGTACTCTATACTTCTATATACGCCTTTTAGAGCGCCGCCTACGCTCTAAGGCTGCGCTATTAGCCTTCTTAAGACTAGAGATCTAATCGCGCATTAGCTTAGCAGAGAGTATTATTATCTTAGCGCCCTTCTTTAGCTAGTTAATCGCTATAATAATTAAAGCTAGTAATAAGCTCTTATACTAGTACACGCGCTTACGTATTAGGCTTAACTAAGCCTTAAGCTTACGCGCGTTACTTAGTATTTAAGCTACTTAGAGAGCCTCTAGTAGAGCTACTAGAGGAGTAGGTATATATAGTTATATATCTATCTTTAATAGAATAGCCTCTAGTTATAGAAGAATAAGGCCTACGCTATAAAAGGCTAGGTAGATATTAGCTAGCGTAAACGCTTAATTAAATACTACTTTAAACGCTAGCAGAAACTCTAGCTTAGTAATATAGTTAATATAGTTATATATAAGGCTCTCTACTTTATAGCTATACGCGCGCTTTAATAGTAAGAAGCAGCTAATATTAAGTAGCTAAAGTAGGTAAGATAAGTAAGAAGGTATATAGAGCGTATAGATATTATTCTTCTTATAGAGCTTTTAGAACTCTAGAGATTAGTAGCTCTTATAGCTATTAATAATAAGTAGGCGACGCGCGCCTATACTATAAGCCTGCGTATAAGCGTTAAAGTGCTTTAGCTACTTAACTCTAAGCTTATTATTTGTCTAGCTATTATCGCTAACTATAATCGCCTAGTTACGTAGAATCTTAGCTTCCTTATACTAGGCTAATAGGTAGTACTAGCTAGTAAAGATAAGAAATAGTAAGACTAACTAGCTAGCAGCGCTAATAGTAGTAATTAGCGTTACCTACTCGCGATTACCTAGCTAAATACTCTTTAGCCTACCTCTTCTCTCTACTCCTATTATAACTAGCTGCGTTATAATCTTACTTATTATAAAGCTAGCTTTATTAAAGTTATAGACGTCTTTATCGTAGATACCTAGCTTAGCCTTTATCTCTTCTATAAGCTTAAACTACCTCTTTATTAATATTATATCCTTATAAAGAGCTCTCTACCTATTATACACTTAGTTAAAACACGTCTAAAGACTATCTATACGCTTAATAAAGATAGATAGCTAGTTAACTCTAACCTACTCTCTACTACGCGTAGCTAGCAGCTTATTAGCTATATTACGTATAGCTATATAGGTAGGCGCAAATCTACGCAGATCTAGCTAAAGTATATAGCTAATAATTACCTCCTCTTCTCTCTAGGTAAGCTTCCTTAAGTTAGGCAGGTAATCGCGTTAGGTAGGTATACTAGCGCGTCGGCGGCGGAGCGTTGTTTTAGCTACGTTATAGACTACTATAGTAGTATAAGTACCTTAGATCTAGTACGCATTAATAGATAAGATAGTAAGCTAAATATCTGCTTTATTTAATAGTAATTAAGTAGCGCTGCGTTAAGCTATTATAGATTAAGATTAGTAAGGTGAGTAAAGTTAGTAGAGTGCGCCGCTCGCCCGTGTGCGCTGCTCGCCCATAGATTATGTTAGATATAAGAAAATATAAGAAAATATTAGAAAGTATACTAAGTACTAAAGAAGAGGAGCTTTATAAAGAATTATAAAGTAGAGGTATATAAAGAGTCTTTAGTCTAAGTAGTACTTTATAGAATATCTTACGTAATATCTACTTAGAAGGCCTACTTAAGCTTAATACTAATATATTTAAGAGTAGCAAAGCTAAGAAAGAGTTTAAGAAGTTTATAGAGGGACTTACTACTAAAGAATTATAACTTATAATAGATAATAAGTAGTAGTAAGTTTAATATAGCCTTTTATTACATACCTATTAATAAAATAAGGCGAGAGAAACTAATAAGCGTTTTTAACTTACTAGGTAACGCTAATATTAAGCTAGAAGGTAATATACTATACGTAAAAGGTAATAATAGCGATAAGTATAAAGAGGAGGTAAATAATAACTTTAATATTAATAAATATTTTAGATTACTAGAGAATAAGTATAAAGATAATAAGTAATAGGCTATAGCTTAAAAAGAGGCTTAACTATTAGAAAAGAGCGAGTTTAAAGGATTCTTAGATTTAGAGTAACTATTAGAGTTTAATATATAGATCTTTATACTAGTCTAAAAGTTACTTAGTATATAATAGCTTAGCATTATTATAGCTAATTAATATAGTCTATATTATATTATAAGATTACTTATATATTATAATCTATAAGAATCGCTAATTATAGGCTATATAATCTTATAGATTCTTCCGCTTACTATAAAGGATTAATTTAAAGTTTTTACTAATACTACGCTATAGTTTTAGGGAAAGTTATATACGTTATTAAAGAATAGAACTAAAGAGACTAGTAGGAAACTTTAAGTTCTATTTCTAAAATCTACTATTCTAATTATTATTTACTACTATTACTATTTACTATAGATTTAGTATTATAGTTAATTAAATATATACCTAATAATCCTATTATATTACTAGAAGAACTTTACTACTTTAAAATAAAAGCTTTATAGGTAGTTACTAAAGAGGGGAAAAGATTACTATAATTAGTAAAATACCTAATAAGAGGTGCTTAGAAGGGTAAGAAGAGAAATAGGATTATTGTAAAATAGAAGAAGTAGTAGGAGAGTACTAACTAAGCGAAGAGTATTAAAACTAATAACCTATAATAGGACTCTACTACTTAGTATAGTATAGTATAGTAATATTTTAGAGAGGTAGCTAAGCTAATAATAGGTTACCTATATATATTTTATTATAACTATAGTTTTATATTATAGTATCTATATTACGTAGTATAGAGTGTAAATACCTCTTTACCTACCTAAAGTTAAAATCTTATTAAGCAATTCTTACGCCTACCTATATTAAGGTATCCTTAGCGCCCTCTTCCCTCTCCTATCTTTAGTAGAGAAACTAAGCGATCTTAATACTACTTTACTTAACTACTACTTTTAAGAAGGAGCTTATTTAAGTAGTAATTAATAGTAACTAGTTATTCTAAATAGTTAAGTAACTATCTTTCTATTAGTTTCTTTAGTTTCTTTAGCTAGATACTATAAATTAGCTATTATAAATTTTAGAAGATATTTTAGAGCTAATATAATAAAGTAAAAAGTTCTATATTATAAGATCTTAGAAATTAATAAAGATATTAATCGCCTTAGATATATAGTCTATAGTAAACTATCTTAGCTTTCTTATTGTAAAAGGTTACTATATTAACTAAGACTAGAAACTTTAAAAAAAGCTACTTAACTTTCTCCTTATACGTAGTAGGTATATAGGTACTTTATAGTAGATAAGGTACTATATATTCTCTTAGATATAAATACTAAATCTTAGCTTTTAGCTATTACCTATAATAACGCTAGTAATAATAGTATACTTACTTATACTATCTAATTAAAACTTTAAGAAGTTAGTATTTACTAGAGTTTCTAAGAAAAATAATTCTATACTTTACCTATATTATTAATCTTATTATATAAGATTATCTAGTATCTAAAGCTTTTAGTAATAATAGAGGTTAAAGTAAGAGAAAGCTTTTAGTAGTGTGGTGTAGTAGATTGACACGTGTTCGGCGTTAGGTAATCAGCGCTAAAGGTTAAGTATTTAAGGGCGACTTTACGAGAGAAATAAGAGAGACATGCTACCTTTAGATATAACACAGAACACCTTCTTTTAGATTACGTATAATACTATCTTTTAGCAATTTAGATACCTTCTTATTCTCTACTCTCTACTAGTTATAGGTTAGCGGCCTCTCTTCTAACTATTAAGGCTATTTCTCTACTATATCTTTAGTAACCTAACTAGAGGGATATAATAGTCTATTAGTAGAGTAGTAGAGAAAACCTCTTTATTTTACCTATTTTTAAGAAAGAAGTTAGAGAGGTAAAGGCTTATAATAAGTTTTTAGAGACCCTATTAAACTCTAAGCGCTTACTAATAAAGTTTACTAAGGCGGCGGAACTCTTAGAGAGTTTCTATAGTATTAGTAAAGTAGTATAGTAACCTATAGAAGAACTATAGGGCTAGCATAATATATAGCTAAAGAGAAGTAGGTAAAAGCGTAACACCTAAGTACTAAAGAGGTACTTTTTTATAAGTAGTAAAGAGATATTAGGAGAAAGAGAAGAAACCTATCTTAGAGAGAAAATTAGGAGTCTAAAAGTAGCGGAACGGTATATATACTAACTAAGAATTAGCGACTTTTAGAAACTTTTAATTAAATAGTATCTATAATATATAACTAGAGTAAGTCTCTTTTATTAAATAGTATACTATCTAAGATATCTTTAATATAAAGTAGAGAGCTTATAGCGACTATAATAGTAGAACCTAAGCTACTTATAGTAACCTATAACTCTTACTATTAGTATTTAGAAAAGCTAGAACTATATAATACTTATACGCTATACTTTAATAGCAAAATATTTTAGAGTTTCTAGATAAGTATAACTTTAAAGCTAATTAGGTAGACTAGCTATAAGACTTTTAGAAGAAGTAGCTACTATACTTCTATATATAGAAGTATAAAGCGTTTATCTAAAAGCTACTAAGCTACTATAAAGTAGAGACCTATAAATAGTATAAAGATAAGGTTTAAGAGCTATATACAGAGTAAGATAAGTTTTAGTAGCAAGGTACCTAAGTATTTATTAAGAGCTACGTAAAGGAAGTATAGTAAAGGTAACTTACTATTTAGATTACTAAATACTACTAGAACTTTATAACCTACTTTATAGCTGTAGAGACCTAAAGATAGGTCGCGAAAGCTAAGAAGAGCTACTTCTTCTTCTAAGGACTTACTTAAGAGGATATAGAGTAAGTAATATACTATATACTAAGAGAGAATTAGCTGCGCTTAGATAATATCGCTTTATTTAAAATTAAGAAGATTTACTAATTTATCTACGAATACTAAGTGTAAGAGAAAGAGTTAAGTACTCTATATACTAACTATAGTTTAAAAAGCTAAACGCTAGCCTACTATAACGTAAAGATAGTAGAGAAGCTAATACTAGCGCTTAAGAAGTCTTTAGTAACTCTATAATAGGCGGTCTCTAGAATACTACTAATTATTACTTAACTTAAGAAGCTAGCTACTCTAAAAGTTAATAAAGTAGTAGAGGACCTTATTTAGCGCTTTTAAGAGCTATCTATAATAATAGAGTAGCTTAATAAGATAGCTAAAGATAATATAAGACTATAAAGACTCCTTATTAAGCTAGAGAACTACGCGGAGGTATATAAGTAGCTAGTACTAAGACTGTATTAGGTAAGTACGGAGATTCTAGAGCGTAATAATAAGAGCTTTAAATTAATATATCTACTAATAACTAGCGCGTAATTAGGCGTAAACTATATAAGTAACTAAGACCTATAGCGTGCTTATTATAGGTACTATAAGTAAGAAGGTATTTTATTATAAACTATCTAGACTAGAATCTACTAAAAGATAATTAGTAGTATTATACTTAAAGTAAAGAGTAACTAAATAGCTAAAAATAAGTATAGTACTACTTTAGGCCGTATCTAACTACTATCTAAAGTATATGTCTAAGCGGAGGTATTACTCTAAAGCCTTTTAGAAGCGAGGTTCTTAAGTAAATACTATAATTATTAAAAGAGCGTTTTAAAGTAACTAATAACTAATTAAAATAACTTATATAAAAAGTACTCCTAAATTAGTTTAATACGGCTAGTAGGCCTATTAAGGTTAAAAGAACTAGTAGTAGTAGTAAGAGCTATATAATAAATTAAGTAAGAAAGTAAAGCTAATAGTAAAGTAAATAATAGCCCTTTAGTTAGCTACGTAGTTCCTTAAAACTATATCTTATAGAGTACTACGCTCTAAAGATAACTTAGAAGTTAACACTATAAATAGGCGCATAAAGGCTAGTTAACTAGCGAAAGAATAGCGGGAGCGTAAAGCTCGCCTTAGGAAGAAACCTAGAATACCTTAAATAAAGAGTAGTTAGATAGTAAGTAGCTATAAAGATATAGACGTTAAAGAGGAGTTAGAGGTACTAAAGTATATAGCTTAAGTAGAGATTAATAACTTCTAGGTACTAGAAACTTAGGTTTAAAGACGCCTTAATACTCTAATAAGTAGTAGAATACGCGAGAGAGATAGCTAGAGCGCTATAGTAGATTATAATATTATACCTATACTTACGCCTATTCTAAAAGCCCCTTAAGCCTCTATATCTATAACTATACTAATAACTAAAGATCTAGCGGCGATAGCCTAGAATATAGTACTAATAGTACTTATAAAGGCGATATTAAACTAGAAAGTCTATAAGATCTAGTAGCTTAATCTATTAGTATCTTCTAAAGTAGCTATAGTAGTAACTAAAGCACTTAAGAAAGTATATAAGCCGCGTATATACTTTTAGATTAGCGAAACGCGTTTAGGAGAAACGATAGAGGTTTAGTAAATAGAGACTAGTAGTAATAAAGAAGAGTTAATAGAAGAAGCTATATAGTAACTATATAACTAAGGTTTAGAAGAAATATATATAATAGAAGCTAAGAGTTTATAGCTAGAGGTTATTATAAAAGATATTCTAGCGTAGCTATGTCTAAAGATAGATTATAGTATTAAGTAAGTAAGAGTTAGAGAAATAAATAGCTCTATAACTTCTAAAACTATAACATTAGTAATAAGAAAGATAGCTATATTAAGGCGTAGTTAAAAATACTCTTTAAAGCGTAACTAAAGAGCGAAGCATAGTAGTAGTAGTATTTAGTAAAAGAATAGTTACTAATATACTAGGTATCTCTCTATAGTAGTATAGGTTAAGCGCTTATTAATATAGGCTTATAGCTAAATATTATATAGCTTTTAATAGCGAGAGCGCTAAATATCTATATTACTAAGCTAGATTAGTTAGGTCTACCTCCTAAATTATAGTAGGGCATAATAACTACTAATAGAGAGATAAACCTTTTTATAGGTATAGCCTATTTAGTCCTAATTATAGTTAGAGGAATTATAGTACTAATATACTTTTAGATTATAAGATATTTATAGAGAATAATTTTCTTAGAATACTATAGTACGTAATAGCGCGGCTCTAGATATAGTTTAATACTATTAGCTAGATACTTTACTATATTAAGTTAATAGATAGTTAGCGTAAAGTCTCTTTTATAGGCTATAACCTAGCGCCTATAGCTAATATAGTATTAATAAAGTATTAAAGAAAAGGATAGCGAGCGCGCTTACTAGAGAAGTATATTTAGTAGAGGAGTATTACTTAGAACTTATACTAAGTAATATACGGGTAGCGCGCTTATTTATATATATACCTAAGTATAGATAGTTATTTAGAGAAGAACTAGACTACTAGAAAGAGAGGAAGTTCAAGTAGGTATTATTAGTAGAAGAGTAGAGATCCTTTAAAGAGATAGTAAGGTAGTAGTTTTACTTATCGCGTAATAGGTTATTAGGAGAAGTAAATACCCTATATAAGAGAGTCGCTAATAAAGTAAAGCCTATAGATATACTAAGAGAGGACGCGCTAATAGATCTTAGGCGTAAGAACTAAAAAGAGCGCGTAATAGCTTATTAAGCCGCTTAAATAGTACTTAGAAGACTAGATATAGGGCTATTTAATTACCTTTTTTATAGCTAGATAGTAACGTTTCTAAGGAGGTATTAGTTAAACTTAGAGCGCCTTTAAAAGATAAATATTAGTAAAGATCTCTATCTAAATAAGATTTACTTAATCTAGTAGCTTACATTTTAGCAAGAGGATACGCTAGCGTAGAAGTTTTAATATATATTATAAATTTATAAAGATATATAGCCTCTATATAAGATTTAGACTATTCTATATACTATATAGTAAGAGAAGAACTTTCTATTACTAAAGAAGCTTATACTAATTATAAACGTAATAGTAGACGTATAGGTAGAGCGAGGGACATTTAAGTATAGAGACGGGTAGTACTATAATAAGTACTTTCTTATCCTAAAGATTAAGCGACTAGTTAAACTAGAGGACTTTTAGTTTATTAATAATACTATATAATATAACGCTATAATAATAAGAAACGCTTATATTCTACTATTTACTAATAAGTTCTTAGAGAGGTTTGCGAATAAGAGGACGTATACTCTATTTAATCTATTTTTAGGTTATAACTAGATACTATTATATATATCTAGTAGAGATATAATAGCCTTTTAGACGCTAAACGGGCTATACTAATAGTATATACTTCTAATAGGCGCGATAAACTCTATAGTAGTTTTTATTTAGGTAGTAATAAAGATTCTCTATAATAACTTTCTAGAGATAGCGCCTTTTATAGATAATATTATAGTAGTAGAGCCTTAAGATAACTATAGAGAAGAGAAAGTTTTAATAGTATACGTTAGTTTATTTTTAAATACTTTATAGATAAATAAGGGTCTTATAGATATTACTTAGGCTAAGGCTACTATCTTAGAAAAGAAGTTGTAGTAGGAAGTTCTCTAAATAGCTATTATAGGGTATAAGGTTAATAAAGATAGTTACTATCTTATAAAAAATAAGGTCTAAAAGATTCTTAAGTAGCTAAAGTACTAAATAGTAAAAGAGGTCTAATAGTTATTAGTATTATTATCTACTATTAGTAATAGATCTTTTATTTCTCGCTAAAAGTAGAGCTACTCTTTATACTCCTTTAAAAGGAAGCTAAATAGGTTTAAAGAGATAGGTAGATATATATAATAAAGATTCTAAAGAAAGTAATTACCTCTTTGCTAGCGCTTATAGCGATAGACTATTAGGGTAGTCTCTTAATAGTTAGCGTAGACGCCTTAGTTCGCGGAGTAGAGGCTTACTTAGAGTAAGTTAGATTAGATAGCTATTACTATATAATAAGGTTTAAAAGTACGCTATAGTTAGAAGTAGAGTTAAAGCTCTACTTTATAAAGCTTAAGTATAAAGCGCTTATTTAGGCGCTAAAGGTCTTTTAGATTTACCTTTATAAATACCCCTTCTAAGTAGAAATAGACGCAAAGGTACTAATTACGTAGCTTAATTAGTTGTCTCTAGATTTACTAGGCTCTATAATAAATAGGTAGCTCGCGACTATCCTTTAGTAAGAATTTAAGATTATCTATATACTAAGAAAGAAAATTATCTCTAATACGCTATTAAGATATTTATAGCCTAAGAGGTAGACGCCGCTAAAGAAAGATAAGGATAACCTAGAGCTATTTATTAATTAAGTACTAAATAAGTTTAAGGAGATAAACTTAGTTATAGCTACTAAGGAGGTAATTAGAAAGCTACTTATAGAGGAGTATAATAAGAAATTAGAAGAGATTATAGTATTTCTATAGACGTTAAAGAGACTAAATAGGCTTTAGAGTTAAGAATAGTAAAAGTAGATAAAGAATACTATACGCTTCTTTATATAGAACTAATATCTATTTAGAAAGGCTACTAAAACTATACTAGTTCGCTAAGTAGTAGATAGAGAAGACCTATAGGTAGCGTTAATCTAGAAAATTTATAAATAATTAGGCTATAAAGAGATCTAGACAACGTTTAGAGTAGTATATTAGCGATATTAGTAGGATAGTATATATAAATAGATAGTAAAATAGCTTAGGCCTTATAAGTCTACTAAATAATAAGAGGCACTTAGAAAGAAGTAAAGCTAAACTTAATATATTCTTAAGTAATATAGTCTTAGTAGATAGTTAATATTACGTATATACTAAGGGTACGCAGTAGAACTTACCTACTAGTTATAAGAGAGTATCTTTTAGGCTAGCTAGAGACACGTACGCTTTTAATAGTAAATTCTAATTTAGTTATAAAGTTTATCTTTAAAGAGATCTACTATTACTAGGGCGTACTAGAAAGAATTTTAATAGATAGTAGAACTAAGAATAAGTTGATAGTCTAGTTACTAGCTATACTCTTTAGTATTTACTAAATTTAAGCTTTAGTGTATAACTTATACGCGTAAGAACTTATTAAAAGAGGTTATTAAGGCTTTATCTATAGGTTAGCAAAGATACTAAGCTTATAGATAGATAACTTATTAGTAATAATATAGGCTAAGAGAGTGTCGCTATAAAGACTACTTAGATTCTTACCTACGCAGCTAGTGCTAGGCTAAAATCTAGTCCTTCTAATTAAACTTATAGTGCTAATATAGTAAAGCCTACTATAGAGCGAGGTTTAGAGCTATACTAATCTTCTTATAGTAAGAGCTATATAGCTACAATTCTATAAGAAGAACTTAAAGAAAGTAGTCTATTATATAAGAAGACTTTAGAGAGAAGCTATAAAAAACTATAATATAAGAAAGACGTACTAAAGCCCTTTTAAGTAGGAGACCTAGTATTAGTTTAGAACGCGATTAAGTCTATTAATAAGAGCTTAGATAGAAAGCTTAATAATAGATAAAGAGGTCTATATAGAGTTTAGAAAGTATAAGTAGATAAAGAGTACTACTAGCTAGAGAATCTAAATAAGGTTATATTTTTAAATATAACTTAGGCTAATCGCCTAAAGAAGTTTAAAGAACTACTAGAATAGCTTAAAGATAGCTTACTATAAGAGCGCTTATAGTTATATCCTAAAACTAAAGAAGTATAAATAGCGAGGCCTATAGTACTAAGATAAAAGTAAATAACGCTAAAAGCTAAGCAGGCAAGAGATATTTAGGCTAGAGAGAACTATAAGAGAGAGTAAGATAGATAAACGATAGTTAGAGGAATAAACTAAGGGAATATTATAGAAGAATTAAGAAGAGGAGAGTAGAGTTAACGTCTTCGTATAGTATATAGAGATAGTAATACTAAGTAAGAAAGATAGAAGAGGCTAGAGAGGGCGTTATTAAGAGTAGATTAGATAGTTATAAGAGATATTTAGTAGCTTAAGAGGACTAAGCTAGAGGCTAGAGAGGAAAATATAGTATAGTAGATTAATACGTATTTAGCGTTAGGTAATTAGCGCTAAAGGTTAAGTATTTAAGGGCAACTTTGCGAGAGAAATAAGAGGGACATACTATCTTTAGATATAATATAGAATACCTTCTTTTAGACGACGTATAATACTATCTTTTAGTAATTTAGATACCTTCTTATTCTCTACTCTCTACTAGTTGCGGGTCGGCGGCCTCTCTTCTAACTATTAAGGCTATCCCTCTACTATATTTTTAGTAACCTAACTAGAGGGATATAATAGTCTATTAGTAGAGTAGTAGAAAAAACCTTTTTATTTTACCTATTTTTAAGAAAGAAGTTAGAGAGGTAGAGGCCTATAATAAGTTTTTAGAGACCCTATTAAACTCTAAGCGCTTACTAATAAAGTTTACTAAAGTAGTAGAACTCTTAGAGAGTTTCTATAGTATTAGTAGAGTAGTATAGTAACCTATAGAAGGACTATAGGGCCGGCACAACGTATAGCTAAAAAGAAGTAGGTAAGAGTATAACGCCTAAGTACTAAGAAGGCACTTTTTTATAAGTAGTAAAGAGATATTAGGAGAAAGGGAAGAAACCTATCTTAGAGAGAGAATTAGGAGTCTAAAAGTAGCGGAATAGTATATACGCTAACTAAGAATTAGCGACTTTTAGAAATTTTTTATTAAATAGTATCTATAATATATAACTAGAGTAAGTCTCTTTTATTAAATAGTATACTATCTAAGACGTCTTTAATATAGAGCGGAAAGCCTGCGGCGACTATAATAGTAGAACCTAAGCTACCTATAGTAATCTATAACTTCTACTATTAGTATTTAGGAAAGCTAGAACTATATAATACTTATACGCTACGCTTTAATAGCGAGAATATTTTAGAGTTTCTAAATAAGTATAACTTTAAAGCTAATTAGGTAGACTAGCTATAAGACTTTTAGAAGAAGTAGCTACTATACTTCTATATATAGAAGTATAAAGCGTTTATCTAAAAGCTACTAAGCTACTATAGAGCGGAGACCTATAATAGTATAAAGATAAGCTTTAAGAGCTATATATAGAGTAGGATAAGTTTAGTAGTAAAGTACCTAAGTATTTATTAAGAGCTATATAAAGAAGGTATAGTAAAGGTAACTTACTATCTAGATTACTAAATACTACTAGAACTTTATAATCTACTTTGCGGCTGTAGAGACCTAAGAATAGGTTACGAAAGCTAAGAAGAGCTACTTCTTCTTCTAAGGACTTACTTAAGAGGATATAGAGTAAGTAATATACTATATACTAAGAGAGAATTAGCCGCGCTTAGATAATATTACTTTATTTAAATTAAGAAGATTTACTAATTTATCTATAAATACTAAGCGTAAGAGGAAAGGTTAAGTGCTTTATATACTAACTATAGTTCGAAGAGCTAAACGCTAGCCCGCCGCGATATTAAGATAGTAGAGAAGCTAATACTAGTACTTAAGAAGTCTTTAGTAACTCTATAATAGATAGTCTCTAAGATACTACTAATTATTACTTAACCTAAGAAGCTAGCTACTCTAAAAGTTAATAAAGTAGTAGAGGACTTTATTTAGCGCTTTTAAGGGCTATCTATAATAATAGAGTAGCTTAATAAGATAGCTAAGAGTAATATAAGACTATAAAGACTTCTTATTAAGCTAAAGAACTACGCGGAGGTATATAAGTAGCTAGTACTAAAACTATATTAGGTAAGTATAGAGATCCTAGAGCGTAATAATAAAAGCTTTAAATTAATATATCTGCTAATAACTAGCGCGTAATTAGGCGTAAACTATATAGGTAACTAAGACCTATAGCGTACTTATTATAGGTGCTATAGATAAGAAGGGTATTTATTATAAACTATCTAGACTAGAACCTACTAAAAGGTAATTAGTAGTGTTATACTTAAAGTAAAGAGTAACTAAATAGCTAGAAATAAGTGTAGTACTACTTTAGGCTATATCTAACTACTATCTAAAGTATATTCTTAGGCGGAAGTATTACTCTAAAGCCCTTTAGAAGCGAAGTTCTTAAGTAGATATTATAGTTATTAAAGGAGCGTTTTAAAGTAACTAATAACTAACTAAAATAACTTATATAAGAAGTACTTCTAAATTAGTTTAATACAGCTAGTAGGCCTATTAAGGTTAAAAGAACTAGTAGTAGTAGTAAAAGCTATATAATAGAATTAAGTAAGGAAGTAAAGCTAATAGTAAAGTAAATAATAGCTCTTTAGTTAGCTATATAGTTCCTTAAAACTATATCTTATAGAGTACTACGCCCTAAAGACGACTTAGAAGTTAACGCTATAGATAGGCGTATAAAGGCTAGTTAACTAGTAAAAGAATAGTAAGAGCGTAAAGCTTACCTTAGAAAGAAACCTAGGATACCTTAAATAAAGAGTAGTTAGATAGCGAGTAGCTATAAAAATATAGACGTTAAAGAGGAGTTAAAGGTACTAAGGTATATAGCCTAAGTAGAGATTAATAACTTCTAGATACTAGAAACTTAGGTTTAAAGATACCTTAATACTCTAATAAGTAGTAGAATACGCAAGAGAGATAGCTAAAGCGCTATAGTAGATTATAATATTATACTTATACTAGCGTCTTTTCTAAGAGCCCCTTAAGCCTCTATATCTATAACTATACTAATAACTAAAGATCTAGCGGCGATAGCTTAGAATATAGTACTAATAGTACTTATAAAGGCGATATTAAACTAAAAAGTCTATAGAATTTAGTAGCTTAACCTATTAGTATCTCCTAAAGTAGCTATAGTAGTAACTAAGGTACTTAAGAAAGCGCGTAGGCCGCGTGTACACTTTTAGGTTAGCAAAACGCGTTTAGGAGAAATAATAGAGGTTTAGTAGGTAGAGACTAGTAGTAATAAAGAAGAGTTAATAGAAGAAGCTATATAGCGACTATATAACTAGGGTTTAGAAGAAATATACGTAATAGAAGCTAAGAGTTTATAGCTAGAGGTTATTATAAAAGATATTCTAGCGTAGCTATATCTAAAGATAGATTATAGTATTAAGTAAGTAAGAGTTAAAGAAATAAATAAGCTCTATAACTTCTAAAACTATAAAATTAGTAATAAAGAAGATAGCTATGTTAAGGCGTAGTTAAGAATACCCTCTAAAGCGCGACTAAAGAGCGAAGTATAGTAGTAGCAGTATTTAGTAAAAAAATAGTTACTAATATACTAAGTATCTCTATAGTAGTATAGATAAGCGCTTATTAATATAGGCTTATAGCTAAATATTATATAGCTTTTAATAGCGAGAGCACTAAACGTCTATATTACTAAGCTAGATTAGTTAGGTCTACCTTCTAAATTATAGTAGGGTATAATAACCGCTAATAGAGAGATAGACCTCTTTATAGGTATAGCCTATTTAGTTCTAATTATAGTTAGAGAGATTATAGTACTAACGTACTTTTAAATTATAAGATATTTATAGAAAGCGATTCTTCTTAGAATACTATAGTACGTAACGGCGCAGCTCTAGATATAGTTTAATACTATTAGCTAGATACTTTACTATATTAAGTTAATAGATAGTTAGCGTAAAGTCTCTTTTATAGGCTATAATCTAGCGCCTATAGCTAACGCGGTGTTAATAAAGCATTAAGGAAAAGAATAGCGAGCGCGCTTACTAAGAAAGTATACTTAGCGGAGGAGTATTACTATTACGAACAAACACTAGATGTCTCCTCTAGTTAAAGAGTACAAGATTAACGGCTAACTATCGTATAGTATAGAAGGTTATAATTAGCGTAGGGTATAGATTACGTAACTACTATCCCGCTAAGAGCTAGCATCCCGCTAAAAAAGAGATAGCATAAGGATTTAGAATAGCAACTATTCTAACTATTCTATAGAAGAATATATCTAATAGGATATATAGAATAGTAATAGATTAGGCAATAAGTATATAGTTATAGAGGATTCCCTTAATATACTCGTTATAGTTAACTCTTATAAGTTCTTCTCTTACCTAGATTAATACTTAGTTATTCTATCGCTTATATAGAATTAGATTATTATTACTAAATACCTACTATCTCTATTATATCGCTAGACAAGTTAACGCGGGCTTAACAACGTTAGTCTTACCTACCTTAGTACAGACTAGGATTATAGAGTAGTATAACCCCTTGTATTAATACTTTAACTACCTATAGACCTTTAGGAAGGTATTTTTAGTAAGTCGTTTAAGTAAGATTAGGAATATATTAGTTAATAGGAACTCCGCTATAATAAGCTATAAGGCTAACTAAGCTCTACCCTTAGATAATAAAATACTAGACTAAGACACTAAGTTAGAGACTAAGAAATAGACTCTAGACTTAGGCTAGTACCTATAGGAAACTATAAACGATCTTAAATAATAATCGTAAACTTAGGTAAGATAGATAATAGCCTTAATAGAAACTATTAATTAGCTAATAGCTTAGCTAATAGCTACGCTAAATAAGAAACTACGAGCGCTATATAAGCCTAAGATAGCTACGCTAGAGAAGTACGAAGGCGGGAGATTAGAACTTCGCGTATTTCTTACTAATATTAACTTATACTGCGAGTATAATAAAGTATCTAATAATTAGGAAAAGATTCTTATAGTAAGTATATATATAAAAGGGAAAGTGGCTAGCTAAATATAGCTATACGTTAAGGATTACCTCTATAACCTAGCTATAAAAGGAGAAAAGAAAGAAACCTAAACTCTATTTTAAGTTAGACTAACTTTAAAGATAAAATAAGACGTATCTTTAGCGAAGTAGATATAGAGAACTAAGTAGAGAAAGTAATTACTCGCTTAAAGTAAACTAAATTAGTATCGATATATATAGCTAAGTTTAAATAGCTATAGTTATAAATTAACTAAGATAATACCGCACTCTAAATAGTGTTTAAGAATAGTTTAAAGAAAATAATTAAAGATAGCCTAGTATACTATAATAAGCTAGAAGATCTATATTTACTTATAGAACTAGCTACCTAAATTAATAACTATCTATAGGAGAGAATAGAGTAGAAGAAAAATACTTTTTTAGCCTCTAATATAAAGAAACACTAATAATAGATTAAGGTTAATAGAGAAGAAGACGTTATTATAACTAATAAAGTATAGAAACAATTTAAGGATTAAAAGACCTAAGAAGGACGTCTAGATAGACTATCTAAAGAAGAGCGCTAAAAACGCTATAATAAGAAAGTATATCTATAATATAGTAAAGTTAGATACTTCCGTAGAGACTACTTAAAGAATAATACTAGGAAATAGAGAGCTATTAGGATTAGAATAGTTTAATAAAGTATACTCTACCTAATACTATATAATTACTAGACGATAATATTAGTAACACGGACTTATATAATAAAGCTTAGATACTAAGTAATAAGGCCTATAAGCTTATACCCTAGGTAAAAGAAGTACCTAATATAATATTATAGGATAAAACTACGCCTATAGACTAGTAAGTAACTAGTACTAAAGTAAGATAAAAGTTAGTAGAATATAGGTATTAAGTATATAGAAAATAAAAATATATAGCTAAGAATTACTATTAGAAGAGATAAATCGCTATTACTAGCTCTAAAGCTAAGGAAATAGTATACTAAGCTATACTAGAGTAACTATACTTTAAGGACTTAAAGATATAGAATAATAAACCTATAGCCTCTAGCGTATTAGAATAGAAGACTAAAGAGTATTAAGCTACGTACTAGACTAAATACGAGCTAAGATATAGGTTCTATAAAGGATAACGTAGGACTATTAGATAGTAGATAAATAATAAATAGTATAAGACGCTCCTTAATAAGGAATATTAGATAGAAGCCTACTATATAATAAGAAGCTAAAACTATTAAAATAGTAGGGAAATTAGGATAACTTTCTACTACTAAGAGAGTAATATAAGGACCTATACTAGCTTAACTATAAGAATAGGTATAACTACTACTTTACGTAGAAAGAATAATCTAGGAGATAAGAGGACGATTACTACTACCTAAATCTAAAGAATAGAGAATACTTAATAGAAGTATATTACCTTTATAAAACTCTAAGGATAGAACTAATATAGTATAAGCTTATATACTAGACCTTTTATTACAATAATAATACCTAATATATTAGAACGCGAAGTCTAATATAGGCTACTTTCTAAAGAAACGATCTAGAAAGTAAGGTTAGTTAAAAAACTAAGATACTACTAAAGATAGAGTTACGCTAGTATAAGTAATTCTAAAATAACTCTTTATAATATATAGAACTTAAAGCTATAGAATCTTAGATTAAGAGCGGAGGTTAGCGTATATAGATATAAGATTATAGCGACTATAGATAGTAGTACTATATAGATAGTTATCTCGTCCTAAGCTATAGAGAGATATATATACTATACTAGGTTAAGGACTAACTAGTATAAGTAGTATTAGCTAATAATAACTCTATAACGTATAGAGGCGGCGTAATAAAACTAAAGACCTAACTAGTATTACTAGATATAGTAGAGATAGGAGACTAGATAAATATTAATATTATAGATTTTAGAGAAGAAGATATATTAATTAGCTATAATTAGTTAATTAAGTATAACCTAGCTATTAATTAGCTGCGAAAAAGAATACTTAGCTAAGAATCTACGCGTAAGGTTACTAGAGTATAAAAAGAGATAGGCCTAATAATCTAGAGCTTACCCTAGAATAGGAGGATTAGCTGTAAGAGGCTACGCTTAGAGAGCTATTACATAGGTATACTAGAGTTATATTTAATAGGGAAGAGAACTATAAGCTATCTCGTGCTAAAGGTTATTTAGAGAGCGGCTTAGAATAACCTTCTACCTATAGGCTGTGCGGATAGTCTAAGCGTTGTTTAGACGTAAGTAGTTAATCTATACGTCTTACGCACGTAACTAAGATATTATTAAGTATTTACTAACTAGGCTCTAGCCTATTATAATACCCCCTTCCTTCCCTCTCTTAGAGAGTCTCTTAGTAAAAACCTTCTAGTAAGTGTCCCTCTTTATTCTAAGCGTCCTTTATATAGGCCTTTTATTAATCTAGAGCTTCTATTTCCTCTAGTAATTCTACTAGCTAAAGATCTATTAGGGTATATCTAACCTATTTTACCTTATAGTAAAGGCGCTAACTATATCTTTAGCGTTTCTACTTCTTACTTATAATCTTCTCTATAAACTACTTGTTCTTATTACCTACTTATAATAGTAGCGGCTAATAGTTATCTTATACCTAGCTTAGTAG
Organism: Pyrenophora teres f. maculata; assembly: GCA_014334815.1. Taxonomy (NCBI): domain Eukaryota; kingdom Fungi; phylum Ascomycota; class Dothideomycetes; order Pleosporales; family Pleosporaceae; genus Pyrenophora; species Pyrenophora teres. Next base: position 3,249,346 of record CP060573.1, on the reverse strand, counting down.
AGGGTCTAAGTTAGTAAGGCGTAGTTTATTAATATAAAAGACTAGGTCGTAGCCTAGAGGGGTATCTAGCTTAACTAAGTAGCTATTAATTACCTTTATTACTATATATTTAGCACTCTTCTAATTAAGCTTTTATAACTAACGTTCTATTCTATACTATTTATTAAGCTTTAGCTAAACCTTATTACTAACCTTATAGTTTCTAGCCTCTTTATAGTATTAATTTTTACTTCTCTTATTTTACTTAGGCTTTAGCTATACTAGCTTATACTAAGTTAAATACGTTTTAGAACTTAGCTATAATAGTCTCTACCTTCTTATAGTCTAAATATTCTTTAGTAGTATATTTCCTTTAACTTATACTTAGTAGAGCCTTTAACTAGAGAGGTCTATATTATAACTATATTATAAGAAGAATAGGGATACTCTTATTAATATTACGTCCCTCCTATTAATAGTAATCTAAGCTATAGAGTAGTACGTAGCCTAGTTATCTTATAACTAGCTAATAAACGCTTAGATATACACTTTCTATACGCTATTTATTTATTCTATAGCGCTATTAGTCTATAGGTAAAACGCTATAGATAACTATTAATTAATCTTTAGAACCTTATAAAGGCGTTTCTAAAGTACGCTAATAAACTAGCTCCTTCTATCTAATATAATTACGTTAGGTAACTAATAGTAAGCTACTACTTAGCTAAGGAAGGCTTAGACTACTATCTCTATCTTAATATTAGGTAGTAGAATAAAGATAGCTCTCTTACTTAAGTAATCTATAATAACTATAAGGTAGCTTATACCTCTACTTATTAGTAGTTCTTTAATAAAGTCTATAGATATCTCTTTCTATATCTAATCTAGTATTAGTAGTAGTTTAAGAAATCTTAGGTACCTTCTTACTATAGCTTTATTCTCCTATAAACATTATAGTTCTTTACGTAACGTCTAATATTATCTAATATACCTAGCTAGAAGAAATCTTAGGCGACTATCTTATAGGTAATCTCCCTACTTAGATATCTAGCTAAGAGAGAATTATAAACTTCTCTAATTATTTAGGTATATAGTTTCTTATTATTCGGCACCTATCTCTTACCTTAATACAGTAATTCTTTCTAATCGCTAATTATATACTTTAAGATAGAGTATTTTATACCTAAGCTTAGTAGGAATCTTTATTTCTACTCTAGTACTACTTATACTACTTACTAGTACTATTAATTATTTCTTAGAGCTTCTAGCTATAGCTTCTTAAGTTCTAACTAGTCTATACTACTCTTATTAGCGGCGGCGTCTTATTAGTCTAACTATTCTTTAGTTAGGCTAGGATAGCTTCTTATTTATCTTATATAAATCCTTACTAATATAACCTAGCTCTTAGTTAAGTCTTTTTTATTCTTACTCGCTTCCTTATAGTAGCGAGACGTTAGTTTTAAGATTTAGATAATACGCTTTTATAAGCGTTCGTCTCTTATATCTTCTAGTAAGTCTTATTCTCTTCTTAAGAGCGCGTTAGCTCTTATATTTTACTTCTCTAACTAGTATAGTATCTCTATATTAAATTAGCTTAACAACGCGGCCTAGTAGATTTAATATTTACTTAATATCTTTAGCTTTATAAAGTACTCTAAGATCTTATAGTTAGTAATTACCTTAAAGCTCTTTACTAAGTAGAGTTCGGCGTCCTATTCTTCTAAGTATTATATTATAGCTAGTAGTTTCTTATTATATATTTATAGTTATATTTATAGGCGTTATTCTTTCTTAAGAAGTACGCGTAAAGGCGTAGTATCCCTTCTTTATTATACTAGGATAGCACTCCTCTTATTACGTAGCTAAAAGAGTTATATTCTAAGACTATATCTCGCTTAGAGTTAAACGTCGCTAGAATAGGTTCTATTATAAAGATCTTCTTTAGCTTATTAAACGCGGCCTACTTATCTTTTCCCTAGGTAAAGCTTATATCGCCTATTAGACAGGTTAAGAGGGTAGTAATCTTTATAAAGTCTCTAATAAACTTTTAGTAGAAGTTAGTAAACCTAAGAAATAATTATACGCCTTTTACTATCTTAGGTACTTCTTACTTCTTAATAGCTTTAACCTTATCTAGGTCTATAAAGATATCTTTCTCTATATTAATAATAAAACCTAAGTACTTAGTAAATTTTACTTTAAATTCGTATTTCTTAATATCTATATAGAGTTCTACGCTCTAGAGCTTACTAAAGACCTTTTAGACGTAGTCCTAGTATTATTATAGGCTACTATTAGTATAGATTAATACGTTATTAAAATATACTAAATAGAACTTATCTAGGTACTCTCTTAATATCTAATTAATATACTACTAGAAGGTACTTAGAGAGTTTACTATACTAAATAGAGTAACTAACTACTTAAATAGACTAAAGCGTATTCTAAAAGCTATTTTCTATTTATTACCTTCTACTATACGAATCTTATAGAAGGCGGTAATAACGTCTAGCTTTATAAACTACTTAGCCCTACTTATATTATTAAGTATCTCTTAGATAAGTAGTAGGGGGTATCTATTCTTCCTAGTAATAGCGTTAAGCGCGCGGTAGTTAATATATAATTAGAGTCCTCCTTCTAGCTTCTTTATAAATAGAACTAGTAAAGAGGCTAGTAAGCTACTTACGCGAATAAATCCTTTTTCTAGGAGAGCTATAAGCTCCCTTTAGAGCACTAGTAACTCGCCTTTTAATATACTATATAGCAGGCCCTATAGCGGCTATAGCTATTAACTATCTTTTAACTCTAGCTTAATCTTATAGTCTACTCCTAGACCTTAGTATAAGGGAAGTTTTAACGCTTTCTTTAGGTTAAAGAGCTTAAAATAGCTCTAATACTATTTTAGTAGTAGTAATCTTATATCTACTACTTTCTTTAGTACTAACGCCTTATTAATATCTATAATAGAGGCGGCGAATATCTATACTCTCTTCTTTAGGTCTTTAGATCTCCTTATAAGACCTATAAACATAGATGCGCTTACCTAATATATAGTACTTTAGGTTGCGATACCTTTATCGCACCTTACTTAAATACCTCTTAAGTATATAAATAGGCTCCTTTTTGCTAGAGTAATTAAGACGTTCTAGTAGTCTATCTACTCTTTTTCTAAGACTATTTCTTTATCTATACTATTAAGTACGTACGTATAAGTAACCTCTTAGTAGCTATATATATTAAACTTAAACCTAGAGACCTCGTCTATCTCTAATATCTTCCTATTAATCCCTTCTATTATCTAAGAGGTAATTAAGAAGCGCTCTAAACGGCTTTAGCGAGCAAATTTTTTACTAACTAATACGTAGTATAAATACCTACTATTAATTAATATAGTAGTATTATAGATAGAGTTTATAATTAAGTGCGCTATAAGAGGAGGGGTATTATATACTTTTACTAAAATTAGTTCTATTTACTACTTATCTACTAATCTATCTTCTAAGGCTCTAGACTAAGACTCTAGTCTAGAGCTACTCTTTTTCTAAGTTATCTAACTCGCCTTTATTTATATTCTTTAAGGGAATTTTACTATCTAGTAGTAGCTCTCTTTATACTACTTAGTTTACTTTAGTACTTCTTACTTTAGAACTCCTCTTATAATACTTAGATATATATCCTTTTTTACTATAGGCGTAGTACTTAACCTAATTAGCGCTTAGCCTACTAGTTCTTATACTCGCTTTACTAGCCTTTATTAGCTCCTAGTCTATCTTCTTAGGTAGTAATAGTATCTAAGTATCCTTCTAGTAGCTTATACTATAGGTACGCTAAGATATTTTCTCTTAGAACCTACTATTAAGATTAATATAATAGAGGTTATCTAAGATTTTAATAGCTTTCTCTATATACTCCTTAAAACTAATATTCTTAGAAGTATATAGTATAAGGCGTTAAAGCTCTATGCTAAGCCCTTCGCTAAATATCTCTTAAAGAATAGACTTACTAAAGTCTTAGCTAGCTTCTACGCGTAGCTAGTTAAACTTAGAGATATAATCTCTAACTAGCTATTAGCCTTACTTTAAGTATTAAAGCTTATTTAGAGCCTATTTTTAATAGTATATATTAAGAAATTTAGTGTCTAGGTATTCCTATAACTTCTTTATAGTGCTTAGCTAGTTTTCTAGTAGCTATAGTAAGAGAACCTAGGTTACTTTCTCTTTAGTCTAACTAAGGATATATCGCTTCTTAGTATCCTAGGAGAGGTATAAGTATAAGTTATACTTTAGTTTACTTTTATACTTATATTTCTAACCTAGGTAGTTTGAATAGTCTCTATTAAAATATTCTAGGTTAAGAAGCCTCTTCTTCTATAACCTTTCTAAATAGGTAGTTGTGTCTAGCTAGGTCTTAGGTATATAAGTCTAAGGAGCTAGGCTAAGTTTCTATTATTCTATTGCATCTAAATAAGCTATAATAGAGGATAGTAGCTAAACTAGTTAGGCTATTATCGCTACTATAGAGTCCTAAGAGACTTTTAGTAGCTTTTATAGTAATTCTCTAGCTTCTTCTACTTTCTTTATTTATCTTATAACTTTGTTTATTATTAGAGCTATAATAGCTTTTTCTACCCGTTATTCCTAAGTATCTATATAATCTCTTAGTATATTTAGTTATTAGGTACTCTAGTAAGGTACTTAGCTAAGGCGTATATAGATAGCTTATTAGTATTAAGGTTAGAAAGATTATCTTCTATTCTAAATAGTAGAGGGCTTCTTATAAGCTTCTACGTCTATAGCCTACTTCTCTATAGTAAGAATTAGTAGAGCTTCTAATTATTCTTTAATTAACTTATATAGATAATCTCCCTATAGCCTACTCCTCTTTAGTAAGAAACTAGTAGGGCTTATCTCTTACTTATTCTCTATAATAAGGCTTTTCTAAATAACTCTTAGTAGTTATTATAAGTTGCGATTTTTAGAACTAATTTTTATACTTATAATTTCCTCTTAGCTATTCTTTTAGCTAAGTATTATAGCCTATACCTCTTTTATAGAGGACTAATAAGACTTCTAATAATACTTACTCTACTATAGTAAGAGATTATTACTTATTCTTTAATCTTTTAAAGACTAATAGAGCTTCTACCGCTCTTACTTACTTTTTTATAAAGTCTTTTATAGGTAGCAGGACCTATACCTTAGTACTATTAAAGTATTAAGTAGGGCTTTTTTAAATAATATTTAGCGATATAGCTTAGAGTCTACTAAGCTAACTAATATTTATTTACTCTAGACGTCTTATAAGGCTAGTAGCGCGTTTAACTAAGCGTTCTACGAGGCTATAGTCCTAGGCTAGCTATCTTATAATAGCTTCTACCTACTTATTATCTAAGGGTCTATTATGCTTTTAAGTAATACTAATTCTATATAGTAGGTTACTCTACTCGCACGTTAAAGTAGCGGTTAAGAGGATTAACGCGCTACGAGTTAATAGAGTCTTATAGTAAGGCTCTATTAATTAGGATTAAATATAAAATATAAGAGGCTACGCTTAGAGAGCTATTATATAGGTATACTAGAGTTATATTTAATAGGGAAGAGAACTATAAGCTATCTCGTGCTAAAGGTTATTTAGAGAGCGGCTTAGAATAACCTTCTACCTATAGGCTATGTAGATAGTCTAAGCGTTATTTAGACGCAAGTGGTTAATCTGTGCGTCTTACGCACGTGACCAAGATATTATCGAGTGTTTACTAACTAGGCTCTAGCCTATTATATTAGCATAATCTTACCTTATAAGATTATAAGAATCTATAAGAAGAACTCTTAGAAGATAGAAGTTATTTAGATATAGTAGGTCGCGACTATAAAGGAAGGACTAGTACTACTAAATATACTAGAAGAGTATAGAACGAATAAGTTTAGAGAACTATTTAAGAAAATAGAAGTAACTAAGTTAGTAGAATACTAAGAATAGAATTATAAGATTCTTATTAAAGATAGTGCTAAGCTTATCTTAGAACTAATATACCTAGTCGCGCCTAAGCATAAAGCTAAGCTGCGAGAGTATATTAGAAAAAATTTAAAAAAGAGATTTATCTACGAGAGTAGTAGCTAGATAGCCTCGCTAATACTATTTAAAGAAGCCTAATAGAAAGTAGTAACTATATATTAACTTTAGGAGGTTAAATAGCGTAATAATTAAGAATTAATATCCCTTACTACTAATAATAGAGCTTATAGATTAGATCTAGAGAGCTAAGTAGTTTATAAAATTTAATATTTAGGAAGAATTTTACTATATTTAAATTGCTAAAGGATATAAGTAGAAAATAGCTTTTAAAATAAAATATAAACTGTTTAAGTATATAGTTATACTATTTAGATTAATAAACGCGCTAGCAACCTTCTAATTAGTTATAATAAAATACTCTATAAGTACTTAAGAATCTTTATACTAGTATACTTAGATAATATACTAGTATATTCTAAGGGAACGCTTAAAGAATATATTAAACTTATTAAGAAGGTACTTTAGAAGCTTAAGAACTATAAGTTGTACCTATAACCTAAGAAGTATAAGTTTTATATATAAGAAATAGAGTTCCTAGAGTTTATTATCTTAATAAAGGGCGTTAAAATAAATCTAAAGAAAATCTAGACTATATAAAAATAGCTAATACCTAAGATAGTTAAAGACGTATAATCCTTCCTAGGATTCGCGAACTTTTATAAAAAGTTTATTAGAAACTACTCTTAGATTATAGCACCCCTTATAGAGATTATAAAGAAAGATGTAGAGTTTAAATAGAAAAAGGAATACTAAGAGGCTTTTAAATAACTAAAGTAGGTATTCTTTAAAGCCCTAGTACTAGAAATATATAACCTAAGATATAAGACGTAAGTTAAGACTAATACGTTAAATTACGCTCTTAGCGCTATATTATTATAGTAGAGTAAAGATAGAAAATAGAGACTAGTATTCTACTATTCTAGGAAGTTCTCTAGAGTAGAACTTAACTATAATATTTATAATAAGGAACTACTAAGAGTAGTTAATGCCTTTAAATAATAGAAAGTCTATTACTAAGACTCCTATACTAGATTAATATTTTTCTAATTACTAGAACCTACTAAGTTTTTAATAATAAAGAAACTTAATAGAAGATAAGTCTAATAGGCTAAGATACTCTCTTAGTTTAACTTTAAGATTACTTATAGAGCTAGATTACTTAATAGAGCTATAGACGCCCTAAGCTAAAGATCTAACCTATAAGAAGAAGGTTATAAAGAACTATATAATATAGTACTTAAGTAGATACTAATAGTAGCCTAAAGTATAACTAGCTAGAATTAGCTAGAGTAGCTAAGCTAAGATAATAGGTTATAATATTATAAATATAGTAGTAGTAGAAGGCCGCTAGCTAGTAACTAGACCTAGGTAGTATAAGTTATAACGACTTACTACAAAATAAGAAGGAGTACTAAAATATAATCTAAAAGGACTAGATATATATACCTCTATATATAAGAAAGGACTTTATTATAGAACTATATAAGTCTCTAGAGTATAGGTATATAGAAGTAGAAGAAATAGTTAGAAGACTAGTAAAAGAATTTATAATACTACGTTTACAAATATAGGTATAGAATATCCTAGGTAACTATTTAGTATATTATTAGAATAAGCTTAAGAGATATAAGCTCTATAGCCTATTATAGCCTTTAATGCTACTATAACGACTATAGATAAGTATAATAATAGACTTTATAGTAAAGCTTCCGTAATTGTTAGAACTAAGATCCGCAAGACTTTACGATACTATTTTAGTAATTATAGATTAATTAACTAAGGCGGCAAAGTTTATACCTACTAAAGAATTAATAATAGTAGAAGAGTACGCCTATAAAGTTATAAAGGCACTTATCTTAGAATATAGAATACTATAGTAGAGGGATAGCCTTAATAGTTAGAAGAGAGGCTACTAACCCGCAACTAGTAGAGAGTAGAGAATAAGAAGGTATCTAAATTACTAAAAGATAGTATTATACGTTGTCTAAAAGAAGGTATTCTATATTATATCTAAAGGTAGCATATCCCTCTTATTTCTCTTATAAAGTCGCTCTTAAATACTTAACCTTTAGCGCTAATTACCTAACGCTAAATACGTATTAATCTACTATACTATATTTTTCTCTTTAGCCTTTAGCTTAGTCCCCTTAAGCTACTAAATACTTCTTATAACTATCTAATCTACTCTTAATAACGCCCTCTCTAGCCTTTTCTATTTTCTTTACTTAGTATTACTATCCTTAAGTGCTATATAGAGATATTAACTCTACTCTCCCCTTCTTAATTCTTCTATAATATTCCCTTAGTTTATCCCTCTAACTATTATTCGTCTATCTTACTCTCTCTTATAGTTCTCTCTAGCCTAAATATCTTTTACCTACTTAGCTCTTAGTATTATTTACTTTTATCTTAGTACTATAAGCTTTACTATTTATACTCTTTTAGTTTTAGAATATAACTATAAGTACCTTTATAGTAAGCTATCTTTAAGCTACTCTAGTAGTTCTTTAAACTTCTTTAGGTAATTAGCCTAAGTTATATTTAGAAATATAATCTTATTTAGATTCTCTAGCTAGTAGTACCCTTTATCTACTTATACCTCCTAAACTCTATATAGACCTCTCTATCTATTATTAAGCTTTCTATCTAAGCTCTTATTAATAGACTTAATTGTGTTTTAAACTAATACTAAGTCTCCTACTTAAAAGGGCTTTAGTACGTCTTTCTTTATATTACGGTTCTCTATAGCTTCTCTCTAAAGTCTTCTTATATAATAGACTACTTTCTCTAAGTTTTCTTTATAGAATTATAGCTATATAGCTCTTACTATAAGGAGATTAGTATAGCTCTAAACCTTATTCTATAGTAGGCTTTACTATATTAGTACTATAAGTTTAATTAGAAGAACTAGATTTTAGCTTAGCACTAGCTATATAGGTAAGAACCTAAGTAGTCTTTATAGTAATACTCTCTTAGCCTACGTTATTACTAATAAGTTATCTATCTATAAGCCTAGTATCTTTACTAACCTATAGATAAAGCCTTAATAACCTCTTTTAATAAGTCTTTACGCGCGTAAGTTATACGCTAAAGCTTAAACTTAGTAAATACTAAAGAGTATAGCTAGTAACTACTACTAACTTATTCTTAGTTCTACTATCTACTAAAATTCTTTTTAGTACGCTCTAGTAATAGTAGATCTCTTTAAAGATAAACTTTATAACTAAATTAGAATTTACTATTAAAAGCGTACGTATTTTTAGCTAGCCTAAAAGATACTCTCTTATAACTAGTAGGTAGGTTCTACTGCGTACTCTTAGTATATACGTAATATTAACTATCTACTAAGACTATATTACTTAAGAATATGTTAAGTTTAGCTCTACTTCTTTCTAAGTATCTTTATTATTTAGTAGACCTTATAAGGCCTAAGCTATTCGCTACCTATCTATATATACTATTCTACTAATATCGCTAATATACTACTCTAAACGTTATCTAGATCCTTTATAGCCTAATATTTATAAATTTCCTAGATTAACGCTATTTATAGGTCTTCTCTATCTACTACTTAGTAAACTAGTATAGTCTTAGTAGCCTTTCTAAATAGATATTAGTCCTATATAAAGAAGTATATAGTATTCTTTATCTACTTTTGCTATTTTTAACCCTAGAGCCTATTTAGTCTCGTTAACGTCTATAGAAATACTATAATCTCTTCTAATTTCTTATTATACTTCTCTATAAGTAGCTTTTAATCGCCTCCTTAGTAGCTATAACTAAGTTTATCTTCTTAAACTTATTTAGTACTTAATTAATAAATAGCTCTAAGTTATTCTTATCTTCCTTTAGTAATGTCTACCCTTTAGGCTACAGATACCTTAATAGCGTATTAGGGATAATATTCTTCTTTCCTAGTACGTAGATAATTTTAAATTCCTACTAAAGGATAGTCGCGAGCTATTTATTTATTATAGAGCCTAGTAAATCTAGAGAAACTAATTAAGCTGCGTAATTAGTACCTTTACGTCTATTTCTACTTAGAAAGAGTATTTATAAAGGTAAATCTAAAAGACCTTTAGCGCCTAAATAAGCGCTTTATACTTAAGCTTTATAGAGTAGAGCTTTAACTCTACTTCTAACTATAGCGTGCTTTTAAACCTTATTATATAGCGACGGCTATCTAATCTAACTTACTCTAAGTAAGCTCCTACCCCGCGAACTAAAGCGTCTACGCTGACTATTAAGAAACTACTCTAATAGTCTATCGCTATAAGCGCTAGTAAAGAGGTAATTACTTCTTTTAGAATTTTTATTATATATATACTTATCTTTCTAAACCTATTTAGCTTTCTTTTAGAGAAGTATAAAGAGTAGCTCTACTTTTAGTAAGAAATAGAAGATCTATTACTAATAGTAGATAATAATACTAATAAACTATTAGACCTCTTTACTATTTAGTACTCTAGCTACTTAAGAATCTTTTAGACTTTATTTTTTATAGAATAGCGACTATTTTTATTAACCTTATACTCTATAATAGCTATTTAGGGAACTCCTTACTATAACTTCTTTCCTAAGACTATAGCCTTAGCCTAAGTAATATCTATAAAGACCTTATCTATCTATAAAGTATATTTAAGAATAAACTAACGTATACTATTAAAAACTTCCTCTTCTCTATAGTTATCTTAAGGCCCTACTACTATAATATTATCTATAAAAGGCGCTATCTCTAGAAGGTAATTATAGAGAATCTTTATTACCGCCTAAATAAAGACTACTATAAAGTTTATCGCGCCTATTAGGAGTATATACTATTAGTATAGCCTATTTAGCGTCTAAAAGGCTATTATATCCCTACTAAACATATATAATAGTATCTAGTTATAACCTAAAAATAGATTAAATAGAGTATACGTCCTTCTATTCGCGAACCTCGCTAAGAACTTATTAGTAAATAGTAAAATATAAGCGTCCCTTATTGTTATAGCGTTATATCGTATAGTATTATTAATAAACTAAAAGTCCTCTAGTTTAACTAGTCGCTTAATCTTTAGAATAAGAAAGTACTTATTATAGTACTACTTATCCCCGTGCTTAAATATCCCTTACTCTACCTATACGTCTACTATTACGTTATAATTAGTATAAGCTTCTTTAGTAATAGAAAGTTCTTCTCTTACTATATAGTATATAGAATAGTCTAAATCTTATATAGAGGCTATATATCTTTATAAATTTATAATATATATTAAAACTCTTACGCTAGCGTATCTTCTTACTAGAATATAAGCTACTAGATTAAGTAAACCTTATTTAGATAGAGATCTTTACTAATGTTTATCTTTTAAAGGTGCTCTAGATTTAACTAATACCCTTTTAGAAACGTTACTATCTAGCTATAGAAAAGGTAATTAAATAGCCTTATATCTAGTCTTCTAAGTACTATTTAAATAGCTTAATAAGCTATTACGCGCTTCTTTTAGTTCTTACGCCTAAGATTTATTAGCGCGTCCTCTCTTAGTATATCTATAGGCTTTACTTTATTAGTAACTCTCTTATATAGAGTATTTACTTCCTCTAATAACCTATTATGCGATAGGCGAAACTACTACCTTACTATCTTCTTAAAGAATCTCTACTTCTCCGCTAATAATACCTACTCTAACTTCCCCTCTTCTTAGTAGTCTAGTTCTTCTCTAAATAACTATCTATACTTAGGTATATATATAAATAAGCGCGCTACCTATATATTACTTAGTATAAGTTCTAGATAATACTCCTCTACTAAGTATACTTCTCTAGTAAGCGCGCTTACTATCTTTTTCCTTAATACTCTATTAATACTACGTTAGCTATAGGCACTAGATTATAGCCTATAAAAGAGACTTTAGGCTAACTATTTATTAACTTAATATAGTAAAGTATCTAGCTAATAGTATTAAACTATATCTAGAGACGCGCTATTGCGTACTATAGTATTCTAAGAAGAATTACTCTCTATAAATATTTTATAATCTAAAAGTATGTTAGTACTATAATTCTTCTAACTATAATTAGGACTAAATAAGCTATATCTATAAAGAGGTCTATCCCTTTATTAGTAGTTATTATACCCTACTATAATTTAGAAGGCAGACCTAACTAATCTAGCTTAGTAATATAGATATTTAGCGCTCTTGCTATTAAAAGCTATATAATATTTAGCTATAAGCCTATATTAATAAGCGCTTAATTTATACTACTATAGAGAGATATTTAGTATATTAGTAACTATTCTTTTACTAAATACTACTACTACTATACTTCGCCCTTTAATCGCGCTTTAGAGGGTATTCTTAACTACGCCTTAATATAGCTATCTTTCTTATTACTAATCTTATAGTCTTAGAAGTTATAGAGCTTATTTATTTCTCTAACTTCTACTTACTTAATACTATAATCTATCTTTAGATATAGCTGCGCTAGAATATCTTTTATAATAACTTTTAGCTGCAAACTCTTAGCTTCTATTATATACGTTTCTTCTAAACCCTAGTTATATAGTTACTATATAGCTTCTTCTATTAACTCTTCTTTATTACTACTAGTCTCTACCTACTAAACCTCTATTATTTCTCCTAAATACGTTTTGCTAACCTAAAAGTATATACGTAGCTTACGCGCTTTCTTAAGTACTTTAGTTACTACTATAGCTACCTTAGAAGATACTAATAGGTTAAGTTACTAGATTTTATAGACTTTCTAGTTTAATATTACCTTTATAAGTACATTAGTACTATATTCTAGGCTATTACTACTAGATCTTTAGTTATTAGTATAGTTATAGATATAGAGGCTTAAGAGGCTCTTAGAATAGGCGCTAGTATAAGTATAATATTATAATCTACTATAGCGCTCTAACTGTCTCTCTCGCGTATTCTACTACTTATTAGAGTATTAAGACGTCTTTAAACCTAAGTTTCTAGTACCTAGGAGTTATTAATTTCTACTTAAGCTATATACTTTAGTATCTCTAACTCCTTCTTAACGTCTATATCTTTATAGCTACTTACTATCTAACTACTCTTTATCTAAGGTATTCTAGGTTTCTTTCTAAGGCGAGCCTTACGCTTCTACTATTCTTTTACTAGTTAACTAGCCTTCGTGCGCCTATCTATAGCGTTAACTTCTAAGTTATTTTTAGGGCGTAGTACTTTATAAGATATAGTTTTAAGAAACTACGTAGCTAACTAAAGGGCTATTATTTACTTTACTATTAGCTCTACTTTCTTGCTTAATTCTATTATATAGCTCTTACTACTACTACTAGTTCTTTTAATCTTAATAGGCCTACTAGCTGTGTTAAACTAATTTAAAAGTACTTCTTATATAGATTATTTTAGTTAGTTATTAGTTACTTTAAAACGCTTCTTTAATAACTATAGTATCTACTTAAGAACCTCGCTTCTAAAGGGCTTTAGAGTAATACCTCCGCCTAGAAATATACTCTAAATAGTAGTTAGATACAGCCTAAAGTAGTACTATACTTATTTCTAGCTATTTAGTTACTCTTCGCTTTAAGTATAATACTACTAATTACCTTTTAGTAGGTTCTAGTCTAGATAGTTTATAATAAGATGCCCTTCTTACCTATAGCACCTATAATAAGTATACTATAGGTCTTAGTTACCTATATAGTTTACGCCTAATTACACGCTAGTTATTAGCGAATATATTAATTTAAAGCTCTTATTATTACGCTCTAAGATCTCTATACTTACTTAATATAGTTTTAGCACTAGCTACTTATATACCTCTATATAGTTCTTTAGCTTAATAAGAAGTCTTTATAGTTCTATATTACTCTTAGCTATCTTATTAAGCTACTCTATTATTATAGATAGCCCTTAAAAGCGCTAAATAAGGTCCTCTACTACCTTATTAACTTTTAGAGTAGCTAGCTTCTTAAGTTAAGTAATAATTAGTAGTATTCTAGAGACTACCTATTATAGAGTTACTAAAGACTTCTTAAGCGCTAGTATTAGCTCTTTTACTATCTCTACGTTGCAGTAGGCTAGCGTTTAGCTCTTCAAACTATAGTTAGTATATAGGGCACTTAACTCTTCCTCTTACGCTTAGTGTTTATAGATAAATTAGTAGATCTTCTTAATTTTAAATAAAGCAATATTATCTAAGCGCGGCTAATCTTCTCTTAGTATATAGTATATTACTTACTCTATATCCTCTTAAGTAAGTCCTTAGAAGAAGAAGTAGCCTCTTTTAGCTTTCGCGACTTATTCTTAGGTCTCTATAGCTATAAAGTAGGTTATAAAGTTCTAGTAGTATTTAGTAATCTAAATAGTAGGTTACCTTTATTATACCTCCTTTATATAGCTCTTAATAAATACTTAGGTACTTTACTACTAAAACTTATCCTACCCCGCGTATAGCTCTTAAAGCTTATCTTTATTATTTATAAGTCTCTACTCTATAGTAGCTTAGTAGCTTTTAGATAAACGCTTTATACTTCTATATAGAAGTATAGTAGCTACTTCTTTTAAAGTTTTATAGCTAGTCTACCTAATTAGCTTTAAAGTTATACTTATTTAGAAACTCTAAAATATTCTTGCTATTAAAGCGTAGCGTATAAGTATCGTATAGTTCTAGCTTTCCTAAATACTAATAGTAGAAGTTATAGATTACTATAGGTAGCTTAGGTTCTACTATTATAGTCGCCGCGGGCTCTCTACTCTATATTAAAGATATCTTAGATAGTATACTATTTAATAAAAGAGACCTACTCTAGTTATATATTATAGATACTATTTAATTAAAAGTTTCTAAAAGTTACTAATTCTTAGTTAGCGTATATACTATTCTACTACTTTTAGACTCCTAATTCTCTCTCTAAGATAGGTTTCTTCCCTTTCTTCTAATATCTCTTTACTACCTATAAAAAGTGCTTTCTTAGTACTTAGGCGTTATACTTTTATCTACTTTTTTTTAGCTATATATTATGCTAGCTCTATAGTCCTTCTATAGGTTACTATACTACTCTACTAATACTATAGAAACTCCTTAAGAGTTTCGCTACCTTAGTAAACTTTATTAGTAAGCGCTTAGAGTTTAATAGGGTCCCTAAAAACTTATTATAGGCCTCTACCTCTCTAACTTCTTTCTTAAAAATAGGTAAAATAAAAAGGTTTTCTCTACTACTTTACTAATAGACTATTATATTCTTTTAGTTAGGTTACTAAAGATATAGTAGAGGGATAGCCTTAATAGTTAGAAGAGAGGCCGCTAACCCGCAACTAGTAGAGAGTAGAGAATAAGAAGGTATCTAAATTACTAAAAGATAGTATTATACGTTATCTAAAAGAAGGTGTTCTATATTATATCTAAAGGTAGCATATCCCTCTTATTTCTCTCGCAAAGTTACCCTTAAATACTTAACTTTTAGCGCCGATTACCTAACGCCGAACACGTGTTAATCTACTACACTATAATACCTAAAGAGTTTATTATAGACTATAATAAACTATTTACTTCTAAATACTAGAGTATATTCCTAGCAAAGTTAGATGTAAAAAAGAAGCTTTTAATAAGCTTTTACCTAGAAATAGATAGCTAGACAAAGAGAATAAACTAGATATTAGAATAGTATTTAAGGATATACGCTAACAAGCTATAGGATAACTAGGTTAAACTCCTACTAATAGTATAACTAGCTTATAATAGTATAAAATCTATAATAACAAAGCAGTTACCTTACTATATAAACTATAGATATAAGCCGGTCGCTTATTAAGATCTAAAGGATATTAAAAGTATTATAGTAGGAGTAGATAATAAAGCACGCCTTTTATAAGAATTATATAAATAACTAAGCTAGAATATTGCTTAGAGGAACCTTATAATATCTAAGAGTGCGAATAAGTAAAAGATTAAGATACTAACCTTTAAGAAGGGGGTTAAAGTTTTCCTATTAAGATAAAACCTAAAAACTAAAAGGCTATATAGAAAATTAGATAATCTCTAAATAAGACTATTAAAATTCTAAAGATAATTAGCCTAGTAAACTATAAACTCTAGCTACTACTAAGTATACGTATCTACTCTATCTTTTATAAGAAACTACTAGAACTAGTACTACTAGATACTAAGTTAGCGATAGACATTAAACTTAAAAATAATAAGTACGAGGTTAAAGAGATTAAGAACTATTAGATATAAGGTAGTATTTGGTAGAAGGGAGTAGAGTTAAAGATAGCACGTTCTATAGACCCCCTAGTCCTAAGAAGGACTAGAATAGGGCAGATCTTTCGCCTTATCCCTCGCAAGACTGTAATATATAATAATATATATACGTTAAACTCTAATTATTATTATCTTTATTAGAACCCTTATTATCTAATAATTAAGAGTCTTAGTGCCTTTACTATTAGAGCACTACTAATAAAAATACCTACTAAAATAAGCGAAATTACGCTATCGCACGAACGCGACGATAATAGTAAAAATAATAACTACCTATAACCGCGATTAGACTATAGTCCTTACTAATTATATATAATAGATTAAATAGATTGCGTAACTTAAAAATAAATACGTACCTCTAAGTATCTAGCATTTTTTTAATATAAAATAGATATTTTAGCTACTTATTAAGCTACACGCTGTTACGCGTCTAGAAGTTAATACTTACTAGCCCTTAACTGCTACGATTAACGCGTATATAACCTAATATTAATTAGAATACCTACTATCTATAATAACGCCTTCTTTTATCTCTACCTATATTTCTAACCTATTAAACACTAGTAAGGTATTATATAAAGAGGACGTAGAAGACTATAAAAGAAGGTTAGAGGCGTATAAAATAGAAGATACTAAGTACTAGTAAGAGAGAAACTACCTCGCCTAAGTTACTAATTTTATTAGAACTACTATATCTATATACTTATTTACTAATTACTATAAGCCCTCTTAGCTATACTAAGACTAGATTACTAAGCTTACTACTACTATTAGTGTGCGAGTAGAGAATAAGCTTAATAAAGTATAAATAAGATACTATAAAGTAATAAGGCTAATAAGAGTAGTTACCTAATAGAATACCTAGCTTACTAAAGTTAATTACGCTATTACTAAAGATAAAGCTACTAGAGTACTAAAGTGCCTAAATAACTAGTTTATTAAGAAGGACTTTATATTATTAGTATTAAAACATTTCTCTATATAGATAATATTCTTTATTATATATAGCCTCCGCAATCCTACTATTACTACTATAGAGATATTCCTTTAGTTTAGATAGAACGCCTAACTTATATATCTATTAAAGAGCTAATTAAATAAGGCGGCCTTTGCTATAGAAGAACTAACACTAAATAATAAAGAGCTAGATAATAAGAAGAAAAGAGGAAGAGAACGTAATATATAGAAGCGCTAATATATCTACTATAGAGGATTAACCTTATTATAGAAGTATAAGGCGTATAATAGCTTCTATACTCTTAGTAAATACTAGTATATATTTTTAGATACTACTCTAGAGGGTTAGTAACTATAAGACTATATTACTAAGATAGTAAAAGATAGAATTAGTAATACGCCTAACTTAAAAGACGACGTACGCTCTAGTAAGCAACCTTAATTAAAAATACCTATAATTAAGAAGTTATAATTAGCTATACTTACTATTAAGCTTATATCTAAAGAGTAACTATATAGTAGAGAGATTAGAGCGATTAACTTAGTAATTATTACCTTATTTTATAACTAAGAACTCTAGGTATCTACTTAAACAATCTTTTATCCTTAACTTAGGCACTATATACTACGTAGGAAATAATATTAAATAATTTAAAAATACCTAAGAACTTAGACAAGGAGACTTCCTATAGGCAGGTAATATATAAGTATAGATTAAGGTATACAGTACTATTATTATTAGAGTATAAGGAGATTATACTATATAACTACTATACCTATATAACGTAGCCTACTACCCTAACTTATACTATAACTTTATCTCTTTTAAGATACTCTACTAATAAGGTCTATAGTAGAATACTAAGTTAAACCTAATAGTACTACGTAGCCGTAATAACGCCGTAATTACTATACTCTAAGAATAATACAGATAATAGGTTATTAAATATAATAATATAAAATAACTATAGAGTAGCTTTATAACTACTATATATACTTAGCACCTAAAGTAATAAGCTAAAGTAGTAATATAGCATAAATAAATAGGCTACCTAGAATCTTAGGCACTTAAATATCTTATATATTACTCTAAAGAGGTAAAGATTATTAGCGTACTTACTATTAAATATAACGCGTGTAGAAGATTAAAGTTAAAGAGAGTAATAAGAAGAGTACTTAGAGAAATCTATAAAGGACCTAAAGAGCGAGTAGCTATTAACTTTTATAACTATAAAGATAGAAGTAATATAAAGAAGAAGATATAAATACTAATTAGATATAGAGTAACTAGTTACCTTTAGAATTTCTATCTTAAGAACTATAGCGCCCCCTTTATTATCTAAGCTCTCTAAATATTTATTACCTTTATAAAGACGTAATTTAGTATTATAGTAGTAGTTATTAAGACTAATAATAAGATATTCTAATTAGTAGAAGCATAATAATAGAAAGATAATTAGAGTATTACTATTAAGCCTTTTATACTAGATACCTAAGCCTAGAATAGGGGAGTAGAACGCTTAGAGAGTATAATAAAGAAGAAATTATAAGTAATACGCCTTAACGCTAACTTACTATAGAAGCTCTAGCTAGAAGTTATATAATCTACTATATACTTATATAACTAAATACCCTAATACTTAAATTACTAGAGATTACTATATAAAGAGTTTTTTACTAGAGTTACTTATTAAATTAGAGTTATTATATTACTTTATAAACTAAATTAGTTCTATCTACGTACTTATAGCTATAAGGCCTTCGCGATAATAGATAATATAAGAGGTATAAGAGACGTTTATAAAGACTTAACCTAAAGGCTTAGATTAGATACCTTATTAGATATTAATTATCTATATTTTTAGAGTATAGGTACTATTAATAGAGAAAGTTATTAGTACCTATAATATTACTTTTATAAGTATATAATCTTTAATAGAAGTAAGAAGTAGATTATAGATAATCTTATATATAGCACTCTTAAAGAAATTGAATTATAGATATAGATAGTAGAGTTACCTCCCTCGCCTTAAGACTAGAACTATAAAACGAATACGTTCTATAAGAATAAGACTATAAGTAACTCTTATAAAGTACTATAAGATTAACTCTAATATAATAAGATAGAAAAGAAAAGAATACTATATCCTACGCTACTAAGTACCCTACCTACAGCGTTTATCGCGTAGTAGATAAGTTTAGTTAAATATAAGTAGTTACCTCTAGTCGCTACTAGAAGTAGTAATAAGGGATAAAATCTAGTCCTACCTTACTTCTAAAAAATATAGCTACTAGAAATAGACTTTCTACGTAATATAGATAGAGCTAAGCTAGTTAATTACTAAGTATCTCTTCTAAGCGAAAGAAATAGACTCTAATCTCTACTTAACGCACTAAGTCTAGCTACTATTACTAAGCCTAGAATTATAGCCTATAAAGCTAATCTAATAGCGAGAAATATTTAAGTATATCTAGCTACTATTACTAAGCCTAGAATTATAGCCTATAAAGCTAATCTAATAGTAAGAAATATTTAAGTATACTTAGTATACGTTACTAAGCCTTAGGCTGTAGCCTTTATAGCCGGCTTACTAGCGGGAAACGTCTAGAGTATTAAAAGAGTGCGAGTAGATAATACTAGCCTAATACGTAAGATAATAAAGGGATATTAACTTTATCTTAGTAAGCTATTACTTCTACTCTTACTAAATAGTCTTAAGCTAGACTATTTATTCTATAATAGCTTTAAAGAGGCTAAGGTAGAGTATCTTAAGAGCTATAAGAAGACTAAGTTATAGATAGAGGTACTAAGCTTTTAAGTATAAAGAGAAGAGATCTAGATACTAGACTTAATATAAGTATATACCTATAAGCTAGATAAGTAGTCTTAACTTAAGAAGTATAAGGCTAGGCTTATAGTTAGAGGTAACTAGTAGAATAATATTACTACTTAAAAGACTTACGCTGCTATACTTACTAGAAGATTATTTTAAATACTTATAGCTATTACCGCTTAGTTTAGCCTAGAGCTTAGGTAATTTAATATAGTAAACGCCTTTGTATACGCGCCTATTAACTAACTAGTTTATATACGTATACCTAGAGAATATATATAATAAGGTATAATACTCTAGCTAGATAAAGCGCTATATAGCTTTTAAATCTCTCCTTTATTATAATAGAAAGATATTACTAAGTATCTTATAAGTATAGGTTTCCTTATAGTACTATATAAGCTATACTATATAATCTATAATAGAGTCTTTATCTTCTTCTACGTTAATAATATTATTCTTAGTAATTACTTAAATAAGAGGGAAGTAGTAGATAAAGCTATAGAAGGGCTATAGAAGAAGTATACTCTTACTAAAGGAGAACTTCTTAAGTAGTTTTTAGGATTAGAGGTTATTAGAGACTATAAGGCCTAGAAGATTTAGCTCTCCTAAGTAGTATATATTAATAAGATTACTAGGCTTATTACTAATTATATAATATAATATAATACCCTAATATTATAAGCTAAGCTATTACTAAGGATAGACCTCGCGATAGCTACTAAAATTAACTTATACTAACAAAAGATTAGATTACTCCTATTTATAGTAGTAAATACGCGTCTAGACGTTACCTTTACTACCTCTTAACTTATATAATTCTTTATAAACCTAAGCGTAGAGTATTACTAAGTTACTAATTATATTCTTCTCTTTATACCTTACTCGCACTCTTAGTCTATAATTTAGTAGAAATAATAACCTTATAGTAGCTAGTAATATATTATTTATAGATAATATAGTAGACTAGAAGAGTTTTTAAGGCTTTATCTTAAAGCTATTTAGAGAAGTAATCGCCTAGCAAGTAAATAAATAAGATATAGTTATAATATTAATAACTAAAGTAGAACTACTCTCTCTAGTATAAGTAGCGAAGGAAGTATAGTTTCTTATATAATTATAGACTAAGCTAGGTATTAAGCTTAAGGACCTAATAATTATAATATAGTGCGATAATAAGTAGATAATCTAACTAGTTAATAAGAATACCTCTTAGCTAAAGACTAAGCTCTAATATATTAATATCTATAACTACTAGCTATAATAAAAAGTAGAGTATAAGAAGATTAGAGTTATTTATATACTTACTAATAATATAATCGCTAATAGTTTTATAAAGCCTTTACTTACTAATAAGATATAATAGTTTCTTAAATATATCGCGCTAGTAGATATTAGAGATAAGATTATTATTAAAGAAAGATAAATAGAAGAGCTACTCTATTAAATAGAGAGTATAGAGGTTGCAAGTACTATACTATAATACTATAATATTAAAATACACTACTATAGCGGTATAGAAAGAATCTAGAGTTATATAAGTAAAGTTATCTAGCTTAGAGCGAGGCTCGAGCTAAAGGGGTATATTAGATATAAGGTAGTATTTAGTAGAAGGGAGTAGAGTTAAAGATAGCACGTTCTATAGACCCTCTAGTCCTAAAAAGGACTAGAATAGGGTAGACCTTTCGCCTTATCCTTCGCAAGACTGCAATACACAACAATATATACACGTTAAACCCTAATTATTATTATCTTTATTAGAACCCCTATTATCTAATAAGAACCTATAGAAAGATAGTTATTAGTAGAAGTACTTAGTTAAATAGTAAGGATAGCTAGAGAGCTATAATACGTAGGAACTAGAATAGAATCTTATAAACTATAAGGAACTAGTATAAGAGTACTACTAAGAATATCTAAAGTAGTAGAGATTAAATCCCTAAAGAGAAAGAAGTAATTAAAAGAAAAATTAAGAAAGTTAAGTTTAGCCTATAACTAGCCTAGATTAGCTAAAGATTTAGATAGTAGTAGTTTAATTAAAGGAAGGTCTATACTAGAGGTCGCGTCCCCCTTAGCCTATACTTACGCCTAATCCTAAAAATTTAGAATAGCAAAATTCTAATTAGTATAAGAATACTCTTACGCCTTAACCTCTAGAAGCTTCTAATAGAGTCGCGTAGTCTCTATTACTATAAGAGCTTAATACTCTTTTATATAAGTAATTTCTAACTTTTTCTAGCGCTTCTCTACCTAAACTCTCTTCTATATAAGGGGCTACGCTTAGAGAGCTATTATATAGGTATACTAGAGTTATATTCGATAGGGAAGAGAACTATAAGCTATCTTGTACTAAAGGTTATTTAGAGAGTAGCTTAGAATAACCTTCTACTTATAGACTATATAGATAGTCTAAGCGTTATTTAGACGTAAGTAGTTAATCTATATATCTTACGCACGTAACTAAGATATTATTAAGTGTTTACTAACTAGGCTCTAGCTTATTATAATACCTCTCTTCTCTCCTCTCTTAGAGGGTCTCTTAGCGAAAACCTTCTAGTAAGCGTTCCTCTTTGTTCTAAGCGTCCTTTATATAGGTCTTCTATTAATCTAGAGCTTCTATTTTCTCTAGTAATTCTACTAGCTAAAGATCTATTAGGGCGTATTTAACTTATTTTACTTTATAATAAAGGCGCTAACTATATTCTTAGCGTTTCTACTTCTTACTTATAATCTTCTCTATAAACTACTTATTTTTATTACCTACTTATAATAGTAGCGGCTAATAGTTATCTTATACCTAGCTTTGTAGAGGGTCTATATTAGTAAGGCGTAGTTTATTAATATAAAAGACTAGGTAGTAGCCTAGAGGGGTATCTAGCTTAACTAAGTAGCTATTAATTACCTCTATTACTATATTTAGTACTCTTCTAATTAAGCTTTTATAACTAACGTTTTATTTTATACTATTTATTAAGCTTTAGCTAAACTTTATTACTAACTTTATAGTTTCTAGCCTCTTTATAGTATTAATTTATTTACTTCTCTTATTTTACTTAGGCTTTAGCTATACTAGCTTATACTAGGTTAAATACGTCTTAGAACTTAGCTATAATAGTCTCTACTTTCTTATAGTCTAATATCTTTAGTAGTATATTTTCTTTAACTTATACTTAATAGAGCCTTTAACTAGAGAGGGTCTATATTATAACTATATTATAAGAAGAATAGGGATACTTCTATTAATATTACGTCTCTCCTATTAATAGCAATCTAAGCTATAGAGTAGTACGTAGCCTAGTTATCTTATAACTAGCTAATAAACGCTTAGATATACGCTTCTTATATACTATTTATTTATTCTATAGCACTATTAGTCTATAGGTAAAACGCTATAGATAACTATTAATTAATCTTTAGGACTTTATAAAGGCGTTCCTAAAGTACGCTAATAAACTAGCTCTCTCTATCTAATATAATTACGTTAAGTAACTAATAGTAAGCTACTACTTAGCTAAGGAAGGCTTAGACTACTATCTCTATCTTAATATTAGGTAGTAGAATAAAGATAGCTCCTTTGCTTAAGTAATCTATAATAACTATAAAGTAGCTTATACCTCTACTTATTAGTAGTTCTTTAATAAAGTCTATAGATATCTCTTTCTATATCTAATTTAGTATTAGTAGTAGTTTAAGAAATCTTTAGGTACCTTCTCGCTATAGCTTTATTCTCCTATAAATATTATAGTTCCTTACGTAATATCTAATATTATAATATACCTAGCTAAAAGAAATCTTAGGTAACTATCTTATAGGTAATCTCCCTACCTAGATATCTAGCTAAGAGAGAATTATAGACTTCTCTAATTATTTAGGTACGTAGTTTCTTATTATTTAGTACCTATCTTCTACCTTAATATAGTAATTCTCTCTAATTACTAATTATACACTCTAAGATAGAGTATTTTATACCTAAGCTTAGTAAAAACCTTTATTTCTACTCTAGTACTACTTATACTACTTACTAGTACTATTAATTATTTCTTAGAGCTTCTAGCTATAGCTTCTTAAGTTCTAACTAGTCTATACTACTTTATTAGTAGTAGTATCTTATTAGTCTAACTATTCTTTAGTAAGGCTAAAATAGCTTTCTATTTATTTTATATAAATCTTTACTAATATAACTTAGCTCTTAGTTAAGTTCTCTTTATCTTTACTTACTTTCTTATAGTAGTAGAACATTAGTTTTAAGATTTAGATAATATGCTTTTATAAGCGTTTATTTTTTATATCTTTTAGTAAGTCTTATTCTCTTCTTAAGAGCGCGTTAGCTCTTATATTTTACTTCTCTAGCTAGTATAGTATCTCTATATTAAATTAGCTTAATAACGCGGCTTAGTAGATTTAATATTTACTTAATATCTTTAGCTTTATAAAGTACTTTAGGTCTTATAGTTAGTAATTACTTTAAAGCTCTTTACTAAGTAGAGTTTAGCGTCTTATTCTTCTAAGTATTATATTATAGCTAGTAGTTCTTTATTATATATCTTATAGTTATATTTATAGGCGTTATTCTTTCTTAAGAAGTACGCGTAAGGGCGTAGTATCTCTTCTTTATTATACTAAGATAGTACTCCTTCTATTACGTAGCTAAAAGAGTTATATTCTAGGACTATATCTTACTTAGAGTTAAATATCGCTAAGATAGATTTTATTATAAAGATTTTCTTTAGCTTATTAAACGCGGTCTATTTATCTTTTCCCTAGGTAAAGCTTATATCGCCTATTAGATAGGTTAAGAGGGTAGCAATCTTTATAAAGTCTCTAATAAACTTTTAGTAGAAGTTAGTAAACCTAAGAAATAATTATACGCCTTTTACTATCTTAGGTACTTTCTACTTCTTAATAGCTTTAACCTTATCTAGGTCTATAAAAATATCTTTCTCTACGTTAATAATAAAACCTAAGTACTTAGTAGATTTTACTTTAAATTTATATTTCTTAATATCTATATAGAGTTCTACGCTCTAGAGCTTACTAAGGACCTTTTAGACGTAGTCCTAGTATTATTATAAGCTACTGTTAGTGTAGATTAATATATTATTAAGATATACTAAATAGAACTTATCTAGGTACTCTCTTAATATCTAATTAATATACCGCTAGAAGGTACTTAGAGAGTTTACTATACTAAATAGAGTAACTAACTACTTAAATAGACTAAAGCGTATTCTAAAAGCTATCTTCTATTTATTACCTTCTACTATATAAATCTTATAGAAGGCGGTAATAACGTCTAGCTTTATAAACTACTTAGCCCTACTTATATTATTAAGTGTCTCTTAGATAAGTAGTAGGAGGTATCTATCTTTCCTAGTAATAGCGTTAAGCGCGCGGTAGTTAATATATAATTAGAGTCCTTCTTCTAGCTTCTTTATAAATAGAACTAGTAAAGAGGCTAGTAAGCTACTTATATAGATAAATTCTTTTTCTAGAAGAGCTATAAGCTCTCTTTAGAGTACTAGTAACTTACCTCTTAATATACTATATAGTAGGCTCTATAGTAGCTATAGCTATTAACTATCTTTTAACTCTAGCTTAATCTTATAGTCTACTTCTAGACCTTAGTATAGGAGAAGTTTTAACGCTTTCTTTAAGTTAAAGAGCTTAAAATAGCTCTAATACTATTTTAGTAGTAGTAACTTTATATCTACTACTTTCTTTAGTACTAACGCCTTATTAATATCTATAATAGAGGTAGTAAATATCTATACTCTCTTCTTTAGGTCTTTAGATCTCCTTATAAGACCTATAAACGTAGATACGCTTACTTAATATATAGTACTTTAGGTTATAATACTTTTATTATATTTACTTAAATACCTCTTAAGTATAAATAGGCTCCTTTTACTAGAGTAATTAAGACGTCTTAGTAGTCTATCTACTCTTTTCCTAGGACTACTTCTTTATCTATACTATTAAGTACGTATGTATAAGTAACCTCTTAGTAGCTATATATATTAAACTTAAACTTAGAGACCTTATCTATCTCTAATATCTTCCTTAATCCCTTCTATTATCTAAGGAGTAATTAAGAAGCGCTCTAAACGGCTTTAGCGAGCGAATTTTTTACTAACTAACACGTAGTATAAATACCTACTATTAATTAATATAGTAGCGTTATAGATAGAGTTTACAATTAAGTACGCTATAAGAGGAGGGGTATTTATATACTTCTACTAAAATTAGTTCTATTTACTACTTATCTACTAATCTATCTTCTAAGGCTTTAGACTAAGACTCTAGTCTAGAGCTACTCTTTTCTTAAGTTATTTAACTCGCCTTTATCTATATCTTTTAGAGAAATTTTACTATCTAGTAGTAGCTTTCTTTATACTACTTAGTTTACTTTAGTACTTCTTACTTTAGAACTCCTTTTATAATACTTAGATATATATCCTTTTTTACTATAGGCGTAGTATTTAACTTAATTAGCGCTTAGCCTACTAGTTCTTATACTCGCTTTACTAGCCTTTATTAGCTCCTAGTCTATCTTCTTAGGTAGTAATAGTATCTAAGTATCTTTTTAGTAGCTTATACTATAGGCGCGCTAAATATTCTTATTAGAACTTACTATTAAGATTAATATATAGAGGTTATCTAAGATTAATAGCTTTTTCTATATATCTAACTAATATTTTTAGAGGTATATAGTATAAAGCTACTATCTCTATACTAAGTTTTTACTAAGCTTTCTCTTAGAGAATAGCTACTAAAGTCTAGCTAGCTTTTATATATAGCTAGTTAAACTTAGAGACGTAATCTCTAACTAGCTATTAGCTTTACTTTAAGTATTAAAGCTT
The DNA here is from genome assembly GCA_014334815.1 of Pyrenophora teres f. maculata. Lineage (NCBI taxonomy): Eukaryota > Fungi > Ascomycota > Dothideomycetes > Pleosporales > Pleosporaceae > Pyrenophora > Pyrenophora teres. The sequence goes on along the minus strand of CP060573.1, from coordinate 3,222,402 downwards.
ATTTAGAGCTTATTTTTAATAGTATATATTAAGGAATTAAGTGTCTAGGTATTCCTATAACTTCTTTATAGTACTTAGCTAGTTTTCTAGTAGCTATAGTAAGAGAACTTAGGTTACTTTCTCTTTAGTCTAACTAAGAATATATCGCTTCTTAGTATCTTAGAAGAGGTATAAGTATAAGTTATACTCTAGTTTACTTTTATACTTATATTTCTAACTTAGGTAGTTTAAATAGTCTCTATAAAATATTCTAGGTTAGGAAGCCTTCTTTTATAATCTCTCTAAATAGGTAGTTATATTTAGCTAGGTCTTAGGTATATAAGTCTAAGAAGCTAAGCTAAGTTCTTATTATTCTATCGTATCTAAATAAGCTATAATAAGGGATAGTAGCTAGACTAGTTAGGCTATTATTACTACTATAGGGTCCTAAAGAACTTTTAGTAGCTTCTATAGTAATTCTTTAGCTTTTTCTACTTTTTATTTATCTTATAACCTTATTTATTATTAGGGCTATAATAGCTTTTTTCTACCTATTATTCTTAAGTATTTATATAATCTTTTAGTATATTTAGTTATTAGGTACTCTAGCGAGGTACTTAGCTAAGGCGTATATAGATAGCTTATTAGTATTAAGGTTAGAAAAGTTATCTTCTATTCTAAATAGTAGAGAGCTTCTTATAAGCTTTTATATTTATAGCCTACTCCTCTATAGTAAGAACTAGTAAGGCTTTTAATTATTCTTTAATTAACTTATATAGGTAATCTCTCTATAGCCTACTTCTCTTTAGTAAAGAATTAGTAGGGCTTATCTCTTACTTATTCTCTATAATAAGGCTTTTCTAAATAACTCTTAGTAGTTATTATAAGTCGCGACTTTTAGAACTAATCCTTACTGTAGTAGAGAGATAGCCTTAATAGTTAGAAGAGAGGCTGCCGACCCGCAATTAGTAGAGAGTAGAGAATAAGAAGGTATCTAAACAAATAAACGGTAGTATTAAGAATAGTGTACTATAACTATTAAGCTCCTCTACGCGAAGTCGTCCTAAAATACTTAACCCTAGCGCCGATTACTTAACTCTAAATACGTGTTAATCTACTATACTATATTTTCCTCTCTAGCCTCTAGCTTAGTCCCCTTAAGCTGCTAAATACCTCTTATAACTATCTAATCTACTCTTAATAACGCCCTCCTTAGCCTCTTCTATCTTTCTTACTTAGTATTACTATCCCTATATACTATATAGAGACGTTAACTCTACTCTCTCTTTTTTAATTCTTCTATAATATTCTCTTAGTTTATCTCTCTAACTATTATTCGTCTATCTTACTCTCTCTTATAGTCTTCTCTAGCCTAAATATCTCTTGCCCGCTTAGCTCTTAGCGTTGTTTACCTTTATCTTAGTACTATAGGCCTCGCTATTTATACTCCTTTAGTTTTAGGATATAACTATAAGCGCCCTTATAGTAAGCTATCTTTAAGCTACTCTAGTAGTTCTTTAAACTTCTTTAGGCGATTAGCCTAAGTTATATTTAGAAATATAACTTTATTTAAATCCTCTAGCTAGTAGTACCCTTTATCTACTTATACCTTCTAAACTCTATATAGACCTCTCTATCTATTATTAAGCTTCCTATCTAAGCTCTTATTAATAGACTTAATCGCGTTCTAAATTAATACTAGGTCTCTTACTTAAAAGGGCTTTAGTACGTCTTTCTTTATATTGCGGTTCTCTATAGCTTCTCTCTAAAGTCTTCTTATATAATAGACTACTTTCTCTAAGTTCTCTTTATAGAATTACAGCTATATAGCTTTTACTATAAGAAGATTAGTATAGCTCTAAACCTTATTCTATAGTAGGCTTTACTATATTAGTACTATAAGTTTAATTAGAAAGACTAGATTTTAGCTTAGTACTAGCTATATAGGTAAGAACCTAAGTAGTTTTTATAGCGATACTCTCTTAGCCTATATTATTACTAATAAGTTATCTATCTATAAGCCTAATATCTTTACTAACCTATAGATAAAGCCTTAATAACCTCTTTTAATAAGTCCTTACGCGCGTAAGTTATATACTAAAGCTTAAACTTAGTAAATACTAAAGAGTATAGCTAGTAACTAGACTACTAACTTATTCTTAGTTCTACTATCTACTAAAATCCTTTCTAGTACGCTCTAGTAATAGTAGATCTCTTAAAGATAAACTTTATAACTAAATTAGAATTTACTATTAAAAGCGTATATCTCTAGCTAGCCCGAAAGATACTCTCTTATAACTAGTAGGTAGGTCCTACTACGTACCCTTAGCATATACGTAATATTAACTATCTACTAAGACTATATTACCTAAGAATATATTAAGTTTAGCTCTACTTCTTTCTAAGTGCCTCTTATTATTTAGTAGATCTTATAAGGCCTAAGCTATTTCGCTACCTATCTATATATACTATCCTACTAATATTACTAATATACTACTCTAAATGTTATTTAGATCTCTTTATAGCCTAATTATTTATAAATTTCTTAGATTAACGCTATTTATAGATCTTCTCTATCTACTACTTAGTAAACTAGTATAGTCTTAGTAGCCTTTCTAAATAGATATTAGTCCTATATAAAGAAGCGTATAGTATTCTTTATCTACTTTTACTATTTTAACCCTAGAGCCTATTTAGTCTCTTTAATATTTATAGAAATACTATAATCTTTTCTTTTTATTATACTTCTCTATAAGTAGCTTTCTAATCGCCTCTTTAGTAGCTATAACTAAGTTTATCTTCTTAAACTTATTTAGTACTTAATTAATAAATAGCTCTAGGTTATCCTTATCTTCTTTTAGTAGTATCTACCTCTTAGGCTATAAATACCTTAATAGCATATTAGAGATAATATTCTTCTTTCCTAGTATATAGATAATCTTAAATTTCTACTAAAGGATAGTCGCAAGCTACTTATTTATTATAGAGCCTAGTAAATCTAGAGATAACTAATTAAGCTATATAATTAGTATCTTTACGTCTATTTCTACTTAGAAGGGGTATCTATAAAGATAAATCTAAAAGACCTTTAGCGCCTAAATAAGCGCTTTATACTTAAGCTTTATAGAGTAGAGCTTTAACTCTACTTCTAACTATAGCGTACTTTTAAACCTTATTATATAGCGACGGCTATCTAATCTAACTTACTCTAAGTAAGCCTCTACTCTATAAACTAAGGCGTCTACGCTAACTATTAAGAGACTACTCTAATAGTCTATTACTATAAGCGCTAGTAAAGAGGTAATTACTTCTTTTAGAATCTTTATTATATATATCTACCTATCTCTCTAAACCTATTTAGCTTCCTTTTAGAGGAGTATAAAAAGTAGCTCTACTTTTAGTAAGAAATAGAAGATCTATTACTAATAGTAGATAATAATACTAATAAACTATTAGACCTTTTACTATTTAGTACTCTAGCTACTTAAGAATCTTTTAGACCTTATTTTTTATAAGATAGTAACTATCTTTATTAACCTTATACTCTATAATAGCTATTTAGGGAACTTCTTACTATAACTTCTTTTCTAAGACTATAGCCTTAGTCTAAGTAAAATCTATAAAAACCTTATCTATCTATAAAGTATATTTAAGAATAAACTAACGTATACTATTAAAAACTTCCTTCCTCTATAGTTTCTTAAGGCCCTACTACTATAATATTATCTATAAAAGGCGCTGTCTCTAGAAGGTAATTATAGAGGATCTTTATTACCGCCTAAATAAAGATACTATAGAGTTTATTACGCCTATTAGAAGTAATACTATTAGTATAGCCTATTTAGCGTCTAAAAGGCTATTATATCTCTACTAGATGTATATAATAGTATCTAGTTATAACCTAAAAATAGATTAAATAAAGCGTATATTCTTCTATTTGCGAACCTCTCTAAGAACTTATTAGTAGATAGTAGAATATAGGCGTCTCTTATTATTATAGCGTTATATTATATAGTATTATTAATAAACTAAAAGTCCTCTAATTTAACTAGTTACTTAATCTTTAGAATAAGAAAGTACTTATATAGTACTACTTATCTCTATACTTAAATATCCCCGCTCTATCTATACGTCTACTATTGCGTTTATAATTAGTATAAGCTTCTTTAGTAATAGAAAGTTCTTCTCTTACTATATAGTATATAGAATAGTCTAAATCTTATATAGAGGCTATATATCTTTATAAATTTATAATATATACTAAAACTCTTACGCTAGTGTATTCTCTTTTTAGAATATAAGCTACTAGATTAAGTAAACTTTATTTAGGTAGAGATCTTCGCTAATATTTATCTTTTAAAGGCGCTCTAGGTTTAACTAATACCCTCTTAAAAAAGTTACTATCTAGCTATAGAAAAGGTAATTAAATAGCCTAATATCTAGTTCTCTAAGTACTATTTAAGTAGCTTAATAAGCTATTACGCGCTCTTTCTAGTCCTTACGTCTAAGATCTATTAGCGCGTCCTCTCTTAGTATATCTATAGGCTTTACTTTATTAGTAACTCTCTTATATAGAGTATTTACTTCCTTTAATAACTTATTACGTAATAGGTAAAACTACTACCTTACTATCTCTTTAAAGGATCTCTACTTCTTCGCTAATAATACCTACTTTAACTTCCCCTCTTTCTAGTAGTCTAGCTCTTCCCTAAATAACTATCTATACTTAAGTATATACGTAAATAAGCGCGCTACTTATATATTACTTAATATAAGTTTTAGGTAATACTTCTCTACTAAGTATACTTCTCTAGTAAGCGCGCTCGCTATTTTTTTCTCTAATACTTAATTAACACTACGTTAGCTATAGGCGCTAGATTATAGCCTATAAAAGAGACTTTACGCCGCCTATCTATTAACTTAATATAGCAAAGTATCTAACTAATAGTATTAAACTATATCTAAAGCCGCGCTATTACGCACTATAGTATTCTAAGAAGAATTACTCTCTATAAATATCTTATAATCTAAAAGTACGTTAGTACTATAATCCCTCTAACTATAATTAGGACTAAATAGGCTATACCTATAAAGAGGTCTATTCCTCTATTAGTAGTTATTATGCTCTACTATAATTTAGAAGGTAGACCTAACTATTTAGCTTAGTAATATAGACGTTTAGCGCTCTCGCTATTAAAAGCTATATAATATTTAGCTATAGCCTATATTAATAAACGCTCGCTCTATACTACTATAGAGAGATACTTAGTATTTAGTAACATCCTTTTACTAATACTACTACTACTACGCTTTACCCTTTAGTTGCGCTTTAGAGAGTATTCTTAACTACGCCTTAATAAGCCGTCTTCCTATTACAATATTATAGTTTTAGAAGTTATAGAGCTTATTTGTTTCTCTAACTCTTACTTACTTAATACTATAATCTATCTTTAGATATAGCTACGCTAGAATATCCTTTATAATAATCTCTAGCTATAATTCTTAGCTTCTATTATATATATTTCTTCTAAACTCTAGTTATATAGTCGCTATATAGCTTTTTCTATTAACTCTTCTTTATCGCTACTAGTCTTTACCTACTAAACCTCTATTATCTCTTCTAAACGCGTTTCGCTAACCTAAAAGTATATACGCAGCCTATGCGCTTTTTTAAGTACCTTAGTTACTATTATAGCTATCTTAGGAGACGCTAATAGATTAAGCTACTAGATTTTATAGACTTCTTAGTTTAATATCGCCTTTATAAGTACTATTAGTACTATATTTTAGGCTATCGCCGCTAGATCTTTAGTTATTAGTATAGTTATAGATATAGAGGCTTAAGAGGCTCTTAGAATAGGCGCTAGTATAAGTATAATATTATAATCTACTATAGCGCTCTAGCTATCTCTTTTACGTATCTCGCTACTTATTAGAGTATTAAAGCGTCTTTAAATCTAAGTTTCTAGTACCTAGAAGTCGTTAATCTCTACTTAGGCTATATACTTTAGTACCTCTAACTTCTTCTTAACGTCTATATTTTTATAGCTACTTACTATCTAACTACTCTTTATCTAAGATATCTTAGGTTTCTTTCTAAGGCGAGCCTTATACTTCTACTATTCTTTCGCTAGTTAACTAGCCTTTGTGCGCTTATCTATAGTATTAACTTCTAAGTTGTCTTTAGAGCGTAGTACTCTATAAGATATAGTTTTAAGGAACTATATAGCTAACTAAAGGCTATTATTTACTTCTATTAGCTTTACTTTCTTACTTAATTCTATTATATAGCTCTTACTACTACTACTAGTTCTTTTAACCTTAATAGGCCTACTAGCTATATAACTAATTTAGGAGTACTTTTTATATAAGTTATTGTTAGTTATTAGTTACTTTAAAACGCTTTTTTAATAACTATAGTATTTACTTAAGAACCTTACTTCTAAAGGGCTTTAAGGTAATACCTCCGCCTAGAAATATACTCTAGATAGTAGTTAAATATAGCCTAAAGTAGTACTATACTTATTTCTAGCTATTTATTTACTCTTTACTTTAAGTATAATACTACTAATTACCTTTTAGTAGGTTCTAGTCTAGATAGTTTATAATAATACTCTTCTTGCCTATAGCACCTATAATAAGTACGCTATAGGTTTTAGTTACCTATATAGTTTACGCCTAATTACGCGCTAGTTATTAGTAGATATATTAATTTAAAGCTCCTATTATTACGCTCTAAGATCTCTATACTTACTTAATATAGTCTTAGTACTAGCTACTTATATACCTCCGCGTAGTTCTCTAGCTTAATAAAGAGTCTTTATAGTTCTATATTACTCTTAGCTATTTTATTAAGCTACTCTATTATTATAGATAGCCTTTAAAAGCGCTAGATAAGGTCCTTTACTACCTTATTAACTTTTAGAGTAGCTAGCTTCTTAGGTTAAGTAATAATTAGTAGTATTTTAAGGACCGCCTATTATAGAGTTACTAAAGACTTCTTAAGCGCTAGTATTAACTTCTCTACTATCTCTACGTTATAGCGGGCTAGTATTTAGCTTTTTAAACTATAGTTAGTATATAAGGTACTTAACCTTTCCTCTTATACTTAGTATTTATAGATAAATTAGTAGATCTTTAATTTTAAACGAAGCAATATTATCTAAGCGCGGCTAATCCTCTCTTAGTATATAGTATATTACTTACTCTATATTCTCTTAAGTAAGTTCTTAGAAGAAGAAGTAGCCCTTTTTAGCTTTCGCGACCTATTCTTAGGTCTTTATAGCTATAAAGTAGGTTATAAAGTTCTAGTAGTATTTAGTAATCTAAATAGTAAGTTACCTTTGCTATACCTCTTTTATATAGCTCTTAATAAATACTTAAGTACTTTACTACTAAAACTTATCCTACTCTACGTATAGCTCTTAAAGCTTATCTTTATACTATTTATAGGTCTCTGCTCTATAGTAGCTTAGTACTTTTAGATAAACACTTTATACTTCTATATATAAAAGTATAGTAGCTACTTCTTTTAAAAATCTTATAGCTAGTCTACTTAATTAGCTTTAAAGTTATACTTATCTAAAAACTCTAAAATATTCTCTCTATTAAAGCGTAGCGTATACGTATTATATAGTTCTAGCTTTTCTAGATACTAATAGTAAAGTTATAAGTTACTATAGGTAGCTTAGGTTCTACTATTATAGTCGCCGCAGGCTCTCCGCTCTGCGTTAAAGACGTCTTAGATAGTATACTATTTAATAAAAGAGATCTGCTCTAGTTATATATTATAGATACTACTTAATTAAAAGTTTCTAGAAGTTGCTAATCCTTTATTAGCGTATATACTATTCTACTACTTTTAGACTCCTAATTCTCTCTCTAAGATAGGTTCCTTTCTTCTTTTCTAATATTCTTTTACCGCCTTAGTAAAAAGTGCCTCCTTAGTACTTAAGTGTTACGCTCTTGCCTACTCCTATTTAGCTATATATATACTAGTTCTATAGTCCTTCTATAGGTTACTATACTACTCTACTAATACTATAAAAACTCCCTAAGAGTTCTACTATTTTAGTAAACTTTATTAGTAAGCGCTTAGAGTTTAATAGGGTCTCTAAAAACTTATTATAGGTCTCTACCTTTATAACTTCTTCTTAAAATAGGTAAATAAAGAGGTTTCTCTACTACTCTACTAATAGACTATTATATCCCCCTAGTTAGGTTACTAAAGATATAGTAGAGAGATAGCCTTAATAGTTAGAAGAGAGGCTACTAACCCGCAATTAGTAGAGAGTAGAGAATAAGAAAGTATCTAAATAAATAAATAGTAGTATTAAGAATAGTGTACTATAACTATCGAGCTCCTCTACGCGAAGTCGTCCTAAAATACTCAACCCTAGCGCCGATTACCTAACTCCGAACACGTGTTAATCTACTACACTATATTACGCTTATAATTTTCTCTTAGCTATTTCTTTAGCTAAGTATTATAGCCTATATCTCTTCTATAGAGAACTAATAGAACTTCTAATAATACTTACTCTACTATAGTAAAGAGTTATTACTTATTCTTTAATCCTTTAAAGACTAATAGAGTTTCTACTACTCTTACTTACCTTCTTATAAAGTCTTTTATAGGTAGTAAGACTTATTCTTTAGTACTATTAATATATTAGGTAGAGCTTTCTTAAATATATTTAGTAATATAGCTTAAAGTCTACTAAGCTAACTAATATTTATTTACTTTAGACGTCTTATAAGGCTAGTAGTACGTTTAACTAAGCGTTCTATAAGGCTATAGTCCTAGGCTAGCTATCTTATAATAGCTTCTACCTACTTATTATCTAAGGGCCTATTATACCTTTAAGTAATACTAATTCTATATAGTAGGTTACTCTACTCGCACGTTAAAGTAGTAGTTAAGAGGATTAACGCGCTATAAGTTAATAGAGTCTTATAGCAAGGCTCTATTAATTAGAATTAAATAAAAATATAGGGCTACGCTTAGGGAGCTATTATATGGTATACTATAGTTATATTTAATAGGGAAGAGAACTATAAGCTATCTCGTGCTAAAGGTTATTTAGAGAGCGCTTAGAATAACTTTCTACCTATAGACTATATAGATAGTCTAAGCGTTATTTAGACGCAAGTAGTTAATCTATACGTCTTACGCACGTAACCGAGATATCATCGAGTATTCACCAACTGGGCTCTAGCCCATCACATTCTACTTCTCTTTAGAAATAAAAAGACTATACTCCGCCTTTATAGAAATATAACTAGTATAATAACTAGTAGTTATTTAATAAAATAATAAAGGTTCCTCTCTTTATAACGCTAATAGTAAAATATTATCTCTAAACTCTTCTTCTTTATATAATTAGTATAAGCGCGACGCTCTATAGTTAAATTTAGTAGGCGATTATAATAAGATAATAGACCTTAGGCATAGTTAGAAAAGCGTAAAGAAATAAAAGCGTATAATATAATAGGTATACTAAAGCCTTATATATAACCTATGTTATAGATTATAGCATAGAAAAATAAAACTCTAGGGTATTAAGATAATAGCCCTAAGAGAGGAAATAGTATATAAATAAATACTAGATATCTCCTCTAGTTAAAGAGTGCAAAGTTAATAGCTAACTATTATATAGTATAGAAGGTTATAATTAGCGCGGAGTATAGATTACGTAACTACTATCCTACTAAGAGCTAGTATCCTGCTAAGGAAGAGATAGTATAAGGATTTAGAATAGTAACTATTCTAACTATCTTATAGAAGTATATCTAAAGGGATATATAGAATAGTAATAGATTAGGTAATAAGTATATAGTTATAGAGGATTCCCTTAATATACTTATTATAGTTAACTTATCTTATAGTTCGTCTCTTACCTAGATTAATACTTAAAGTTATTCTATTGCTTATATAGAATTAGATTATTATTACTAAATACCTACTATCCCTATTATGTCGCTAGACAAGCTAACATAGGCTTAATAACGTTAGTCTCACCTGCCTTAGTGCGGACTAGGATTATAGAGTAGTATAACCCCCTATGTTAACATAGCGGGAGCTTTTATCTCTATAAGCTTCTCTTCTAAGAAGATTATTATTTCTAGGTTAATAATATCTTAGATATTATATATAATATAGCGAACTTTAAGTTATTAGAACTACGCTATAAAGTTTATATAGTTATAGAAGATAATTATTATATTACGCTAGTTCTATATTATGTAGATACTCTTAGTAAGGTAAATAAGACTCTTAATTATTAGATGTTTACTTTTTAATAGAACACTAGATAAAATGTAATAATTAATAATATTAATAATATTATATATTCTATATTCTATCTATATATCTATATCGCGCTAGGTATACCTAGGGGGTACTAAGAGCCTCTATACTCTAATTAGCTATTATAGTTACTAAGTTGTACTAGCGCACCTAGTATTTATGCGCTACCCTCCTCTACTATAGTACTTTAATCTAACAATATATATCTCTACGCTCCTCCCGCGCTAAGCCTTCCTTAGACTAGCTAAGAATAGGTAAAGCCTAAATTATAATAGAGCTTATAAGAAGCTTTAACGTAGGTATATACTTCGCGTACTAGCATACTTTGCGTGCTACCTAAAATCGCTAAGAAAATTAAAAATAATAGGGGTCTAGATCTAGTAATCTACTTAATAGAATTTTCTAAAAATTTTAGATAACTATTAGAGCTATAACTACTAATCTAAGATTACTAAGCTTTAGCTAGTTTAGTTATAGAGATACTAGAAGGTAGCCTATATAAGAGAGCTTTATCTTAATAACTTCTTCTTTATTAAGGCTAGTATTCTATAACTCTAGAATACTATATTTATATAAGTGCAGCCTTTATTTAAAGTTTTTAGAGAATTCTATTAAGTAGATCTCTAGATCTAGACCTCTGTCATTTATGATTTTCTAGCGATTTTGGGTAGCACGCGAAGTATGCTGGCACGCGAAGCATGCACCTACGTTATAGAGAATAAGTATAGATAAAGCTTATATAGGCTACCTATTAGGTAGTCTATACATAAGTATTAAAGTAGGCTAGAACTATTACACTTATACTATAGAGTATTTAAGATATTAATATAGATTTAAATTAATATATTACTTTAGTATTTTAATTATATATGCTAGGATATCGCTGCAATATCCCGTATATCTAAGAATATAGATTTCCAAACGTTATTAAAATAATCGGAAGTCGTTGCTAGCTATATAGCGATTATAGCGCACGTATTCATACGTTAGTTATTACTACTCTAGTCGGTACTTCAGATCAGGTAGCTTCCCTTTACAGCTAGTATAACACTGACCCCGCACGTCTTTCTCCGTGTACTATATTTTATATTAGTAGCTACCTGTGGCTGTGATGCCTCACACGACCAATCAGGGTTTGCCACATAGCATTTTGGAGCACTTGTAAGAGTTAATGAAATCATGTTGATATTTCCTTCCCCCTCTTTCTACATCAACCCACATCTAACATCTCTCCCTCTCTTTCTATCCTCAAAAAAAGCTAGCATCATATTCACTCATGATGTATTCCCCTCCATACATATTTTTCCATAGCCGGCAAGGCTACTGTTGGAAAGAGGGGACTAACCCTGCTTTACACACGCTTTCTACCCTCAACGATGCACCTGATGGTCTCCTCCAATCCGTCGCTATTAACGTATCGCAACCTGACGCTCTTGCGACCTGGCTCGAGACAAACAACGCTGCTTTAATCTCTGACCTTACCGTTTTTGTCAACGCGCTCGACACCGCACCTAGTCCTCAGCGATGGTGCTTACTTTTCGGCAAACTTCAACGAGAAGCAACCAACATTCAAAATCTGAGTATCTACTGGGATGCAGAGGGTCCAATACATGCTGGGCTAGGGAAAAGCGTCGTTTTTATACGCGGACTAGCACAACTTAAGGTGGAGAGATCGTTGGAGATTGGTGGGTTTTATGCCATGCACTGGCCGAGATACTTGGAAGAGAAGATGGCTTTGAAGCCAGTGAATAAAGAGATTTTTCCAGGAAGTCCATGGGTGGGCATATTGAAGAAGTATCAGAGAGGGACCGAGAGCCGGAATCCTTGGGTTAACACTGAGGATGGAGAGGGGGACGTCCCGAGACGCACGGACTTCGCTGATGTCCTCAAATCTTTACATTCTTGATTTCCCCGTTCTGGCGATTCTACTATTTCGTTTTTCTATGTAAGGTGCGTCCCTACTGGCAATCAAGCAAGTACACAACGGGCAGCCAGCGCGAGCGCTCTTTCTAATCCATCCCACAGGCAGATGCAGCTCCGTCGGGCCTTGCATGAATTCTGTGTTATCAAAAGCGGGTGAGAAAATGTCGGGATCGATACGACTGCAAGCATCGCAAAGAGACATTTCTATCTGTGATATCGCAACAATGTGAATGGAGGCACTCAGCAAGCGGTTGTCAAAACTTGAGCGAGGATGAAGATATTATCAAGTTCGTACTGGCGCATTCCAATGCCAAGCGTTCCGGTCAGCACCTCCATGGCTAGCCTTCCGGTCAAAACCTGCGCGTCTGCTCGAGGTCAGGTGTCGCAGGCCAAGCGCTATCGGGAACTTTATCACTAATAACGCCGTGCGATGACCTTTATTTAAGCTCAGCTAGGATGCTACATTCAATACAACATACACTCTTTCCTAGTTTTCTGTCAACAATACCCGCACCTGACCGTGCGACATCAGGGCAGAAAAACTCTCGCTTCATTTCACATCTGAAGGATGTTGCTGCATGGAGAGAGGGTGTGAGCTGATGCTGGTGAGCCGGACACCTAGAGATAGCACCAAAAGATTGCAAGGGCGCAGCCGAAAATAACTAGAGGAGCGAGTTCCGAAACTGGGTACCGAAAACGGGAACAGGACGGGACCCATTGACCCAGGCACAGTCACACCCACGCTGGGCCCTCTATTTAACACTAAGAGAGGGCTGAAATCACAATTATAAACACATATGTACGCGCGGCGAAAATAGATAGATTGGCTTGGTATCGCGTCGCGTCGCGTCGCTGTAGCGGGTCCAAGCGTGAGACCTGCCAGATCGCCCCACCCGTTCTCTCTAACCTCCCCTCCGACCTCCCACCTGTTAGAGCGCTATGCCTATAGCCCCGTGGCTCTGTGAAGAGAATATTCGAAGGCATCTATCATCTTTAGACGCTCACCACGATCCTGTGTCGCTCTGGCTTTCGCAGGTTCCTTTGCCTACACCATCAATCGCATCCCACGGGAAACGCAAGAGATCATACAGCAAACATATCGCGACTGATATGTATAGCCGAGACCCATCTCCTACGAAGCGCCGTCGTCTCGAAGGGGCCGAGAATACGTCGTGCGCAACCGAAGACGTTGAGAAGACGCCCCGGGCGAAGTCCGATGTCGCTGTGGGACCGCCATCGCCCTCTCGTTTCACTTCTTCGGGTAGCACAACCCACTCCTCTCAGTCTGTCCGATCAAAAAGTGCGAGGAAGAAACCGCCTCTACGAAAAATGGCCAATCTCTCCTTACTACCAAATCCAGTAGTAATGAAGTCTATCGACGACGCTACCGCGACTCCTCCGAATGAACTGGAAGAGATAGTTGTACAATTAAGACGGATAGGCCGAGGACTTGGGGTTATATCACGGTCGGAAAAGGTCGGTCAATGTGTCTACTCGCTACACATCAGGCTCATGGATTTAGGATGCTATAGCCTCCTTGTCATCGGATAGATCGTTTCGCCAGATATACACCGACGAACTAGCATTCGTGGATGATAAAGATCGAGCAGCCCTCGGACCATGCCCACGCCCACGAGAGGTCGCCAAAGCAGTCAGCCTTGCCACAGAATGCGAGTCGAATGAACATAGCGAAGCATCTTGGAACGGCAGAGTGCATACATACCTCTTAGACCTCGCTCTTTACAACGACGTGTTCAAGGGTAAAGTGGGCTTCTTAGATTGGTAGGTTTTATTTTAGATATCGCACAGTCTATAGTGATTGCTTACCTGGTTTTTAGTTCCAAGGCTCGTATTGAGCCGGACTCATTGCTGCCCAAAGATTACACTGGTCTTCCCATCGAATCAAAGATGGTTGATTTTGCTATATATCTTGACCCGGACGATACTACGCACGATATTCTCCGTCAACTCGCTGCTCGAGATCCCTTTACCACGGCCTCATGGAATCACACCTGTTACCCGCCATTGCAAAAGCGTCCACTCGCGGTGAGTATTGAGACAAAGTTGACAGGAAGAGACTGGGATACGGCCAAGATACAGATGAGCATCTGGGTGACTGCTCAGCTGAACAAACTGGAACAATTAGTGGCGCAGGATGGTGGAGGGTTGCCGGGATTGCCATTCCTCCCTGTCATTGTGACTCAAGGGCATGAATGGTATTTATTAGCCGCCACTAGAAGTAAAAGGGAAACGGTTTGTCTAAGAGTTTGCAACATAGTAAACAGTATCTTACAGTGTACAGATCCTTTGGGAAAAGGTACTTCTCGGCTCAACGCAGAATGCGCTAGGGGTGTATCAAATCATTGCCGCCTTGCAGGTACTAGGACAATGGTGCGATAAAGTCTACCGTACTTGGTTTAGGGTGCATGTGATTGGTGTAGCTGTTGGATCGTAAGTATCAGTAGGGACGCTGGCTGCTCAATAGTTCGGCCCGACTTCAGCTCACCTTGCGCTGAGAATTGGGTATGCCTTTGTAGCACCTCCGTTCGTAGAGAATCAAAGCCAATACTATGCACCAGAAGGACCTCGCTGTTGTTATTCACCCCGTACTATCGTACAAGGCCTACCAATAATAAAACTAGTTATACGTACGTATAACCCTTCCTACCTGTATTACAGATATATTCTATTAGTCAACTTCTAAGTTGAGCATATTGATATCGAGGGCATTGATGACTTTGTTTAAACACAGCTCCCGTCTAAATTGGAGCCCGTACGACATGAGAAGTATAGCAATAATATAATGTTCCTAGCAGTGGACATTACAAAAGAAGGACCTGTGCTGCTTAGGAAGAGTGTAAAGGCTGCTTATACGATAAAGGAGCTTTTCAAGAAAGCTATCTTCCGTAAGAATAGCAAGAGCATATCTTGAATAGTATATCTCTGCTTTAAGGAGATTTATATTAAGGAAGAGCCCTCCCCCCTTCCTCTCTACCTGTACAAAAGAAGAAGAGTGTTTTAATTAAGAAGGCATCTACACCAATAAGTCGTAGGCTTAACGCAAATAGAATTAAATAAGAGTTTAAAGAGGAGGTTAAGGAGGAGGTTAATAACGAAGTTACTTCTCACAGATTTCTAGCCCACAGGAGAAACGGTCTCTGCGTACAGGTAGTAGTATTAGGTTAGAGGCTGGAGAGGAACAAGGAAGCTACCCTCATATTAATCGTATAAGGTACTCCCAGTTTGTTTTAGTAGTCGATAGGTTTCCTGTCTAGTCCGCGTCGCGTCGCAATAACGTCATCTAAGCTGCTTACTTATGCCAGCAGGTATGCAATCGTCGCCGGACCTCTACAAATTCAGTCGATACGCTTGTTTAGAGTAGATTCCATGATTATACTAGAGGTATTTAGGATAGCTTACTACCCACTTTACAGCGCGACGCTAAGCGATAGCGAGTGAAAGTAAAAGTAAGCTTGCGCGCGATCTATGAGCTATAGCGATAAGAAAAGCATTCTTATAGGCTTGTCCTGCCTGACCCTACTACTGCCGGTCTATGATCTTGCGACGAAAGAGCGGTAGTTGCATGAAAACATAAGCGGACGGAAAACTTGATTATAAATAGAAGCGTAGTGTTTAGTATAAATAGCGGACAATGGCGCTACTGATAGTAGCCTAATCTCCGCAAACACGTCCAGCACATCTATATAGCTTCCACCTTCGCTCTTATCGGACTCGTCTTCTTTTCTCCTTTAGCACTTGCCCAAAAGTCTTCGCCGTACTAAACTGTGTAGGTAAATCCTATTTTTACATCTACAGCCTCCTTAGGCATTCCCCGCTTTATTCCAAAGCCTTAAGATATCCTAGACAGACCGCACATTTGCAACTACATGCAAGGTAAGCGGTGCGTGCGGGGTATTGGTGTCGCTCACTATCACTCCCTCTGTGGCGGGGCCCGTCTAGCAACCTGAAAAATTACTCTTGACATCGATCTTCTACACGCGCTACCATAGCTGATCACGCCACCCACTATTTGACAACGAATAACGACTTCGGCAATAAGGATTCAAAGTCTCCTAAGGAGCACGTTGCTCTTCGAGAGTTGGTTTATTCTGGGGATGTTAAGCGTGCCATCGAGTACAGGATCTATAAAGAGGCTAGTCACATGCCGAAGGAGTGCCCTAACAAGCAAAAGTTCTAGACTTATAGAACCTATAATAAGATAGGATACACCCGAATCTATCGCCCGCATTCGATATGCACAAACTGCAACTAGTCTGTTAATGTTAAGAAAAACTACAACTAGCCGGCTTTGTGTCGTACTTGTTACCGGCCTCGCCACTAGGCTAAACAGTGTATCCAATGCACTAACTGCTATAGATACGATTATAAGGCTGATGACTGCATGGCCGGTTTGAAAGGCAAAGCCGCTACGTCACAACCTAGCTCTACGTCTACGCCTGCTACTTCCGTAGAGCCTGCTACTTGGCCGGCTGCTGCCCGCTACCTAGGAAGACTGTAAGACAGATACCCGTCTTTTCCATATCGTGGCTCTCAATGCTCTCCTACTAGTAGATAAGGTTCTCTTAGTAGGACTTTAATGTATTCGTCGAAGGAGACAAAGTTGGACCGCCGCGCAATTCTAAAGTCCTAAGGGCGCTCATGTGCGGGCATCTGCATACCCAACTGTGGGTCGACGCGACCTTCCTTCCGCCACTCTCGTCAGTGGAGACGACTTGTAATGCTCCTTGAGATCTTTTTACAATTCGCTCAAGTTCCCAACCCACAGTTGGGTATCAGCAATTATAAAGAAGTGTACGGTAGCCTTCTTGCTATCCTTTAGTATGTGGCGGGCGCGGTCAAACAATCGTTGTAATGGACGGAAGGCTTGTGTGCTGTAAAATGCTTCACTATAGAGAGGGCGACCTCCAATAGCTTCGGCTCTGTCATGAGGGGACGGTTGAGTGGAGACGGTGGTACTAAAGTGGAGGGGCTCAACGCCCGTCTGCAATAAAAGCTCCCGTTCAGCAAGCGCTACTTTATCAGGTTGAACGCGCGAGGTAAAAGCCGTGTCTGCAGTCTTGATAGGCTGGATGGAGAACGACTTATCTTGATGTTGTCCCAGGTAAAGGCAATGGAGGCAGTCTCGTGCTCACAACCGGCCTTTGAGTTTGGACCTTTGCTGATGAATGATCCCTTAAAGCCAAGTCCTAATTTGGATATATGCTGGGTGCTCATAATGGATTTCAGATTGACAGTGAGCTTGAGTGTTGGCTGTCGCTCAGTCTACCTGCTGGGGGGGCCGGTGGCGTCTCGGGCTCCTCTGGAGGTTCGGAATGTTGCCTAGCGTTTTTGCCAGCCACGGCACCGCCTTGCCCATCTGAATTGGTGGGATTAGTAGTCTTCTTTGCAGCTCTACTATGGACAACTCGACGCACCTTCGAAAACGCGTTACCAGGACGGCGCAACGCTCCACATTAAGTTCTACAGAGACAGTCCTAACGAGGAACACTAGGCCTTTCTATATTGTTGACTCCATGGGGTTCACTACAGCCGGCCAATACGCCGGATTCCTCTTTCGCCCTCGTTTAGGCCGGAGTTTCGCCCGCTTTCCCATGTTTGCCGACGGTGTCCATTACGTGAATGCGAGCCTATACCCTACGTCCACTGCTATTAGTGAAGCCATGGCCTCGCTTCGTGGTATTTCATTCTATGTCCGCGAAAACATCCCCCGCGTCGGTGTCAAGCGTGCTCTCAACACGCTCAATCATCTGTTTAAAGGGAAACCGACCTTTGATCGAGAGCGATAGATCTTTCTCGGTAATCTCATAGACCTCCCAATAGTCGACTATTTTAAGAGGCTAATTGACGAATATAGCACTGATGTCTTCAACGCCGAAATAACGCGCATAAGTTCACACCTTGGCAACGAACAACGTGCTGTGTTGCAGGCACTCCGAGCTATGAAGGGCGGGGTCCTTCTTGTACAGAAACCTGGCGGGATAGGCAAGTCAGCTATCATTGTGACCTAGTTGATGCCGCGTCTACCCTTTATGCTCGACCGTAGAGGCACCCGAATCAATGAAGAGGATTGCAGAAAAGGCAAAGGATATCGAGAACAAAGAACGACAGGAAATGATACTCAACTTTGTCATGGGTATACTTTTCTTCATCCCTTAGTCGGCTAGGGCTGCGGGTTTAACAGCTATCCGAAGTATGCTTCGTCTTATTGGCACAGTCGGCGACGCTGGTATGCTAATTCATGACTTGGTAGAGAACCTAGAAAACGCCTTCATGACCGTCTTCCACTATTTACTAGGTGCTGGCGTCGGTCGAGGTGGTTTCAATGACACCGCCAACGCTAGACGCGGCATGGGCTCCAAGAACGAGAACCTTGGTAACGTGAAGGTGACGAGTATCCGTGGAAGCTTATGCAAAGATGCTGTGAAGAAGGGTGGGAAAAGATGGACCTCATCCTAGTCGACTGACTGACGCGTATAACGGTCGCTCGCTTAAGATCCGTCTGTAGATATATCATCACAAACATATTTTCTTCTTTTATAATACACATTATTTGTTGCACCGGTACAAGCTCTTTCTATTTACACTTTTTTCTTGACATCGATATCGTTTTTGATAATTATGGCAAGACAGCAGTCATAGAAGGCTATAGTACGCATATCTCAAGTATCTGGTCGTTCAGGTACTCCACAAGGCTACCACGCAAATAAAAGATCATGTGCTCTTTCGGGTGGGTTCCGGAAACACTGGAGAAGTGAACGATTTTATTACAGTGTATCTTTCCATTTGACAAGAGATCTGTCCAGAACATGGGTACGAGCTGGAAGAGGTTCTTGCAGATATGAGCAGACAGGTGTGGGAGTAAGCTTCTGCTGTCTGCAGGTTTGGCAAATACAACCGCGCGGTCCCAGATAAAGTCTATTACTGCTACCTATGCGGTGCTAAAATGCGCCCGGACTACCTCTTTATATAATCTACCAAAAATTCGCAAGGACTCACCTATGAAACCCGTACATCCTGCATGCAGCCGTTCTATTGGGGTTGTTGAGGCATGTGGTGCATTAGTAGGGGGTAAGTATAGAAGAACTATCGCCCCTATTACTAGACTAGAAGGAATTCTAAGAAGTCAGTGACTCGGTGCGCCATAATCTATGATCCGGCGGCACGGCGAAAAGCTCTCGGGTATGTTAACTATCCGTCGGAGCGAAGCTGTTGAGGCTCGCGGCAAACCTACTCATGGTGTTCGTCCCGTTTAGTTTCACAGTTCCCCATGTATGGGTTCCATTCTTTTGCTACCTATCGCGTTTCGCATGTTTATTGAATATTGTCGCTTGTAATCCCAACAGCTTTAACAACTGCGCGCTACTTACTCAGGTGTTCGCGGTCATGGCGCAAACCCGAACCCATAGAAGGTGCGACGTTAGGAGCGTTTCGAGTATTATTCTTGGGATGGAGTGATTCAAGAACTCTGGGGTTACGCGTTTGTGCTTCCGGTGACAGCGGTCTGCAGTGCTAGGGGCGGTGATGACCCACAGGTTTCTCGGTCTCCGCGGTCTTACCAAGCCCCGGACCCACATATCATGTGCCTCCAAGCATCCCACGTCTTGCTCAGTGAACGCACACGGAAATAAACGTTCTTGTAGCAAGATCTAAGCTCCAATCACACGAGATCCTGTTTTCTATATATCTTAGGATGGGTCTCACAATCCCTCCCCCGAATTGTTTCAGGCCGGATCTCGACATACGCAGACTCCCACTCGTATCGCATCAAATTCTGATGTGATTCTCTGGGTACTTTATACAAGCTTACTCACGAGAGACGACTGGTTCGACGATCATCCTTCGGCATGGGCGCTTCAGGAAGCGGAGAGAAACGGGATGCCGTGGTACAGCTGGACGAGGGCTCGGTATCCACGTTGGACGATCAGCCTACCATGAGCGCATGGAAAGCGTACTGGGTATGTGAGACTGTTTTTCTGGGCTTTTCAATGCGACCGCTTACATACTGACCTATCATCAGCGAGTGTTTACTTATGCTGGCAGACTTGAAGTCGCCATGATTAGCATCGCCGGGGTTGCCGCAATGGCGTCAGGAGTCGGCATCGCTTCTCAGAACATCATCTTTGGTCAATTCGTCACAGTATTCACGGATTTCGGCTCTGACAAGGCCGCCGCAGCCGACTTTAGGGACAAAGGCTCGACCCTAGCACTTTACTTCTTCCTCCTTGGCGTTGGACGGCTGGTGATGTCGTACATCTACAACTCCCTCCTTACATTCAGCGCCTACCGGATAGTCCGAAACATCCGCCATGACTATCTCAAGTCGGCCTTGCGGCAAGAGGTAGCTTACTACGACCTTGGTACCAGCGGATCTATCGCGACTCAAGCCTACTCCAGTGGCCGTCTTGTGCAGGGTGGCATCTCCGAAAAGCTGGGCCTTACGATACAGGGTCTAGCAGCTTTCACCAGCTCGTTCATCATAGCATTCTACACCAACTGGAAGCTTACTCTCATCATTTGCGGCATTGCACCCCTAACTGTTGGTGTTATGATTGGCTGCGCATTTATCGAAGCCGGATACGAGGCTAAGATTCTTGAATACTATGCTTTGGCCAACTCCTTTGCTGAGGGTGTTCTCGCCAGCGTCCGCACAGTCCATGCTTTTGAGATGAGGACGCGTCTGGTGGACAAGTTCGACGCCTTCCTTGTCAAGGCGCATTGGTGGGGTGACAAGATCTCTCTGCTATTTGGCATCCTGTTCTCGGCCGAGTACACCATCATATATCTTGGCAATGCGCTGGCTTTCTGGAGAGGTATCCACATGTTGGCTAATGGTGAAATTGCCTCGACTGGAGACGTCTTCACCGTCCTTCTGTCGGTGGTTATTGCCGCACTCAGCATCACTCAGCTCGCGCCCCACTCCATCGAGTTCACTCGCGCTGCCTCTGCTGCCGCCCAACTCTTTATCTTGATCGACCGAAAGACGACTATCGATCCTTTCGATCCGTCTGGCGAACAGCCGGAATCCCTCATCGGAGATGTCGATCTGGACGGAGTGACGTTCTCGTATCCCACTCGTCCTAATGTTACTGTTTTGGACAACTTCTCGATTCACGCACCTGCCGGCAAGGTCACTGCTCTAGTGGGTCATAGCGGCTCTGGAAAAAGCACCATCGTCGGTCTCTTGGAGCGATGGTACAATCCCACATCGGGATCTATCAAGCTTGACGGGCGACCCATTGAATCGTTGAACATTGCCTGGCTTCGGAGGAACATACGCCTAGTACAACAGGTTAGTCTTGCTCTTTGCTCCTGTTCTTCTTAACTGACTTTGCCATTCTAGGAGCCAGTTCTTTTCCGTGGAACAGTCTTTGATAACATCGCACACGGCCTCAACGGTACTCCTCTACAAATGGCTTCCAAGGAGGAGCAGATGACTCACGTGGTGGAGGCAGCAAAGATTGCATATGCCGACGACTTCATCTCACAGCTCCCTGATGGCTACGACACAGATATTGGCCAACGTGGTGGTCTCCTTTCCGGTGGACAGAAACAGCGAATTGCTATTGCGCGGAGTCTGGTTTCCGATCCCAAGGTCCTCCTGTTAGACGAAGCGACTAGTGCCCTCGACCCTTATGCAGAGGGCATCGTTCAGCAGGCTCTTGACCGGGCAGCCGCCGGCCGGACCACTATAGTAATCGCGCACAAGCTCGCTACTATCCGCAGAGCAGACAACATCGTCGTCATGTCAAAGGGCAAGATTCTGGAGCAAGGGACTCATGACAGCCTCATCGCCGCGAATGGCGCTTATTCGCGTCTCGTAGCCATCCAACAGCTCACCGTCTCAGACGAGCCAACGCCTGAAGGTAGCATTGCAGGAAAGTCAAGCCTGGACGATAAGGAGGGCGAAGGTCTCCAGCCCAGCAAATCGCTCGCTCGGTACGCGACCGCGGACCAGGCAAACGCTGACACGCAGCCCGAACAAGGCATATACAGTGATGACAACTACAAACAGCTTGGGTTGTTCACTGTGGTCTGGCGGTTAGTCATAGAGAATCCAGACTTGAAGTGGGCATATCTGGCACTGGTCTCTGGCTGTGTAGTCTCTGCTGGCTTGTTTCCTGGTCAAGCGGTTCTCATGGCGCACATGATTGACGTCTTTACATTACCCAAGGATGAGATGTTGGACAGGGGCAACTTCTTTGCTGCCATGTTCGTAGCGCTGGCTGGTGCCTGTCTTTTTGCCTACTACGTCATGGGCTGGGGAACCAATACGCTCGCGCAAACTTTGGCTCACAACTTGCGAAAGCAGATCTTCAACGACATTCTCCGCCAGGATCTTGAGTATTTCGATCGGCCAGAAAACAACATTGGAGCTTTGGCGAGTCGCATCGACGCTTACCCCCAGGCGGTGTTTGAGCTGATGGGCTTCAACATTGGATTCATCCTCATCGCTGGCTTGAGCATCGCAACTTGTTCTGTCCTGGGTATGGTTTACGCTTGGAAACTCGGCTTAGTCATTGTTCTCGCCGGTCTTCCTGCTCTTGTCGGATGCGGTTGGCTCAAAATGATCCTCGACGGCAGGCTCGACCGTATCATCGCCAAGAGACTTGCAACCAGCTCTGCCATTGCATCAGAGTCCACGACGGCCATTCGGACCGTGTCTTCGCTGGGCATCGAAAGCTCTATCCTGTCGCGATACACATACGAGCTGGACTATGCAATTAACCACTCACTAAAGCCACTTCTCAATGTCATGGTGTGGTTTGCTTTGACACAAGCGTCCGAGTACTGGTTCATGGCTCTGGGGTTCTGGTACGGCACCCGCCTTGTCTCTTTCGGGGAGATTACCATGGTCGACTTCTTCATCGCATACATGTCTGTCTTCTTTTGCGCACAGTCGACGTCGCAAATTTTTCAGTTCTCGACCAGTATCACCAAGGGCAAAAATGGGGCCAACGCAATCTTTTGGCTCCGTCAGCTGCAACCCACCGTTCGCGAAACACCAGACAACATGGACAACGCACCAAAGCCAGGAAGCTCTGTGCAACTTAGCGACGCACGCTTCGCCTACCCCCTACGCCCACACGCGCCTGTACTCAAAGGTATCAATCTTGAAGCTGCCAAGGGCCAATTCATCGCCCTGGTTGGCGCTTCTGGTTGCGGCAAGTCAACAATTATTTCCTTGCTTGAACGCTTCTATGATCCCACGAGCGGTCGCATCCTTATTGGCCAAGACAATCTGGCCTCTCTGAACCCTCGCAAGTACAGAAGTCAAGTAGGTCTTGTACAACAAGAGCCGACGCTCTTCCAGGGCACTATTCGTGACAACATTGCCCTCGGCGTAGACAACCCCAACACTGATACGATGCTTCAAACAAGCGACATGTCCGACGAAGCCATCGAAAAAGCACTACGCGCAGCCAATGCCTGGGACTTTGTGTCTTCCCTGCCCGAAGGCATCAACACGGCCGCGGGACCAAACGGAACGCAGCTTTCTGGCGGCCAACGCCAACGCATCGCCATTGCACGTGCACTCGTGCGCAACCCACGCATTCTCCTCCTCGACGAGGCAACGAGTGCACTTGATACCGAGAGCGAGAAGATTGTTCAAAATGCCTTGTCGGAAGCTGCCAAGGAAGGAGATCGCATTACGATTGCTGTTGCACATCGGTTATCGACTATCAAAGATGCAGACCAGATCTGCGTCTTCTATAATGGTAGGATTGTGGAGCAGGGCACGCATGCCGAGTTGTTGTCGGGTGGAGAAAATAGTTTATATAAGAAGATGTGTGAGGCGCAGAGTTTGGCGTAGACGAGCATTACATGTAGACATGCTGATAGCACGAATAATTAATAGATTGCGCTTCATCACTACTAGTTCGAAATATTCTTTTGACGGTGCTATAAAGCCCGTTGAGACGTGTGACATTGTACTCCTAGTCTCGCCAGAAACAGGACCAGAGAGCAGGAGGCGTAGTGACTTATTGTGTGGCAAGCTATCGACAGCTTTGTTGACAGAGTTGACGGAAGTATTACGCGGCACTATGATCACTTTGGTGGATTCCTGGCTGCGTTGCACCAGCCAGACCACCTGCCAACGTAGAGGCCCGAGTTTTGGACATTCCCTTGGCCCTCGTTACCCGTCTTGCATTTTCCATCCCACGTAGCAGGGTCCATAGGTGCCCTGTCGAACCTGCATTGGAACGAGGACTTGCCGTAGAAAAAATTGCTGCGGCCAGTATTGTCTAATCCCAGGTGCCTATACTTTACTTCAGCAACCATTCTTATGTAGATATTTGCCCGTTGACTTACCCCCTAACTTGTCGCAATTAGAAGAGGTCCACCTTATATCGGCCCCGAATGTTTCCTGCTATGTATTAGTCTCTTATCCTTTCATTCCGGGCCGCAGAAACACACATCATTACAGACGCAGCCGTAAATGGCTAGGGCGCCATCACCTAGCGCTAGTACAACAGCTGGCACGAGTAGAGAGAACCGCATATTGGTATAGGGCAGGTATTGGAAACTTGAAAGTATCCGGTAGCAATGTCTTGGTTGATAATTTGTGGGGAAGTTGTAAGTCTATCAAGTGGATAGTGCGAAGCGACTTTATGACTAGGAAAAACAAATTACAATACTAATGACAGACAGTCGGCTGACCATCCGCAACTATTCCGCCGTGATCCGCCCAGAATAGGGATACGATACACGGCCCTTGCCTTAGTCCAGGACGTGAATAGGTCTTACTTCACTTTATCTAAGTCTCGGTGGTAATTCTTGGCACTAAGAGATCTATAGCTATAGTAGTGGATTAACTGTTAGAGTTTTAATTGGCTAAAGTTGCATACTGACAGCGCCAGAAAAAGCCGAAAATAAAATTCAAGGGTTCAAGTTGGTTGCTAAAGCGGTTGTGACTAGTACAGGAAGAAAAATGGCAAGTTACCCGCTTGGCATGCATGACGCTAACAGTCGATGAGAATTTATGGCTATCTACCCATTACGTGCAGACATACTAATAAAACATGATTTTCCTAATAGTTCTATTGCTGCAATGTTGAATACACATAAGTTGCCGTACTATAAAAGGCGATACTTCATAGAGTGTTGTCCTGATACTTATATTGCTGCGATGTTGAATCGACATATAAGTGTTTTCTCACTTAGAACCTATTGAATTGACGATCAGACTGGAGGTGCACCCTTAGGTACCACGACCTTAGTGCTGCCACCGAGGTACGTCCCAAGGAGACCGAAAGAGGCCCCTGCGATTGTCATAACCTTTATCGGGTTCTCGAGCCTTAACCTGCTGCCAGGATCGGAACAGTCGGCAACACGGCAGTAACAGGCCTGAGAGGCGGAATAAAGGGCATAGGTGACGCCTGCTGCGCAAGCACCCATACAGACAGGCTCAAAAGGGCCACACTCAAAGGTAGCTGCTGCACACTCCAGGTATCCGATCTCTGCAGTTCCGACAGCCGCATTCTGAAACGCAAGACACTCGGCCAGAGGTCCGAGTTTCAGATCGAGGCAGTTTGGTATCCATGGTGGGCTTCGTAGTCGGTGGGTGTCTCTGAGTTCTCGGCTGAGGTTTATGACACTGACTCGAGCCTCAGCATGTGATTGTACATGGGAGGTGTCATAACTACACAGTTTAAGGTCTCCGCGTTTGATGATTTGGTTTGAACTGGATTGGTTCTCTGCGACTGGGAGGATAGCGGCATAAGAGGCACTGGTAAAGAGGAGATTGCTAATAAGAGCTGTCTTGGAGAAGAACATTATGATAATCTCGCTTGCGACTGTAGAGTATCGAGAGAGGTAGAGATAAAAGGATTGTAGAGTGTATGTTGAGATGCTTGGGAGGGATGGCTCTCATATCTCGAGCGGCCGGCTCTCTTATATAATTGAGTACCGTTGCTCTGCTGTGAAATTCTTCAAAAGCTATCGGTCACGGAATACCGGAAAGCTTCGTACAGGCCACTGAAAGCCGGAAAGTTTCGTATAGGCCCACAGAGTACCAGAAAGCTTTGTATAGGCCACGGAGTACCAGAAACCTTTGTATAGAGGGCAGCAAGGTTGGTACATGAAGACAGTCTGATCCTTTTCATGTGAGCGTACGAGCAAAGCCATCAGCGCTGGACATTTGCCTTGCCTTAGCCGTAGAGATACCGATGCAGTGAGCCATCCAGTGGCTAGACATAGGCAATCAAGCTGACCATGATATCATGGTACAGTCGACCCGAGGCGCCCAGATCTATCCTACCCAAAAGACTCAAACGGTTACAATGTGGTAAAGGGATAGTCTCAATAGTCAGAAGAGAGGCTGCCGACCCGCAACTGGTAGAGAGAGAAGAGAAAGAAGGTATCCGAGTAACAATCGGTAGTATTAAGAATAGTGTACGATGCCATTTCGAGCTTCTCTACGTAGAGTCACCCTGAGATACTCAACCCTAGCGCCGATTACCTAACGCCAGAACACGTGACAAACTAGTACACCACAACAACGACGTAGCGAACCCTGTAGTCCGAAATTTTCGAACGGTACTAACGTCGAGCGCTAATCCCTAGCATACTCGGTAGTACAGGGACGTCCCGTCCCTGTCTACCCATACGATCGCTTGACCAAGGCTGCAGCGAGGGGTGCCCGAAAAGAATCTAGAAGATCATACACGTATCTAAACGGACAAGTGTTCATGCAGCTAAAATAGTCAGACATAGCTAGCCCGCCTCGTGTTACCTTGTACCGAACAAATCTTCGGCCCTATTATGCTCTTGTTATCTGCTGGCATCCATGAAGATCTGCGCCAACCATGTCGACTAGTCTAATCTACACGCTACCGGCTTAGCCAGAGCACCGGGAACAATCCGGCCAATGGATTGTATGCAGGTAATTATCGTATACGCAGTACCTTTTTTCTTTCTCCCTTCCGTTAGCTGCACGGAGTATAACCAGAGTGACTGCATCAGTAGCTATACCTAATCAGAGTGACCACAATGTGCAGCCCCATTTCTTACAATCAAAGTGAAGTTCCGATAGATGCATGATTAATCAGGAGTTGGATGTAGTGATAGTATCGAGTTTCGATGGATACAAGAACAAGACATTGCCGTACTCCTTCTCTGCTACAATAAGATTTGCATTGTTTCTTCTACATATTTGTACTCTAATCACTCGTAGACCCTTTTAGAAAAGTCTTAGTACCGTAGCTACAGCAATTAGTATCTTATGATAACTCTTACTACACTCATTACTAGAACTTACGTACGATTCTAACAAACCCCGTTCTATGGTTTAAGGACTGAGAATACGCATTCCAAAGTATTGGCTCCTGTACAAAAAAATATGTTAGAATAAATGCTTTATTACTTACCCTTGCATAGCAAGTTGATATCCACAACGCAGGCGAGCGCATCTCTGGCCACAGACAGAATTTGTGCCTCTAAACCAACCGGGCACCACACGATAGTTCTCGGCTATCAGGATTAGACAAGCGTTGGATCCCCCGAAATCACTAAAACAGCATTGTTTAGTTGAAGTGCACATTCTAGATGCTAGGCTTTGCTGCTTAGACACAAAGGGCACACGCTGTAACTAATAGGGTAATAGAAACCTTCATGGTGGCTAGCAGATGCCGATTGAAAGAAGATTAGTCACGAAAAGCGTGTAAAGTAGATGGTTTGCAATTTTCCTATCTCGATGTTGCATTACTCGACGATTAACGTTTTATCGCAGGGATTTGTACTTTAAAGATAAAGGGGTGATTGTATCCTTTCCGTCGCATAATCGTCAGCCACATTTTACCAGTCAATGAGTAGGAATGGGTTATGGGCTCGTCATAAGCACTCATGTTGGTGCTGACGAGGTGGGTCATATTGCTCGGCTGTACCCCAGAAAACGGGTCAACTCAAGAGCCGTGTGTACGTGCACTCGTATTAGTGCCGACAACGTCTTGGAACGCCAGATTGATTGGCGACAAGATCTTTGATCTGCCAAGTGTTCATCGCAAACTAGTTAGATTCGTACGTTAGTCTACATACGCGCGGGGCTCTTATGTATGCCGCTTTAGAATGATGAAAGTCCTCTTCCCTGAAGCAGCTCTGAAGCCATCCAATTCGATGCGCCAACAAAGCCATGAGATGGCGTTGATACCGCTGATGGGACCATCGTGGTCGGATGAGTTGACACGGAGTCATCATGGCATACGAGGAGCACGCTGATGTTATGTCGGGTGAATGAGATGGGAGCGTAAGCGACTGAATCACGGCGCAATCGTTGCCCCTCGGATAAGTTTTGTTGCAAGAATTGGCACCAAGTTCCGGTGGTCAAGATCAAAGTACATGTCAATGTCGAGGCAGGGAAGTTGGCGCAGGCGTTGGAGGCGGCAGGTGTCAAGTAAGGTCTGGGAGAAAGGGCGCTGCTTAAACATTATTCGTTGTGCGGTGGCAACTCCATGTGCGGGATGGGCGAGAAATAAGGGAGAGGGGGTGCATTGCGTCACCAGAAGCCACAGCAGCGGCCCGCTAGGTAGCATGGCGATATGGTAGGCCCGCCGAGACACCTTCTTCAAGCCGATAGACACAAAACAGACGGCGGTTTGGTCTCGATGCAAGAGGCTCCCGCTGGCTGCACGAGGCGGTAACATGGCGGGCTAGAAAACATCGAGACTGACATTCCATTGGCTAGCTGGATATGCAGGAGCAGAAACGTCTCAGGTCAAGAGTGTCACTCTAGCAGCCGCCTCTACGGGGGTGAAGGTTCGCGACAACGGCGTCAGAGCATGTAGAGAGGACGTGTTAGTTTTTAAAAAGACCAGACGTGCTGCTGTGGCGACTGGAACTGAGCCCGCGCCTGAAGATTGCATTCTGTGTCATCGGCCCAGTAAAAGCAGTCACAGTCACATCATTAGTACAGAGGCTAGGCAAGGCTTATCCTATGCCTTTCAGGTATATGCTGCAAATCAGAGAACAGTCGGTGTATACATGTCCATACAGTTCATTCTTCATATCTCACTCGCGTGCTCAAACTCTATAGGTGTCTAATCGTCACGATAAAAGACTTATCTCGATACAATAGTAAAATACAATATAAGGCGTCGATGTAGGCTTGTATTTTGTGATAGACCAACAAACTCGCAGCCCTGGTCCCTACATCAAACAACTCTCAAAAAAAGGATGTCAGATGCATGAAGCCCTTTACCGACGACTGAACGACGATGATACTGTCAGCTTCGCGAATGCACCAATGACACCCAGGTTTTTCTTGTCTCTTTGTGCATGAAGAGTGCGCTTAGTCGAGAAGGCGCTGTGCCCAAGGCGCCTGCTCGTACCAGGCCCGGATCTTCTTGCCAAACACATACATTGGAAGTGCCATTACGGTAACGACAGCGGCCACACCTGCCATGGATGCAAAGACGAAAAAGGGCCCAACAGTATCAAGCATGCCGATGATGGGGTTGATGCCGACAGTAACAATGGCAGCCGAAACCATGTTGATGGTGGCAAAAGCTTGGGCCGAGTGTTCCGGGTGGCAGTCAATGACGTACGCGATCGCGATTTGAATACCAGAGAGACTGCCAACGTTGGTGACCACCATCCAAACAACAATCCAAACAAACTTGAGGTTGTTCTGGAACGCCATGCCAAGACCGAGGAGACCAAGCATGGCTAGGGGAGTCGAGATCAGAAGAAGAACTAGACGGAATTCCGGCTCAGCCATGCCCTTGCTAGTGCCGTTGTGGCGTCCCATGAAAGCGACCGAAGCATCAGACATCCAACCGAACAGGGGACCGGTGATTAGGCCGACAACGAAGACGGGTAGGTTGGTGAGACCGATTTGGCTAGGGGTCAAGTCGTACGGGGGAGCAGACAGGAGGATGGACATAAAGGTGGAGACTCCTACCAGGAAGAGGAATACTACAGCGTTAAGGAAGCAACTGTAGATGACAATGGGCGAACTGATGAGACCGAGGGGCTTGATCATACCCTTGAAGAAGGACTTGTCGGAGAGACGGCCCCTAGACATGGCCAATTTCTGTTTGAAGGTGAATTTCTCAGGTCGCACAGAGGCCTTGAGATCCTCCTGGTCCCATTCGGCGCTAAGTTTGTCGGCTCGAACATTAATGGTCGTGACGTCATCCGTCTTGCGGTTGAAGTACGCCGACTCGAAGATGGTGAAGTAGAAGACGGGAATGAGTGCAGTGTAGAGTATACCGGTAATGAGGAAGTTGGCCGACACACCAAGGGCATCAGTGACGAAACCAGCAAAGACTGAGCCAACCTGAGCTCCCGAGTTGAGCAGGACGTTCCAGACAGCGATAGATCGACCTCTCTGGTGTTGGAAAAACAGATCGGCTATGGTGGCGGTGAGAAGCGTGAACAGAGGTGCAGAGAGGAATCCACCGGCAGTACGGGCGATGGCCAGCATAGGGAAGGTGGTGGAGATCTGGGCAGCGAAGTTGGCGATGGCGAGCAATGCGACACTGTAGACGTAAAATGGCCTTCTGCCCCAGACATCTGATCCTGCAACTACGATGAAAGCAGCGAACGAGGTCCAGAAAGTCGGTGCAGTAACGATCCATGTGGAAATGTCGGCACCATTGCTGTTGTACTTTTCGGTGAGGGGCTCCAGACCTGGAGTCAGCATGGTAGTCTGACTGTATCGAATTAGCATATGGTGTAGCCGTGGACAGTCGTTGTTGGAGGACTTACGCATTGGTTACGGCAGATCCAAAGCAAAGGACAAATAGATGGAGAGCTTTCCACTTGAGGGTCCAGTTGAGAGGGTCGTTTGGATCATCGCTAGGCTGTGGTGCAAGTACGACGCCTCCTGCCCTCTTGGAATTATCCAGCTCTTGTACCTTGTCCTCGCTTGTGTCCTGGATGCCTACTCTGGACGTGCCCCTGGGGCATGCCGCCCGGGAACTTTCGAGTACACCCCAACCCATTGTGAATGGCCGTGGAGGTTTGATAAGTGAATGTCCGAAGAACGGCCGGCGTCTCCTGGATCCGAAGTCGTCGGTCGAGGCGAAAGATGTAATGTGCAATAAAAAAACCGACCAGCAGTTGGGCCAAGACCAGCAGGCAATGAAGAGAAGTCGAACAAAAAAAAGTTAGGGAGTGGAAGAATAGAATCGAGACTCTGTCTGGAGCATAAGTGAGTGTCTTCAGCCACGATGATATATGAGACTTTGCTACATGCAGTACTCCAGAAAGAAGGCTGCCCAGCCACAGGGATCGGCTGTGTACGCGTCTGACAGGCGGGGATGGGCATAATTCGGTCACTCATGCCACTGCAACATGTCGCACAGTAGTCTCACAAACATTGAAATGGTGCCCCAGGAGAAGATGCGCAGACGCGATGTGGTGATTGAGGAGGAGGCCCTTGCCAAGCGTTTCGGGTTGTTCGGGAGGACCCAGGGCAACCCATGGTCTGTCGCGCTAGCCGTCTCTGGCCTTGTTAGAGGCCTGAATGGGCAACAGCCTCAGCGAAAGTCCGCGCCTCTGCCAAAAGCCCGAAAGCCCGGGGTGTACCAATCACGCCACAATGCTTCAAACACCAGACGAACAATACCCACACCTATACCGCGCGGCACTGTTGAATGGGATCGACGGTGGATGAGTTTCGCTGGGCGTTCTCCTCAAAGAGAACAGTCGTTTACACTAACTACCAGTTCAACTGGGTTCTGCATTCGATGGATCTGCATTGCCGCATGACCCATATTGCACGATGCTACAACTAAATCAGTGTGGCTTTTCCAGATGGTTTCGGCCAAATAGGGGCAGAAAGACCGGCCGCCGGAGGAAAGCGTTTGGTTGGAAAACGGCCGGGCCGGCCCAAAGCGTTTGATATGCATGTGTTGCGTCACGTGGCCTTAAAGGCAAGGCTGCCAACTCTGATTGGCTACTCGTGTGCTTTAACGACCTCGAGCTGTAATGCTATAGTGAATCGTGAACTGGTAGCAATGCTTTATTCGATCATGTACATGCTGGTCTAGAAACTGTTCTTGTGATTTGGAATTGTGCATCTTGCCATGCCGCTAAGATTGGTAATCAGCAAGAACGATTCGAACGATTGTGGTATTACTCTCCTTGTGCATAATACGACAATGACCTTGGAAGCATGGGATCGTCTGACATGAGGACCTCAGAGATCTGGGGAACGCGCGAAACCCCCTACTCTTACCCCTGTTACAAGTTGTTCCTCTACTGGTACTGTCGATTTCCTAAAGCGTACGCTACTAAGCTCAAAGAGGGGTTTCCTACTACTACCAAAGAGGGGCGCGTAGCCGACGGACGAATACCACAAACATCAACACCACAACCTAGCTTACAGAAACATGTAATGTCATATCCAAGCCAAGTGATACAACTCCAGACTTGCCTTTGTCCACGCAATAGCAATCTACACGCCGGTGAAAGAATCGTCATGTCGTGCCCCACCACCCGCGTATACCCATTGCGCAAGCCTCCAAACCACCAACCGCCGATTCCCCGCTGGAAGCTCAGCCTACCAAGTCATGTCAATCAAGTCTTCATATCCCACATCGGCATCGAGCAACACGACGGCAGCGACGCCGCAAGACAAGCAAAGCAGCAAATCACCCAGGACTGGGTCACCGCATCCTCCGCAGAATCAGAAACCTTGACCACAATCCCCCAGGTCTAATTCCCACGACATACCAGAAGACTCTACAACAATATGGGTATATGCTACTGGCTCAACGAAACACACCACACGCACGTCCTCTCTCAACCCTCAACCTACGCACCCTCCCCACCCCCATCCAGCCCTCAATCGGCCTCTGGCACGAAACCGTCCGCACCTCAACCCAGCGCCTAGAAACCAACTACTCGGGCCTCGACTATGTACCTACCTCCCGGCCTCGCCAAACGACCCAATACCACGACGCTAGCCCACGACCTCTCCACTGTACTGGGGTGCGGCCCGCGACCACATCCCGGATTCGGCGCAATGATCTTTTTTCCCGGCACCGGCAGCCCCCAGCCCCGGCCTCAGCATCGGCAAGCATAGCCGTGCGGGCTGCCTTTGCCGGCCCTGCGCGGCCTAGGCCACTATCTTACAGGCGGGAACTCGCGGGCTGCGACAACATGGTGCCATAGTTGTACGCTCAGGCCTGTATTGGCGAAACTGCGGACAGACAGCACGAGGCAGATGCGTTGTGAGAAGAAGCTGGAGCCTAGTCTAACGTGCTGGAAGGGAATTCTTGGGTGCGGAGATGGGAACGCTTTGGATGCGGTATTTGCGGAATGGTGGGTTGAGTTGTTGATGGGGGGAGGGACGGTGGGTGCACGCGAAAGAATCATGTGGAGTGGGGTTTCTTCGCGAATTTAGAGGATCTGGAGAGTTGGGCAAAGGGCCATGGGGTCGCATTTGAAGATTTGGATGGGCGCAATGGCGCATTATACGGCTTTTGGGGGGGGGGGGGGGGAGAGCAGGTTTCGCACGTGGCATGAGGTTTGTGTTGTGAGGGAGGGAGGATGCGAGATTTGAGTACGGGTGTTATCGAGTCTGTTCCGCCGAACATTTGTAGATTGAGCAAGGCTGCTTGCAGAAATGAGCACAATTATGTAAACAGGATGTGGGGTGGTAGCTTGTGTTGGATGTGTTCATTATTCGTGTCGGTGATATATGATAACTTTTTTCCGGCCATTGCATTATTCGTCTCGCCATGATATCAAAGTGATAGAAAGTACGCCAAATTCGCTGTGACCTAGTATGCAGCATTCCGTAGTTTTGCTCTCTCAACCGCCTGTTCCCAATTCGTGCGCCAAATGAAAACGCCCTCGATAGCCGCAACTATACAAAGCGCAAGAGGCGGTCCCTGGAAAAACAAGTTAGCAACCCGATCCCATGGTCATCAAGATATTCAATACTTACACTCCAAAGACCCCATAGGCCCCATTGGGGTGCTCCAAATCCTGTGTAGAAGCTGACTGGGAGAGCGACAAGATAGTATGCAAACAAGGCCACGTAGCCGCCGATTTCCTGTCGGCCAAGTCCACGCAGTATACCATTGCAGCATGCAGCAACTGCGTCAACGACTTGAAAGGCAGCACAGAGCGGAAGTAGCGCTGCAACCATCTGGATGACTTCCTCGTCGGGCGTAAAGAGGCGTGGGATTGACTCGCGGAAAACGTAGAGCATGATAAAGTTGCAGCTGCCAACAAGGACAGCGGCGAAGATTGACACTTTTGCTGCCATCTTTGCCGGGACTGAGAGGGTTGGCGCCAATGAGATTAGCGACACGGGTCGAGACTGCGACGCTGATTGGGAAAGGAATTTGAAAGGTGATGCCAGCGACGGTTCCAAGTACGCTTTGTGCGGCTAGTGCAGTTGGGCCCAGCCAGCTGGAGCTCAGCGTTAGGATCTCAAAGGCTAGAAATTCTGCTATAACCATGATCAGTCCTGGCAATGCGAGCTTGATCATAGGCATCCAGTTCTTCAGTGCACGCTTGTCGAAGCCGCCCCAGCATTGGTATCCGTCAATGTAGCGGACGTAGAGGAATAGGAAAAGCGGGAGAAGATTCTCGGTGATGGCAACAGCAATAGGTGCGCCGATGAAGCCCCAGCCCAAGTGCCATACGATGAACCAGTTCAAAAATGCGTTGAGCGGCGCACAAATGAGGAGGATGTACATGGTGGCGCTAAAGATACCTTGGGCCTGAACGTACCGCTTCCCGCTCTCAAAGGCTGCGTAACCCGGAGCACCAGCGATGAGAACCTTGAGGTAAAGACCTGCTAAGCGTGCTGTCTCTTTCTCGGGACCAAGACGAGCGAGGATCTGCTCGCCGAAACCCCAAACGATTGATATTGGGATTGTGATGAGCATCAAGAAGCACAGCATACGTTGGAGTTGTAGGCCCACAAGCTGCGGACGGCCGGAACCGTAGGCTTGAGAGCACAGTGTGTCGAGTGAAGTGGCCAGGCCTTGGTATACCGCATAACCTGTGATTGAAGCCGTCATACTTGCTAGACTCACGGCTCCGAGTTCAGCCTTGCCGATATGCCCGACAGTGAAAATGCTCGCAACTGGTAGACTGTATTGCAGTAGAAAGGTCAAAATCATGGGCACGGAGCTCTTGGTCAGAACCTTTGCTTCTCGTTGCCATGTTGTATTGATTTTTCCTGCCGCTACTGCTTCATTCCACGTCTTTTTGATGGTCTTGGGAGAGTCCATGCCGCCGTAGGGCTGGCTGGGGTCGCCGTTGGATGCTCCCAGCAACGCTGTTCGCTCGTCTGGCGACCCGATGGCACGTTCTTCATCCGGTGTGCTTTTGACTCTCCGTAACCCCGATATTGACAGCTTGGTCCGTACGCGGTCGAATGGCCCTTCCCGTCCGGCTCGGGGGTGTTTCGGCGGGATTAGGTGGTTGTCTCGGAGCAAACTCCGTTCCTCATCGCGGACAGTATCCTTCTCTTTCCTCGATAGATGACTGTGCTTCTTCCATGAAGTGGACAGGTGACCTCTCTCAGGCACGCTTGTAGACATTATTGCCGTTGGGCGTGCACCTGCATTGACGTATGAGGGGCGGCGGTAAGAGTTGATCATGTCATACTGCCGAACGGTGTCTGAGCTTGAAGAAGAATCATCATCTCCAATGACATATTCATGTTCTTCTTCCTCTTGGAGATCCCGCGCAATTGCATCTTCTGCAATATCTTGCGACTGAGTCAAGCCGTCCGTCTGTGACGCGACATCTTGTGCAAAGTCTTTAGACGGCATTGGCGGTGGTGGGGCCATTGCTGGCAGACGCTAACTTAGAGTTTTGATGTACACTAAATAATCAAAATGTAACCAGGTATCTAGAAAGCAGTTGAACTTTGCAAGGATATTTCAAGAAGTTAATCAGTGAAGACGGCGAGAGTGTGGAGAGAGTCAACGGAGAGTTGATATATAAAGAAGTTTTGCAGCATGTTAACAGCCGCCTAATGCGGCAGCTCCACGCGAAACCAACGCCTTTTGACATTGGCTTCCGCCCTGTGCCATTCCTTGCCGTTCCTTGGACACATGACATGCGCAAGGCGCGGGCGCACGATATGAGTTTTACCTGCGCAATCGGGACTCGAGGGTGTTAGCGGTTGCAAATCGCTGCAGGCTCGCACACTGTCAAAACTAAGCTAGTATTGGTGAGACGTGGTTGGGTGGGATGTCCAAGCCGGTTCGTTGTCGGTAAAAGCCGCACATGGGCGATTCATGTTGGAACGGCTTCCGTACAGTACCGGTGTCTCTACCGTGCGTTATAATACAACGATATCCCGTCATAAGAGCAGCCCAAGCCCGAGCCAAATCCCGCTGTTCTGTTGACAAGATACCTCGGGTTCTGGTGGCGGGGTTACGCCTGGGCGGTCATGACGTGCTGACACCAAGGTTTGGAACGTTGAATTTGTCAACAACTATACGCTATTCCATTATTTGGTATCATAAACTAGGTACTCGTCGCTCAAAACTGTAACAAGGCTGCAAATGGTATACTAGACAACCACCCTTCTCAAAGCCTCGGTCCCGCCAAGCACTCTCCTTCCGGTCACGGGATCCCTGCCCTTTCCGCTTTCCCATCTTCCTTCTCGACTGCCCTCTTCTCTGCCCCAACCCTCGTCTTCTGCTTCTCCAGCTTCTCCAGACCTAAGTCCAGCAGTGCCCTCCATAAAGGCAACCTGGCGGTCATGCTCGCCTTCCACCCAGCGATGTATACAGGTGTAGCAGTATACGAAG
This sequence comes from Pyrenophora teres f. maculata, assembly GCA_014334815.1. NCBI lineage: Eukaryota > Fungi > Ascomycota > Dothideomycetes > Pleosporales > Pleosporaceae > Pyrenophora > Pyrenophora teres. The sequence goes on along the minus strand of CP060573.1, from coordinate 3,185,439 downwards.
CCCGTTGGCGATGCTGTTGGTGTTACGATGGGTGTAACGCAGATGGGGCAGAGCGTGGATGACGATGGTTGGGTTACGGTCAGAATAGGCAGGAGTGTTATCGAGGATATTGGGGGATTTGCGGACTGAGATTTGTTGGATGACGACGAGGTAGGCCGTACTTTTTCAGATGCATGGCCGTGTTTTGCTGCCAGTTGTTTCGCACATGGCGGGAGCGAAGACAGTATCGGTGGTGGTAACTCAATGTTCTCGGCTGCTTTCCTTGACAGCTGTCGGGCGAAGTCGGAGGCATGCCACCACTCCAAGAACTTGAGGGCGAAGATGCTGGTCGGTAGTAGGATCTTGAGCGAGCTGAGCAGCCGTGGCTGCACACTTCTTGCAATATTCCTTGGGGAGAAGATGGACCCTCCCTCTCCAGGCCGGGCTGGCCCAACTTTCCTAGGTGCCGTCGCAATCTCAATCGCCCTGTGATCCGCCTCGCCCAACCTCCTTATCCTGGACCCGATGAGCCACATAAAGGGCGAGTGGTACTTGGTCCCGTCGAACAGATAGGCCATGTTGAAGACCAGCAGCGAGAAGTAGTAGGCCGCGTTTACGCTGGGGTAGATGTTCCGCAGAAACCACTTGTAGTAATACATCAGCCTCTCTTTGATGCTCGCCCCTGCCCTCACGCCCTCTCTATCGCGGTTGTAGCCTGGGCCGAGGAGATTGGCGTGGGCGGCGTGCACATCGTAGCCTTCGTCAAACTTCCTCTTCAACCACGGCAGGCCCACCAGCACCGCCAGGTTCTTCCACACATCGCCACTGCCTAGTTTGACTGCCTCCCGGACGCTATCACTTGCGCCGAGTTGTGCACGTGGAATTTCGCCGCCTCTTACTTTTAGCACGCGAGCGCGCTTGAGGCCGTAGAAGTTCTCAGTGAAGGAGCCCCCATATGTGCGCAGAAAGTGGCGCTCGACGAGCAACATAAGCAGCGCGTACACCTCATCGAATGAATTGAGAATGGGGAGCAGGTATCGTGGGTACCGGTGTGTCGAGACGGCCAGGAGATAGCGGAGCGACGGGGGCAGAAGCGATGCGAGCTGCTGTTCGGAAAGGAGTTCGAAGAGGGAGGGCTTGAGGTCGTCTATGCCGTGCTGGAGGGCAGGCAGAAACTCCATGATGGGCGATTAGGTGAGCACGTGGTTCATGGGTCCATTGATGAGGGTGAAGGTCAAATGCCGTGGTCGTGGATGCGCGCTCCAGCCGAGGCACAGGCACGCTCGGCCTCCCGTCGCGTCCATACCTCGTATTCCTTGGCTGCCGTCACGCATTCGTATCTGCATCCGACCTTCACGCTGACCTTCACAACAAGGCGGCGACGACCCTCTACATCTACAGAATATTGCGCAGCCTCGCAGCCATGGTCGCCCCAAGTGACCCAAGATGTGTAGAACTCGCCCATCCCGACCTGATCAACTTTGGTGTTTCCATGTAAGCCTCCCTTGTATCGCACACCAAACACGTCACTGACATATTCTCGCAGCTTCATCGTAGTCGGTATCCTCGTGTCGTACCTTCCTCAGCACTTCAAGATCATAGCCCGTCGGTCCTCGCGAGGCCTCAGTCCCATGTTTGTCCTGCTCGGGACTGTGTCTGGTACAGCCAGCATCGCCAACATCCTGACGCTGCCTGAGAGCACACGGGACATGGACTGTTGCAAAGAGATTGGGGGTTTTCCTTGTGCAGCCGCTATGTTGGGCATAGTACAAATTGCCGTGCAGTGGGCTTGCTTCTTCTTCATGTCAGTCCCTGCCAGTCCCTGTCGCTGCTGCCTTGATATGCTGACTTGCGACAGTATGCTGCTCTTTCTCATCTTCTTTCCGAGGGCTTCCGATGCAGTAGAGGAACAAGATACCGATATGCCGACATGGAAAGAAGCAGTCCTCGTTCTTGGCGTCTCCATCGCCTTCTTCGTCGTCTCCCTCTTCGGCTCCGTCGTCTTCGTATACGCGATTCCCTCCCATGTCCGAGGCTGGGCAAACTTCCTCGGACTCCTCGCCAGTCTTCTAGCCGCCATACAATACCTCCCTCAAATTGCCATGACTTGGAGACTACAGGAGACGGGTAGTCTCTCGATACCCATGATGATCATACAAACACCCGGTAGCTTCGTCTTTGCTGCAAGTCTGTACGCGCGACTAGGCCCGCGAGGCTGGAGTGCCTGGGGACTTTTCATCTTTACTGGCTTTCTACAGGGCATCTTGCTGGCCATGGCTCTGTCGTTTGTCTGGAGAGACCGAAAAGCTCGACAGGCCAAGGAACTAGAGGTTGCTAGTGGAGGCGACCTCGGTATGGACACGGAACGGACGCCACTCCTCGATGGTGAGAGATGATGCGCAATTTATTTTCATAATCATAATCAAGTCTTAAATCCTTCGTAAATATGCGCATTCACTCAGTGGGTAACCTGGCCGTCTCCTCATCCTTAATGTTTCGTCTGATTCATTGACCACAGCCATGTATAGAAACGTAACGATATACTCATGTGCAAAGTTTAATTTCATAGCGTTGGGGCAACGGATCGCATATCCGCTCCAGATAAGCCTAATGTTCTTCAGGCAGGTATCTCAATCCTACCCCTTGGCAACTTGGCAAACACACTCCACACTCTTGTGACCTTCTTTTCCAGACGCAGCATATGCATATTCTTGATAATAGTGGGTCATTTGGACTGCTGACGCTGAATTTACCCAAGTACAGCCTCTCGGCGCATAAGATGGAACATGACAGGGGTGTTTTTAAATACCTATATGCAAAATTAGTTAGTTTTACGCCTAAAAAACGTCCGTGCTGCATACTACTATTTAACGCGCACCTTTTACCTATATACTTATAAATTTACTACTTACTATACTTAGTTTTTAATACTAAGTTATTTACTATTAAAGCTATCGCGATGCTGTTTTTTAGTTATTTTAGAGTTAAAATTAGCGTAGAGTAGGTATAGGCGTAGGCGGGTCTATAACATTAGACCTAGATATTGCGATACTAGAATTATAAGCTTTTAGGTTAACTAAAAATACCTAAAACACTATAAAAACGCTATTTTTTAGTTAGTATAATAGTAATATCTTCTTAGAATTTAGCTAACTTATTTTAGCTATTCGCGACTCTAGAAATCTATAGATAGTATAGTAATAAGCTCTTTAGAATAACTAATAATAACGCGCTTAGTAATACTAATAATAAGGTTAAGAAGAGCTTTAAAGATACTATAGAAGATATACTAGCGTTAACTTTACTATCGCTAGCTAGTAGGTAGGCTATTATTACGTATAGATTACTACTAAACTCGCTGTTAACACGGGGGGTATACTACTCTAAATCCTAGTCCGCACTAAGGTAGGTAAGGCTAACGTTATTAAGTCCGCGTCGGTTATCTAGCGATATAATAGAGATAATAGGTATTTAGTAATAATAATCTAATTCTATATAAGTAATAGAATAACTTTAAGTATTAATCTAAGTAAAAGATAAACTATAAGATAAGTTAACTATAATAAGTATATTAAAGGAATCCTCTATAACTATATACTTATTACCTAATCTATTAATATTTATATCTTCCTACTAAGCCTATAGTATCTATAGATATCCCTAATATCCTAGTATTTTAAGGTATTATAATATTTACTCTCTTAGCGAGATATTATATCTTAGTAGAATACTATATTACGTAATCTATATATCTTACGCTAATTATAACCTCTTTATTATATAATAGTTAGCCTTTAACTTTATATTCTTTAACTAGAGGAGATATCTAGTATTTATTTATAATACTATCTCCCCTCTTAGAGCTATTATCTTAATACTCTAGAGTTTTATTTTCTTATACTATAATCTATAACGTAGGTTATATATAAAGCTTTAGTATACCTATTATATTATATACTCTTTTTTCTTTATACCTTCTTAACTATACCTAAGGTCTTAAAATCCTATACCCCTTATCTATACTTATTAACTAATTAAAAGCGCGCTTATACTACGCGTATAGAGTAGAAGGGCTTAGAGATAGATTTCTATTATAAGTAATATAAAAAGAAAAAGCTTTACTACTTTATAAAAATATTTTCTAGTTACTATACTAAGTATATTTTAGTTAGTACTAAATATAGTCTATTTATTTCTAAGGAAGAGTAGAGAATTATATAGAAAAAGTATAAAGAAAAAGAGCTTTTAGTAACTTATCTAAAGGCGTAGCGTATATAGCTAGATACCTAACTATCTTAATAAAAGCTTAAGCTCTTAGAGGTTTAAAAATAAAAGTAGTCTTTTACTTATTATAACTTTATAATTCTTGCTATTTAGAATTATATAAAAGAGTAGGTTAAGAGAAACTTTGCTTTTAGTATAGACTTTTTTACTATTAAACTATTACTATCTAAATCTCTAGCTAATATAGGCTAGTTATAGGCTAAACTTAACTTTCTTAATTCTTCTTTTAATCTTTTCTTTCTCTTTAAGAATTTAGTCCTCGCTATATTAGATACTTCTAGTAGTACTTTTATACTAGTTTCTTATAGTTTATAAGATTTTATTCTAGTTTTTATATATTATAGCTCTCTAGCTATCCTTACTATTTAATTAAGTATTTCTACTAATAACTATCTTTCTATAGGTCTTTAATTTCTTTAACCTCGTACTTATTATCTTTAAATTTAATATCTATTGCTAACTTAGTATCTAGTAGTACTAGTTCTAGTAGTTTCTTATAAAAGATAAAGTAAATACGTATACTTAGTAGTAACTAAAGTTTATAATTTACTAGGCCTATTATCTTTAAGATTTTAAATAGTCTTATTTAGAGATTATCTAATTTTTTATATAGCCTTTTAGTTTTTAGGTTTTATTATAATAGGAAAACTTTATTCCTCTTCTTAAAAGTTAGTCCCTTAATTCTTTACTTATTTATACTCTTAGATATTATAAGGTTTCTCTAAGTAATATTTTAGCTTAGTTATTTATATAATTCTTAAAAAAGTGTACTTTATTATCTACTTCTATTATAATACTTTTAATATTCTTTAGATCTTAATAAGCGACTAGCTTATATCTATAGTTTATATAGTAAAGTAACTACTTTATTATTATAGATTTTATACTATTATAGGCTAGTTATACTATTAGTAGAAGTTTAACCTAGTTATCTTATAGCTTATTAGCGTATATCCTTAAATACTATTCTAATATCTAGTTTATCCTCTCTATCTAGCTATCTATTTCTAGGTAAAAGCTTATTAAAAGCTTCTTTTTTATACCTAACTTTACTAGAAATATACTCTAGTATTTAGAAGTAAATAGTTTATTATAGTCTATAATAAACTCTTTAGGTATTCTATATTCTAAGATAAGTGCCTTTATAACTTTATAGGCGTACTCTTCTACTATTATTAATTCTTTAGTAGGTATAAACTTTACCGCCTTAGTTAATTAATCTATAATTACTAAGATAGTATTATAAAGTCTTATAGATTCTAGTTCTAATAATTATAAAAGCTTTACTATAAGTCTATTATTATACTTATCTATAGTTATTATAGTAGTATTAAGGCTATAATAGGCTATAGAGCTTATATCTCTTAGGCTTATTTAATAATATACTAAATAGTTACTTAGAATATCTTATACCTATATTTATAAACATAGTATTATAATTCCTTTACTAGTCTCCTAACTATTTCTTTTACTTCTATATACTTATACTCTAGGGACTTATATAGTTCTATAATAAGATCTTTCTTTATATATAAAGGTATATATATCTAGTCCTTCTAAATTATATCTTAGTACTTCTTCTTATTTTATAGTAAGTTATTATAACTTATACTACTTAGGTCTAGTTACTAGCTAGCGGTCTTTTACTACTACTACGTTTATAATATTATAACTTATTATCTTAGCTTAGCTACTCTAGCTAATTTTAGCTAGTTATACTTTAGGCTACTATTAGATATTTACTTAAGTACTACGTTATATAGTTCTTTATAACCTTCTTCTTATAGGTTAAATCTTTAGCTTAGAGCGTTTATAGCTCTATTAAGTAATCTAGCTTTATAATATAGTAGAGGGATAGCCTTAATAGTTAGAAGAGAGGCTACTAACCCGCAATTAGTAGAGAGTAGAGAATAAGAAGGTATCTAAATAAATAAATAGTAGTATTAAGAATAGTATACTATAACTATTAAGCTCCTCTACGTAGAGTTATCCTAAAATACTTAACCTTAGCGCTAATTACCTAACTCTAAACACGTATTAATCTACTATACTATATTTTCCTCCTTAGCCTCTAGCTTAGTCCCCTTAAGCTACTAAATACCTCTTATAACTATTTAATCTACTCTTAATAACGCCCTCCTTAGCCTCTTCTATCTTCTTTACTTAGTATTACTATCTCTATATACTATATAGAGATATTAACTCTACCCTCCTCTTCTTAATTCTTCTATAATATTCTCTTAGTTTATCCCTCTAACTATTATTTATCTATCTTACTCTCCTTCGCGGTCCTTTCTAGCCTAAATATCTCTTACCTACTTAGCTCTTAGCGTTATTTACCTTTATCTTAGTACTATAGGCCTTGCTATTTATACTTCTTTAGTTTTAGAATATAACTATAAGCGCCTTTATAGTAAGCTATTTTTAAGCTACTTTAGTAGTTCTTTAAACTTCTTTAGATAATTAGCTTAAGTTATATTTAGAAATATAACCTTATTTAGATCTTCTAGCTAGTAGTACCCTTTATCTACTTATACCTCCTAAACTCTATACAGACCTCTCTATCTATTATTAAGCTTCCTATCTAAGCTCTTATTAATAGACTTAATTATATTCTAAACTAATACTAAGTCTCCTACTTAAAAGGGCTTTAGTATATCTTTTTTTATATTATAGTTCTCTATAGCTTCTCTCTAAAGTCTTTTTATATAATAGACTACTTCCTCTAAGTTCTCTTTATAGAATTATAGCTATATAGCTCTTACTATAAGAAGATTAGTATAGCTCTAAACCTTATTCTATAGTAGGCTTTACTATATTAGCACTATAAGTTTAATTAGAAGGACTAGATTTTAGCTTAGTACTAGCTACGTAAGTAAGAACCTAAGCAGTCTTTATAGCGACACTCTCTTAGCCTATATTATTACTAATAAGTTATCTATCTATAAGCCTAGCATCTTTACTAACTTATAGATAAAGCCTTAATAACCTCTTTTAATAAGTCCTTACACGCGTAAGTTATACGCTAAAGCTTAAACTTAGTAAATACTAAAGAGTATAGCTAGCGACTAGACTACTAACTTATTCTTAGTTCTACTATTTACTAAAATTCTTTCTAGTACGCCTTAGCAATAGTAAATCTCTTTAAAGATAAACTTTATAACTAAATTAGAATTTACTATTAAAAGCGCACGTATCTCTAGCTAGCCTAAAAGATACTCTTTTATAACTAGTAGGTAGATCTTACTATATACCTTTAGTATATACGTAATATTAACTATCTACTAAAACTATATTACCTAAGAATATATTAAGTTTAGCTCTACTTTTTTCTAAGTACCTTTTATTATTTAGTAGACCTTATAAGGCCTAAGCTATTTCGCTACCTATTTATATATACTATCCTACTAATATTACTAATATACTACTCTAAACGTTATCTAGATCTCTTTATAGCCTAATTATTTATAAATTTTCTAGATTAACGCTACCTATAAGTCTTCTCTATCTACTACTTAGTAAACTAGTATAGTCTTAGTAGCTTTTCTAAATAGATATTAGTCCTATATAAAGAAGTATATAGTATTCTTTATCTACTTTCGCTATTCTTAACCTTAGAGCCTATTTAGTCTCTTTAATATCTATAGAATACTATAATCTTTTCTAATTTCTTATTATACTCTTCTATAAGTAGCTTCCTAATCGCCTCCTTAGTAGCTATAACTAAGTTTATCTCTTTAAACTTATTTAGTACTTAATTAATAAATAGCTCTAGGTTATCCTTATCTTCCTTTAGTAGTATCTACCTCTTAGGCTATAGATACCTTAATAGCGTATTAGAGATAATATTCTTCTTTCTTAGTACGTAGATAATCTTGAATTCCTACTAAAGGATAGTCGCGAGCCACCTATTTATTATAGAGCTTAGTAAATCTAGAGATAACTAATTAAGCTATATAATTAGTACTTTTGCGTCTATTTCTACTTAGAAGGAGTATCTATAAAAGTAAATCTAAAAGACTTTTAGCGCCTAAATAAGCGCTTTATACTTAAGCTTTATAAAGTAGAGCTTTAACTCTACTTCTAACTATAGCGTGCTTTTAAACCTTATTATATAGTAATAGCTATCTAATCTAACTTACTCTAAATAAGCCTCTACCCCGCGAACTAAGGCGTTTATACTAACTATTAAGAGACTACTTTAATAGTCTATCGCTATAAGCGCTAGTAGAGAGGTAATTACTTTCTTTAGAATCTTTATTATATATATCTACCTATTTTCTTAAACCTATTTAGCTTCCTTTTAGAGAAGTATAAAGAGTAGCTTTGCTTTTAGCAAAAAATAAAAGATCTATTACTAATAGTAGATAATAATACTAATAAACTATTAGACCTCTTTTACTATTTAGCACTCTAGCTACTTAAGAATCTTTTAGACCTTATTTTTTATAGAATAGTAACTATTTTTATTAACCTTATACCCTATAATAGCTATTTAGAGAACTCCCTACTACAACTTCTTTCTTAAGACTATAGCCTTAGCCTAAGCAATATTTATAAGAACCTTATCTATCTATAAAGCATATTTAAGAATAAACTAACGTATACTATTAAAAACTTCCTCTCCTCTATAGTCGTCTTAAGGCCCTACTACTATAATATTATCTATAAAAGGCGCTATCTCTAGAAGGTAATTATAGAGAATCTTTATTACTACCTAAATAAAGACTACTATAGAGTTTATCGCGCTTATTAGGAGTATATACTATTAGTATAGCCCATTCGGCGTCTAAAAGGCTATTATATCCCTACTAGACGTATATAATAGTATCTAGTTATAACTTAAAAATAGATTAAATAGAGTATATATCCTTCTATTCGCGAACCTCTCTAAGAACTTATTAGTAGATAGTAGAATATAAGCGTCCCTTATTATTATAGCGTTATATTATATAGTATTATTAATAAACTAAAAGTCCTCTAGTTTAACTAGTCGCTTAATCTTTAAATAAGAAAGTACTTATTATAGTACTACCTATCTCTATACTTAAATATCCCTCGCTCTACTTATACGTCTACTATTGCGTTTATAATTAGCATAAGCTTCTTTAGTAATAGAAAGTTCTTCTCTTACTATATAGTATATAAAATAGTCCGAATCTTATATAGAGGCTATATATCTTTATAAATTTATAATATATACTAAAACTCTTACGCTAGCGTATCCTCTCTCTAGAATATAAGCTACTAGATTAAGTAAACTTTATTTAGGCAGAGATCTTCGCTAATATTTATCTTTTAAAGGCGCTCTAGATTTAACTAATACCCTCTTAGAAAAGTTACTATTTAGCTATAGAAAAAATAATTAAATAGCCTAATATCTAGTCCTCTAAGTACTATTTAAGTGACTTAATAAGCTATTACGTGCTCTTTCTAGTTCTTACGTCTAAGATCTATTAGCACGTCCTCTTTTAGTATATCTATAGGCTTTACTTTATTAGCGACTCTCTTATATAGAGTATTTACTTCCTCTAATAATCTATTACGTAATAAGTAAAACTACTATCTTACTATCTCCTTAAAGGATCTCTACTCCTCCGCTAATAACACCTACTCTAACTTCTCTTCTTCCTAGTAGTCTAGCTCTTCTCTAAATAACTATCTATACTTAGGTATATATATAAATAAGCGCGCTACCTATATATTACTTAATATAAGTTCTAAGTAATACTCCTCTACTAAGTATACTTCCCTAGTAAGCGCGCTTACTATCTTTTTCTCTAATACTTAATTAATACTGCGTTAGCTATAGGCACTAGGTTATAGCCTATAAAAGAGACTTTACGCCGCCTATTTATTAACTTAATATAGTAAAGTATCTAACTAATAGTATTAAACTATATTTAGAGCTACGCTATTACGTACTATAGTATTCTAAAAAGAATCACTCTCTATAAATATCTTATAATTTAAAAGTATATTAGTACTATAATCCCTCTAACTATAATTAAGACTAAATAGGCTATACTTATAAAGAAGTCTATCCCTCTATTAGTAGTTATTATACCCTACTATAATTTAGAAGGTAGACCTAACTAATCTAGCTTAGTAATATAAACGTTTAGCGCTTTTACTATTAAAAACTATATAATATTTAGCTATAAGCCTATATTAATAAGCGCTCGCCCTATACTACTATAGAGAGATACCTAGTATATTAGTAACTATTCTTTTACTAAATACTACTACTACTACGCTTTACCCTTTAGTCGCGCTTTAGAGGGTATTCTTAACTATATCTTAATATAGCCGTCTTTCTTATTACTAATATTATAGTTTTAGAAGTTATAGAGCTTATTTATTTCTCTAACTCCTACTTACTTAATATTATAATCTATCTTTAGATATAGCTGCGCTAAAATATCCTTTATAATAACCTCTAGCTATAAATTCTTAGCTTTTATTATATATATTTCTTTTAAACCCTAGTTGTATAGTTGCTATATAGCTTCTTCTATTAACTTTTCTTTATTACTACTAGTCTCTACTTACTAAACCTCTATTATCTCTCCTAAACGCGTTTTACTAACCTAAAAGTATATACGCGGCCTACGCGCTTCTTTAAGTACCTTAATTACTACTATAGCTACCTTAGAAGACGCTAATAGGTTAAGCTACTAGATTTTATAGACTTTCTAGTTTAATATTACCTTTATAAGTACTATTAGTACTATATTCTAGGCTATTACTACTAGATCTTTAGTCGTTAGTATAGTTATAGATATAAAGGCTTAAGAGGCTCTTAAAATAGGCGCTAGTATAGGTATAATATTATAATCTACTATAGCGCTCTAGCTATCTCTCTTATATATCCTACTACTTATTAGAGTATTAAAGCGTCTTTAAACCTAAGTTTCTAGTACCTAAGAGTTATTAATCTCTACTTAGGCTATATACTTTAGTACCTCTAACTTCTTCTTAACGTCTATATCTTTATAGCTACTTACTATCTAACTACTCTTTATCTAAGGTATTCTAAGTTTCTTTCTAAGGCGAGCCTTACGCTCCTACTATTCTTTTACTAGTTAACTAGCCTTTATACGCCTATCTATAGCGTTAACTTCTAAGTCGTCTTTAAAGTATAGTACTCTATAAAATATAGTTTTAAAGAACTACGCAGCTAACTAAAGAGCTATTATTTACTTTACTATTAGCTCCGCTTCCTCGCTTAATTCTATTATATAGCTCTTGCTACTACTACTAGTTCTTTTAACCTTAATAGGCCTACTAGCCGCGTTAAACTAATTTAGGAGTACTTCTTATATAGGTTGTTTTAGTTAGTTATTAGTTACTTTAAAACGCTTCTTTAATAACTATAGTATCTACTTAAGAACTTCGCTTCTAAAGGGCTTTAGAGTAATACCTCTACTTAAGAATATACTCTAGATAGTAGTTAGATACAGCCTAAAGTAGTACTATACTTATTTCTAGCTATTTAGTTACTCTTCGCTTTAAGTATAATACTACTAATTACCTTTTAGTAGGTTCTAGTTTAGATAGTTTATAATAAAATACCCTTCTTACTTATAGCATCTATAACGAGTACGCTATAGGTCTTAGTTACCTATATAGTTTACGCCTAATTGCGCGCTAGTTATTAGCGGATATATTAATTTAAAGCTCTTATTATTACGCTCTAAGATCTCTATACTTACCTAATATAGTTTTAGCACTAGCTACTTATATATCTCCGCGTAGTTCTCTAGCTTAATAAGGAGTTTTTATAGTCTTATATTACCTTTAGCTATCTTATTAAGCTACTCTATTATTATAGATAGCCCTTAAAAGCGCTAAATAAAGTCCTTTACTACCTTATTAACTTTTAGAGTAGCTAGCTTCTTAGGTTAAGTAATAATTAATAGTATCTTAGGGACCGCCTATTATAAAGTTACTAAAGACTTCTTAAGCGCTAGTATTAGCTCCTTTACTATCTCTACGTCGTAGTAGGCTAGTGTTTAGCTTTTTAAACTATAGTTAGTATATAGAGTACTTAACCCTTTTTCTTATACTTAGTATTCACGGATAAATTAGTAGATCTTCTTAATTTTAAATAAAGCAATATTATCTAAGCGCAGCTAATCCTCTCTTAGTATATAGTATATTACTTACTTTATATCCTCTTAAGTAAGTCCTTAGAAGAAGAAGTAGCCCTTCTTAGCTTTCGCGACCTATTTTTAGGTCTTTATAGCTATAAAGTAGGTTATAAAGTTCTAGTAGTATTTAGTAATCTAGATAGTAGGTTACCTTCGCTATACCTCCTTTACGTAGCTCTTAATAAATACTTAGGTACCTCGCTACTAAAACTCATTCTACCCTACGTATAGCTCTTAAAGCTTATCTTTATACTATTTATAGGTCTCTGCTCTATAGTAGCTTAGTAGCTTTTAGATAAACGCTTTATACTTCTATATATAAAAGTATAGTAGCTACTTCTTCTAAAAGTTTTATAGCTAGTCTACCTAATTAGCTTTAAAGTTATACTTATCTAGAAACTCTAAAATATTTTTACTATTAAAGCGTAGCGTATAAGTATTATATAGTTCTAGCTTTCCTAAATACTAATAGTAGAAGTTGCAGGTTACTATAGGTAACTTAGGTTCTACTATTATAGTTACCGCGGGCTCTCCGCTCTATATTAAAGACGTCTTAGATAGTATACTATTTAATAAAAGAGACCTACTTTAGTTATATATTATAGATACTATTTAATTAAAAGTTCCTAAAAGTCGCTAATTCTTAGTTAGCGTATATACTATTCCGCTGCTTTTAGACTCCTAATTCTCTCTCTAAGATAAGTTTCTTCCCTTTCTCCTAATATCCTTTTACTACCTATAAAAAAGTGCCTCCTTAGCACTTAGGCATTATACTTTTACCTACTTCTTTTTAGCTATATATTATACTAGCCCTATAGTCTTTCTATAGTTACTATACTACTCTACTAATACTATAGAAACTCTCTAAGAGTTCCGCTACCTTAGTAAACTTTATTAGTAAGCGCTTAGAGTTTAATAGGGTTCTTAAAAACTTATTATAGGTCTCTACCTCTCTAACTTCTTCCTTAAAAATAGGTAAAATAAAGAGGTTTTCTCTACTACTCTACTAATAGACTATTATATCCCCCTAGTTAGGTTACTAAAAATATAGTAGAGAGATAGCCTTAATAGTTAGAAGAGAGGCTACTAACCCGTAATTAGTAGAGAGTAGAGAATAAGAAGGTATCTAAACAAATAAACGGTAGTATTAAGAATAGTGTACTATAACTATTAAGCTTCTCTACGCGGAGTTATCCTAAAATACTTAACCCTAGCGCCGATTACCTAACTCCAAACACGTGTCAATCTACTATACTATAATAAGTAATCTTAAAGTTAAACTAAAAGAGTATCTTAGCCTATTAAACTTATCTTCTATTAAGTTTCTTTATTATTATAAACTTATTAGGTTCTAGTAATTAGAAAATATATTAATTTAATATAAGAGTCCTAGTAAATAGACTTCTTATTATTTAAAAGTATTAACTACTTCTAGTAGTTCCTTATTATAAATATTATAATTAAGTTCTACTCTAGAGAACTTTCTAGAATAGTAGAATACTAGTCTCTATTTTCTATTCTCGCTCTACTATAATAATATAGCGCTAAGAGCGTAATCTAATATATTAGTCTTAACTTGCGTTTTATATCTTATATTATATATTTCTAGTACTAAGGCTTTAAGAAATACCTACTTTAGTTATTTAAAAGCTTTCTAGTATTTCTTTTCTATTTAAACTCTATGTCTTTCTTTATAATCTTTATAAGAGGTGCTATAATTTAGGAGTAGTTTCTAATAAACTTTCTATAAAAGTTCGCGAATCTTAGAAAAGATTATATATTCTTAACTATCTTAAGTATTAGCTATTTCTATATAGTCTAGATTTTCTTTAGATTTATTTTAACGCCCTTTATTAAGATAATAAACCCTAGGAACTCTATTTTCTACGTATAAAACTTACACTTCTTAGGTTATAGATATAACTTATAGTTCTTAAGCTTCTAAAGTACCTTCTTAATAAGTTTAATATATTCTTTAAGCGTTCTCTTAGAATATACTAGTATATTATCTAAGTACGCTAGTATAAAGATTCTTAAGTACTTATAAAGTATCTTATTAATAACTAATTAGAAAGTTACTAGCGCGTTCGTTAATCTAAATAGTATAACTATATACTTAAATAGTCTATATTTTATTTAAAAGCTATTTTCTGCTTATATCTTTTAGTAATTTAAATATAGTAAAATCCTTTCTAAATATAAATTTTATAAACTACTTAGCTCTCTAGATCTAATCTATAAGCTCTATTATTAGTAGTAAGAGATATTAATTCTTAATTATTACGCTATTTAACCTCCTAAAGTTAATATATAGTCGCTATTTCCTATTAGGCTTCTTTATAAATAGTATTAGCGAGGCTATCTAGCTACTACTCTCGCGGATAAATCCTTTTTTTAGATTTTTTCTAATATACTCTCGCAGCTTAGCTTTATACTTAAGCGCGACTAAGTATATTAGTCTTAAAATAAGCTTAGCACTATTTTTAATAAAAATCTTATAATTCTATTCTTAGTATTCTACTAACTTAGTTACTTCTATTTTTTAAATAGTTCTCTAAACTTATTTATTCTATACTTTTTTTATATTTAGTAGTACTAGTTCTTTCTTTATAGTCGCGACTTACTATATCTAAATAACTCTTATCTTCTAAAGGTTCTTCTTATAGATTCTTATAATTTTATAAGGTAAGATTATACTAATTCTTCTATTCTAGGGTAAGCTCTAGATTATTAGGCCTATCTCTTTTTATACTCTAGTAACCTTATACGTAGATTCTTAGCTAAGTATTCTTTTTTATAGCTAATTAATAGCTAAGTTATACTTAATTAACTAATTATAGCTAATTAATATATCTTCTTCTCTAAGATCTATAATATTAATATTTATCTAGTCCCTTATTCCTATTATATCTAGTAATACTAGTTAGGTCTCTAGTCTTATTACGCCGCCTCTATACGTTATAGAGTTATTATTAGCTAATACTACTTATACTAGTTAGTTCTTAACTTAGTATAGTATATTATATCTCTCTATAGCTTAGAATAAGATAACTATCTATATAGTACTACTATTTATAGTCGCTATAATCTTATATCTATATACGCTAACCTCTACTCTTAACCTAAGATTCTGCGGCTCTAAGTTCTATATATTATAAAAAGTTATTTTAGAATTGCTTATACTAGCGTAACTCTATTCTTAATAGTATCTTAGTTTTTTAACTAACTTCGCTTTCTAGATTATTTCTTTAGAAAGTAGCCTATATTAGACTTCGCGTTCTAATATATTAGGCAATTATTATTATAATAAAAAGTCTAGTATATAAGCTTATATTATACTAGTTCTATTCTTAGAGTTTTATAAAGGTAATATACTTTTACTAAGTATTTTCTATTTCTTAGATTTAGGTAGTAGTAATTATCCTTTATCTCCTAGATTATTCTTTCTACATAAAGTAGTAGTTATACCTATCTTTATAGTTAAGCTAGTATAGGTCCTTATATTACTTCTCTAGTAGTAGAAGGTTATCCTAATTTCTCTACTATTTTAATAGTTCTAGCTTCTTATATATATAGTAGGCTTCTACCTAATATTTCTTATTAAGAAGCGTCTTATACTATTTATTATTTATCTACTATCTAATAGTCCTACGTTATCTTTTAGAACTTATATCTTAGCTTATATTTAGTCTAGTATATAGCTTAATACTCTTTAGTTTTCTATTCTAATATACTAGGGGCTATAGGTTTATTATTCTATACTTTTAGGTTCTTAAAGTATAGTTACTTTAGTATAGCTTAGTATACTATTTCTTTAGCTTTAGGGCTAGTAATAGCAATTTATCTCTTTTAATAGTAATTCTTAGCTATATATTCTTATTTTCCATACTTAACACTTATATTCTACTAACCTTTATCTTACTTTAGTACTAGTTACTAACTAGTCTATAGGCGTAGTTTTATCCTATAATATTATATTAAGTACCTCTTTTACCTAAGGTATAAGCTCGTAGGCCTTATTACTTAGTATCTAAGCTTTATTATATAAGTCTATATTACTAACGTTATTATCTAGTAATTATATAGTACGTAGGTAGAGTATGCTTTATTAAACTATTCTAATCCTAATAGCTCTCTATTTCTTAGTATCATTCTTTAAGTAGTCTCTATAGAAGTATCTAACTTTACTATATTATAGATATACTTTCTTATTATAGCGTTTCTAGCGCTCTTCCTTAGATAGTCTATTTAGACGTCCTCTTTAGGTCTTTTAATTCTTAAATTATTCCTATACTTTATTAGTTATAATAACGTCTTCTTCTCTATTAACTTTAATCTATTATTAGTATTTCTTTATATTAGGAGCTAAGAAAGTATTTTTCTTCTACTCTATTCTCTTTTATAGATAGTTATTAATTTAGGTAGCTAGTTCTATAAGTAAATATAGATTTCTTAGCTTATTATAGTATACTAAGCTATCTTTAATTATTTCTTTTAAACTATTCTTAAATACTATTTAGAGTATAGTATTATCCTAGTTAATTTATAACTATAGCTATTTAAACTTAGCTATATATATTAACACTAATTTAGTTTACTTTAAGTAAGTAATTACTTTCTCTACTTAGTTCTCTACGTCTACTTTACTAAAGATACGTTCTATTTTATCTTTAAAGTTAGTCTAACTTAAAAATAAAGTTTAAGTTTCTTTCTTTCTTTTTTTATAGCTAAGTTATAAAAGTAATCTTTAATATATAGCTATATCTAGCTAGCTGTTTTCCCTTTTATATATATACTTACTATAAGAATCTTTTCCTAATTATTAGGCACTTTATTATACTTATAGTATAAGTTAATATTAGTAAAAAATACGTAGAGTTCTAATCTCCCGCCTTTATACTTCTCTAGCGTAGCTATCTTAGGCTTATATAGTACTTATAGTTTCTTATTTAGCGTAGCTATTAGCTAAGCTATTAGCTAATTAATAGTTTCTATTAAGGCTATTATCTATCTTATCTAAGTTTACAATTATTATTTAAGATTGTTTATAGTTTCTTATAAGTACTAGCCTAAGTCTAGAGTCTATTTCTTAGTCTCTAACTTAGTATCTTAGTCTAGTATCTTATTATCTAGGGGTAGAGCTTAGCTAGCTTTATAGCTTATTATAGTAGTTTCTATTAACTAATATATTTCTAATCTTACTTAAATAACTTACTAAAATACCTTTCTAAAGATCTATAGATAGTTAAAGTATTAATAGAGGGTATACTACTCTAAATTTTAGTCTATACTAAGGAAGATAAGGCTAACGTTATTAAGTCCGCGTTAGTTATCTAGCGATATAATAGAGATAGTAGGTATTTAGTAATAATAATCTAATTCTATATAAGCGATAGAATAACTTTAAGTATTAATCTAAGTAAGAGATAAACTATAAGATAAGTTAACTATAATAAGTATATTAAGAGAATCTTCTATAACTATATACTTATTACCTAATCTATTAATATTTACGTCTTCTTACTAAGCCTATAGTATCTATAGATATCTCTAATATCCTAGTATCTTAAGATATTATAATATCTACTCTCTTAGTAAGATATCGTATCTTAGTAGAATACTATATTACGTAATCTATACGCCCCGCGCCGATTATAACCTCTTTATTATGTAATAGTTAGCCTTTAACCTTATATCCATTAACTAGAGGAGATATCTAGTGTTTATTTATAACACTCGCCTATAATTAAGCGTTAACTATACTATATTAGGCGCTAAAATACTACCTATAAGCGCTAAATTAAAGCTTATTACTACTATTTTAGTATAGATAAGCGCCGCTAGTAGATAAAGTTATTAGCTATTTTTTAAGAGTAATAGCGTAACTTTTATAAGTAAATTAACTATAAAGATAGCGCCTAAAGCCGCTAAATAACCTTATTATTATAGTTAATTATTATTATAGGCTTACCGTTAGGAATAATTCTTATAGGTATAGAATAGTATTATAAACCTTATAGAAGAAAAGGTATCTATAGCTAGAGCTAAGTATATATATCTCTACGCTCCTCCTGCGCTAAGCCTTCCTTAGACTAGCTAAGAATAGGTAAAGCCTAAATTATAATATACCTCTAGTAATACTCTATTAGGTTATTATATTAGCGTTAGTCTAGAGTTCTTTATAATAGTTTAGTAGAGTTAGTATATTAGCGTTTTAGATATAGCGTATTAGTATATTAGTATTTTTAGGCGTAGTAGGTTAAAAGTTACGCTAAGATAGCTCTATATAGAGTAGCGCTAAAGCGCTAATATATAGTTATATAAAATTTTATTTTATTAATATTCTAGATTAGTTCTATCTATAACGTATATTTAGCCTATTCTATAATACGCCTCTCTACTTACTAGACTCTTACTATACTATCTACTAGCCTATTCCTTCTCTACTTTCTACGCTAACCTTTTTAGCTCTATGCTATCTCTATACTAGCTTCGCTTCTATATTCTAAGTTAATTATACGCTTAGTAGCACCGCCTCTAGTGCCTTTAATAGTAGAAGTAGTAGTAGTAGTAGTTGCTATTCTCTTTGCCCTCTCTCTTTCTTCTATAATAAACCCTCTAATATTCTAAAAACTCTAAAATAATACTAAGTTATAGGTCTATATAATATTAAAGGGATAGTAAGAATAAAAACGCGCTTTCTAAGTAAGTTAAGTATCCTTACTAGCTATATCTCTATAGGTGTGCCTCTTAGGGCTAGATTAATTATATTATAGGTTACTATAAGAGCTACGCTCTCTATACTACTTATAAGATAACTATATATATATTAATTATTTATTCTTATTATATCTAGGACTTTACTATACCTAGAGGAACTATAAAGCTATTATAAACTATAAGAATTTTAAGAAGTATATTAGTAGAGTAAGGCTAAAGCTAAGAAGTATTCTACTAAGGTTTATTATATCTCTATTCTAAATCTATTTCTTACTTATCTATTTATAGTTTAAAGAGGCGCGTCGCGTATTTAAAGATAAGCTAAAGTTAGTATAGAATCTAAGTATAAGCTCTAGTTTATCCTAGTTCTTTCCTAATACTCCTTATAGTATAGCGCTTATTTCTTAAGGCGCTCTCTCTTCTAGTAATAACTAGGGTAGTATTAATAATTAATAACTATTTTAGATAATTAGTTAAGGTATTAACTACTTTAGCGCTATTATAGAGGAGAATACTATAAGTATTTTTATTTTTACTATAGTTATATTAGGTTTAAGTTAGAGTTTACTAATATTTTATAGCGTACTATTTATAATTTTACTACCTATTAGTTATCGCTTACCCCTTACTATTACTATATTGCTCTGCGCTGTTTCTAGAGCCCTCGCGCTACTAATACTAATAATAATAATAACTTAGAGAGAGTTTATTATAACTACGACTATAACTATAACTATAATAATAGAGGCTATAGAAGGTATTAGTAAAGTTTAGCTAGAGCTATTATACTTAGTTAATAAAGTTAGTTTATAGCTAGGCTAGTATTATTTAGTAGTATTATAGTAAGCTTCTTAGGGCTACTTAGTAGTATTTTAGTTAAGAAAAGTTTTACTAGACTAGAATCTCTTAGAGTTTCTATAATAGCCGCCTAAAGTACTTACTCTTTTAATTAATCTTATCTATTTTATTATTCTTACTCTTTTTATTTTTATAATTTAGCTCTTTCTATCTTTAAGGCGCAGCTATCTAGAAATATCTATAATACTACTATATTCTTAAAATCTTCCTTAGGGTGCTATAAGAGGTTAAGCTAGCCTTTCTATTTTACTAATAGCTACTTCTTATTACATCTTTATATATTCTTTTTAGCTAAGATCTTTTCTACTTTCTATTTGCGTAGGTCTTTATTCTCTTCTTCTAATCCTAAGGCTAGGCCTAGCTAGCTATTAGTTTACTTTTAGCTAGGTAGAGGGTTATTAGTAGCCCTTTCTACTAAGTCTATATATACTATTTTATAAAGTCCGCCTAGAAGGTCTAATATAACTATAAGGGGGGAAAGTACTACTATAACTATATATTAACCTATAGCTAATTAAGTTTTTAGCTAGTCTAGACTATTTTATATTATATATAGAGAATATACTTTATTACCTACTTAGAATCTTTTTACTAGTCTATAGAATTAGTTAGTAGATTCTTATTACTATTACTAGGTAAACGCGATAGTAGCCTAAGTAAGCGCCTATTCTTCTCTTAGTTAGTTAATAAATAAGATAGCTCTTTCTTTTAGAGATTTTTAGCTTACACTAAGCTTAGTATAGAGTTAGATAGGTGTTATAGTATAGCTATTAAGAAGAAGATTTGAACTTAAGCTAATAATAAAGAAGTTATAGTTATTTATTACTAGTTAGTATACTAAAAGATGTGTATGCTAGTTAGTTTATAAAAAGAAGATTATTACTCTTAGTATCGCTTACACTTTCTAGTTTATTCTCTCTATACCGCCGTCTATCTAAGGATAATAGGTAGTAGAAAGGAGCTAGTTAATATTAACTAGTTTATAGTGTAATAGGCTAGAGCCTAGTTAGTAAACACTCGATAATATCTCAGTCACGTGCGTAAGACGCATAGATTAACTACTTGCGTCCGAACAACGCTTAGACTATCCGCATAGTCTATAGGTAGAAGGTTATTCTAAGCCGCTCTCTAAATAACCTTTAGCACGAGATAGCTTATAGTTCTCTTCTCTATTAAATATAACTCTAGTATACCTGTGTAATAGCTCCCCGAGCGTAGCCCCTTATATATAGAGGGTTTTCTAGAAGTGCCTTAGCTAATCTAACCTATAGTTAGTAATAATACTAGAGGGAAATCTATAGAATCGCTACTATACGTTCTAAAATCTTTCCGTGTATACTTTAGCTATTATAGAGGTTATAGCTTCTAGCTAGATATATTTTAATAAGTAGTTAGTAATAACTAGTAAATACTAAGAGAAAGCCTTAGTCTCTTAGAGAAGTTCTATTATAAAGTCTATAGAGATTTAGAACTAAAACTAATCTAAACTAAGATAGGTTAAAGAAGGCCTTATTATTTAAGTTAGAAAGTATATATACTATAATAATAGTAATTTATATATACTACGCTACGTTGCTAGATATATTATCTTAGTAGTAGTTATAGTAAATTATCTTAAAGGTAGCATTCTTCTTAGGATACCTAGATAGGGGCGAATTATAGGCTTTCTAGAGTATAGTAGTAGTAAAGGGTTTCTAAGCTAAAAGCTATACTATACTACGCTAGAAGAGGGTCCTATATATAAATAAAGTATAATCTATAATCTATTATTTTATATTAGCGTTTAGAGGGAAGAAACGCGCTTTATTATAGATAGCTTCCTACTAGGCGCAGTATCCTTTATCTATTATAATACCCTTATTCTATAGATATTATATATATAGAGTAGAGAATAGGGTAGCTCCTCTTAGAGGTAATTTAGGTCCTATCTAATCCTAGAATAATATTACTATAATTATTATAGGTTTTATTATGTAATTCTCTTAGCGTTAGTATTCTATTATATTCTAATTATATTAGCTTAGTACGTTTAGTCTAGCGGCTATATATCTAGGCTAGAACTATAGCTTAAAGCGAAATTATAAGAGATACTTAGCCTAGTAGTGTTATTATTTACTAAGAGTATAGGTCTAGATAAAATACTTAAGGTTTTTATAGTTAGTAAGGATTATAAATAGCTTATATACGCTTATAAGCTTAGATAACTAAGCTTTAATATATTTTACTACTACTATAAGTTCTTTATTATAGATAGTATAGTTACGTTATTTAGAAGTTAAGGCGGTAGAGTAGTAAGTAACTAAGTATAGAACGCTATTCTTTTCTTAGAAGAGGTATTCTCTTAGCGCCTTACTAGAGTAATCTACTTTTATTACTATTTTCTACTTAGAGTCTTATTAGATAAGAATTAGACCTATAATAAAGGTATACTTTAGCTACTAAAAGGTAGACTTTTATTTAGAGCCTTAGTAGAACTTTATTCTATATTTATTAGTTTATAGAGTAGAATTATAATATTAGAAAAGAATTTAATAAAGTCTTAGTAGAAGTTAGTAAAGCTAATAAAGCTGCGCACCTCTCTAATATTTATAGGTAATTTCTAGTTATAAATAGCTATAATCTTAGTAGGGTTAGATTAAAGGGCTTTACTAGCCTCTATAATAAAGCTTAGGTAGTAGACTATTTTAGTAGTAAAAATATATTTCTCTAAATTAAGAAAGAGTTTTACGTCTCTTAGAAGTAATAGTACTTAAGCTACTTTCTTAAGGTAGTCCGCCTTAGATCTAGTTAAGTAAATAAAAATATTATTAAAGTATACTATTATATAGTCCCTTAGAGTTTTGTATAGTATATTATTAATATACTATTAAAATATTATAGAAGCTCTAAATAGTCTAAAGGAGTATACTAGCTATTTAAAGAGGCTATAGTAAGTATAGAATACTATAAGGTATTTATTACCTTCTATAATATAGATATAGTAGAATACTAAGTAAATATTAACCTTAGTAAACTAAGTTACTCTAGAGAATCCTTAGAGAGTCTCTTAATAAGTAGAAAAAAATAATAGTCTAATTTAGTAAGCTTATTTAGACTCTAGTAGTCTACGTAGAACTACTACTTTTTATTTAGTTTCTTAGCTAAGAGAACTAAAGCGCCTACTAAGAAAGAGCTAGCGTAGATCTATTCTTTATCTATAAGATCTATAATTTAGTATTAGACTTCTAGTAAGTAGTTCTATAGTATACTAAAAAAAGGTCTCTAGAGAAGGTCTAGAAGGCGTTCTTTTATATCTTATTCTAACTAGATATAGTAGTCTAGTAGGCCCTAGTATAGAGGTATACTATTTATCTTAGCTTTATTAAAAATATCTTAAAACACGTGTAACTTAGAGGAAAGCTTAGTTTTTAATAGTATAGGTAGAGGTAAGTTAGAGCTAGTATAGTTCTAGGCGTCTAAAATAAGGTTAATAGTAAAGAGGCTTATAGCGAATTTAGAGTAGATATCTTTTTTACTTTTATTATTATAGAGTACTTTCTTAAAGCCTATTTTAGCTATAAGCTTATTCTAAACTATATATTCTTATACTACTATATCCCTTACGTAGTAAATAAGTAGGGTACTATACTCTAGGTCTAGTACGCCTCTAATATACTATCTATAGTTTTTCTAGTATTATATTCTATTCTAGGTTTAAAATTACGTAAGTAGAGGTATTAGAGCGCTAACTATTAATATTATAACTAAATAAGACTATTCTATTAATATTATAACTCTCTTTAGATTTAGTTACTAGTAAAAGCTAGCGTAGTAGGATAGTAATTATATTAAGCCTAAGCTAGGCTATAAACGAGTTACTTATAGTATAGAAATAGATATAGCCTAAGTTAATAAGCGCGTAGGTAAATATAGTATCCTTAATAAGTAAAAGGATAAGAAATAAAGGTCTATTTATATTCTCTACTATAAGACCTAAAAGGTTAATAAAGTTATAGTTTATAGCTATCTATTCTATAGAGTACTCTTAGCTATTATTTTAGCTAAAGGCTACTAGTTTTCTAAGTTACTTTTACTTTCTACCTATCTCGCCTATATTGTGCGTACTACTCTAATAACTACTATATTTAGGTAATCTCTTATAAAGTAACTAGTATACGCGTATTATATATATATACTATCTTTTTAATATTATTAGAAGATTTTAGGTTTAACCTAAGTTATAGAACTATATTCTATACCTTTTCTCTACTAGGCGCTACCTTCCCTCTTAGATCGCCCCTCTGTCTCTACTTAGGCGACGCTTACTATTTCTAAATCTCTATCTTAATTAGTTTTCTAGCCCGCTTAGAATAGGTAGGCAGATATAGTATAGTATTTAATTATTATAGTTTCTATATTAACTATAATAGATTAGTATATACTTACTTCTATAGCGTAGTTAGTATAGGTAATACTTTAGTATAGGGCGATCTATTTTATATTTATGTTAAGTATTTTTATAACTTTTAGAGCTTCTACTTATCTCTTTATATATCTCTACTACTCTAAGTAAAGGTTTACTTAAAGTATAGAAAGAAGTTAGTAAAAGCCTTATTTTTACTTTAGCGGAGGCTATCTAAGGTTACTTAGGCTTTCTTATAGCTATAGGTATCTTTATAGTAGAATTTTAGGTAAGCTATAAAGTTATTTAGATTAAAGTTATAGTTAGGCCTACCTAATTTATATATTAAGGCTACCTCGCTCTAAACGCGACTACTTAAATTAGCCTAGATAAACGTATACTAGTCTTAAGAGTCTCTAATAAACTCTATATTAGTAATAAGCTTATATAATACTATTAAAGCCTATACGTAATAAGAAGCCTTCTTACTATTAAAGAGTACTTTTATAGAGAGGGGTTTATATTTAATAAGAGCTATACTAGAGTTAAGAAGAGAGATATTTTTAAAAGTAGTAGAATTAACCTAAGGTAGTTATAAGGGAGTTATAGCTTCGCGAAGAGCCTATACCTTCTTTAATAAGTTCTAGATAATAGTTATAAGTTAGGCTATTATAGGCCTAGAAGATTTATAGATAGGTTCTATAGTAGAGATATAGAGAAGTTAGTTTAAAGGTTTATAATTATTATAGACTTACTATTAGGAATAATTCTTATAAGTATAGAATAGTATTATAAACCTTATAAAAGAGAAGGTATCTATAGCTAGAGCTAAGTATATATATCTCCGCGCTCCTTCTACGCTAAGCCTTCCTTAGACTAGCTAAAGATAGGTAAAGCCTAAATTATAATAATTATATAGTACCTAAGATTTAAAAAATACCTTCTATTACGCGTAATTACTAAGCGCTTATAGATATTATTATTATTAGTTTAGCGAGTAAGTAGAGAGCTAGTAATACTATTATAGTAATAAGTACGCCTATATTTATATAGCTCGCTAAAAGCCTAGCGTCTTATCTATTTACTTAATAATAGTAGCTATAAAGCTTAATAGATAATATATAGTAAGCTATCTTTTTATACTAGCGTCGCTCTTATAGTAATAGTACTATCGTCTATTTACTTAGCTATTATAGCTATTACTACTATATTATAGCTATAAAGTTACTACTCTCGCTACTCTAATAAGCTATAAGACTATAGTTTATACTTAGCGTTTAATAGACTATTAGAGACTAGTATATAGTTATTTAGAGTAATAAGTGCGCTTTCTATTATAGTAGATACTAAAGAAGATATATAACTTAGTAGCTAGAGGAGTATTTTTATAAAGATTACTTACTCCTATAGTTTAAGAATACTCTATACTATAGTTTAGAGCGCTTTTAGTAGTATACGTAAAGCTAAGTTAGTAGTCTAGAATAGGTAGTACTAGAAGACTATTAACTTAGAGTCTTTCTTACTATATATTTACTTAAACTTATAGGCTTTCTATTATAGTTATAATACTTATTTATATAAAGTTTTAGGGCCTAAGAAGCTTACTTTTAGCCTATTAATACTAATTTTTTAGTAAGATAACGCGCCTACCTATACTACGTGTATAATTTAATAATAGCTTACCTATAACTCTATTACTACTATTAATTAGCCTATAAACTCGCCTAACTTAAACCTTATTAAAGACCTTTAGCGTATTATAAAAAGCTAAATAGACTAGTAAGTACTCTATCTTTAGAGTCGTAATACTATACTTAAAGCTATATAATAAGAATAGGTAGTTGTAATACTAAAGAAGCTTTTTTAGCTTATTATAATAATACTATACTAAATCTAAGACGTTATAAATATAAATAGAGGCTCTATAAAGTAGTAAAATTAATTTTTTTATATCTTATTAGTTAGGTATTGCCTAGCTACTTATTAGCGCGCTTCTAGGTAGTATATTATAACTTATATTACGCCTATTAACTATACTAATATTAGATGTTTTAGGCCTGCGCGCCTATTTTATATAATACTTATATATTACTACTTAATACTTAGTCCTTAATATAACTATTAATTATAACTCTAAATTTAATAATAAACTTACTATTATAAGCTTTATTTTTAAAATAGGTAGGTTAGTATTACTTATAGCGCGCTCCCTCGCTATAATAGGCTATACTTAAAAAAGAAGATACTAAGGTATTATTATAAAAAACTCTATCTAAAAATATAGTATTTTATTAGCTAATCTAACTATTTCTAGACTAGTATTTCCTAAGAAAAACCGCCTAAAACGCTCTATACTACCCTTGCGGCCCCCTGCAATATTCCGTCGTATGCGCCGAGAGGCTGTACAGCCCCCCCCCCCTACGGGTGCCTAGCGTGGTTTTTGGGGGTGTCTAGCGCCATTTTTCCAGATTCTATGCGTATGATTGGCTTTTATCCCTGCCTAGCGTGGTATCATACTGCGTATAATTGGCTTTTCAAGTGTCTAGCGTTAATTTCCTCTCGCTTAAGCTCGCTAAACCTCGCTAAAGCTACTTAGCGTGTAAAATAAAGGGCCTTAACCCTTACTAGCGTGTAATGTACTCGCTTATTTATCCTAGAAGAGTATAGATTTCACCCAAAAGTCACGCTAGGCACCCGGTAGGGGGGGGGGGGCTGTAATAGGAAGGCAGCCAAAATATTAAGAGCGGGGACGTTCATATATCAAGTATGCTGGCCCCGTGCAGAAAATGGCCACACTTGAAGGTCCAGATACACGAGACTAGTTTTCAAGGAAGTCAAGATGAAGATTTCAAGTGGTCTCGCCCTCGCAGGCGCTGCACAAACATGGGCGGCTGTAGCCCCAAGGCCTATGGTCTCGTCTGAAGCCATCCAGGCTGAGATCAAGACAGAGAAGTAAGCCTGTTCTCTAGAAACATGGCACATGACACTAATCTTTTCAGGCTAATGGGCAATCTCGAAGCTTTTGATGACATTGCCAAAGCAAATGGTGGAAACCGAGCTTTCGGTCTGCCTGGCTACGCAGCGTCTGTCGACTACATGCTGGCCAAAACCCAAAACACGCATTTCAAGACATGGACACAGGACTTCCCTGCCCTGTTCAACCAGATTAGTTCCATCTCGTTCAGTGTGAGCAACACTTCATACCGTGTCATTGGGCTATCCTACTCGCCATCTACAACGCCAGAAGGCTTGACTCTCCCGCTCGTCCTAGGTGCGTCTGGCCCAGAAGGCTGCACCAACGAGGCCTACGACAAGCTCGATGTTGCTGGCAAAATAGTCCTAGTACAACGAGGATCCTGTCCAGACGGCACCACGCTCGCTGGACGCATGAAGCCTGCTGCTGCCGCAGGCGCCTCCGCAGTCATCATCTACGCCAGCGACACGGCAAACGTAACAGGCGGCACACTGTCGAACCCCAACCCAGACTACGTATCCACGGGCTACATCAGCCTCGCCGACGCCTCGCCACTCGTCGCACGCCTCCAAGCCGGCGAAGCCCTAACCGCGCACTTCCAGCAAACCCAAACGGTAGAAACACGCATCACGCAAAACGTCTTCACCGAGACCAAGGACGGCGACCCCACAAACGTAATCATGCTCGGCGCCCACCTCGACAGCGTCCAAGCCGGCGCCGGCATCAACGACGACGGCAGCGGCACCACCCTCATCCTCGAACTCGCAAAAGCCCTCCGCCGCTTCAAGGTCAAGAACAAAGTCCGCTTCGCATGGTGGGGCGCGGAGGAAAACGGCCTCCTGGGCTCAAAATACTACACCCAGAACCTCGCCCCTGCAGACGCAAACAACATCCTCACCTACCTCAACTTCGACATGGTGTCGCGCGGCTACCTGGGCGTCTTCGACGGCGACGGCAGCGCATTCAACCTCTCGGGCGCCCCCGGCTCCGCCGCCATCGAACGCCTCTTTGTACAGCACTTTGAGCGCCAGGGCCTCGTCGTCACTCCTGCTCGCTTCACCGGCGGCAGCGACTATCAGAGCTTCATGAATATCGGGAAACCCGTCGGTGGCCTGCATACCGGCACCGGCGTCGCACAGGATCCGTGCTATCATCAGGCTTGCGATACTATTGATAATCCGAACCCGGAGACGTTGACGATTAATGCAAAGGTAAGACTTGGCCTGGTCTGTGGTGGCAGAGTTTTTGTTGATGGGGAGATGATTTGCTAATTTTCATGTTGTTAGGCTGCCGCGCATGTGCTTTCTATCTTGGCTACGAGGGGCGAGGAGATTATTCCAAAGAGCCCCGTCAATGCTAGTATGATTACTAACAAAGGCATCATGGGTGTTGAGCCTGTTTGGACTGTTCCGGGCGAGGGTGAGATGCATCTTGCGACGTGTGGACATGACGTTTGAGATGGGTTGGGAGGAGAAGGATGTTGTTTAGATACCAAAAAAAGAATAAAAAGTGTAAGAAGTGAAAATTCGGTTCTGGAAACGTGACCTAATCCATCCCATACCCACCTTACACCTTCTTCCTCTGCGCCGCCCTCGCCTCCGCAATCTTCCAGAAAATAGACCCATCATAAACCCCCTTGATCTCATCCTTGTACATCTTGCCATCCTCTGGCCAGAGCAAAATATACAAGGCAATCCCTACATTCAAGTCAGCCCAACCTCATCCCATGAGCAAACACAACCGAAATCCCAATAAAAACTTACACTCCAAACCGCCCGCAAACCAGCCAAACCAATCATTCGCACAACACTGCCCGGCCCAAACATGATACAAGTTCTTGCCCGTCAAATACGGCTTGCCGCCCGCATACTTTTCAAACACCATATCCAGCCGGCGCATGTCCAGTTCGGCATCGAGGTCGTACGCGCCCGTCGTGCTGCCGTGTCTGCTGCGGGTGATGTTGTTGAGATTGATGGCGAAGAAAGGGTGGGGCATGTATGTGGGTTGTGTGCTGTAGGAGGAGCAAAAAGCCATTGTGACAGCGGCCCAGAGACACAGGAGGGCGTGGAAGCCGAGGGCGCGGAAGCCCGTGTAGATGTCCCAGGGGTAGATGATGCCGTCGTGGTCTTGGTCCCAGAAGTCGCAGTGGCGGCGGAGGGCGGTGCGGTCGTGGGCGCGTTGTTGTCGTGTCTCGGATTGGCATGTCGGTGGTTGGTGCTTTGGTGGCGTCGTGGTGCGCAAGGGGGGGTGTTTTTGATGTTCATCGTCGCCTGGTGGTCGTCCTCCGCTCTAGATGTCTCCCACGCCTGCGAGCCAATTGATGGTGTCGAGGGCGGTGGCATCGCGGTTTTCTTCAATCAGCGTATCGTTGGTAGCAGCTGTAGACTGCTCGCGCGACATGTCATTATCGCCGCCGCCGTCGTCGTGCCCGTCTGCCACCTCTGCAGACTTGGCATGGCTGGTTGCAAGCTCATTGCCCGTGAAGTTGAACGTTGCCTCCGCAGAGAGGAGGCTAACACGTACAGCCATTGTGCTGCCGTGTTTGACGTGCAAATGGGTATTTTTTTGTGAAGCTCACCCTCACATGATATGATTGTCGCGAACTGCATCCGTGCCTCGTACCAATTACCGTCGTCTGACGTATGGCTTGGCGCTGGGTGTTGGGACACGACCCATTCTATCACTTGCCGCATGTATGGGTCGACGCTGCCTGCCTTGGTTTTTGAGGATGCAGGCGCGTCTCGTTTGCGGTTGTGCTCCGCCCATCCTGCAGCATGGTAGCTTCTCTTTTCATCACAAACGACACGTGCAGCTCCTGCACGGGCGGGTTCCCTGGACTATTTGAATGACTCGGGGTTGGAGAGGCGACGACGTGCTATGTATATCGACAGGAGCTGGGACTCTTCACAACGCCATAGCCGTGCTTTTATGCTGTCAGCCTCGGAGGCTAGAGCGTAACGACGTCGGGATGCATGATTATGGCATTCAGTTAAGAGGCAAGGTTGGAAGGTCGGTAGTGCGGCAGGTGGACACTGGAGTTTGACTAGCAAATCGGCGAACCCCGCTCTGCAACTGAGCCCCGCTTCTTCGGCTCCTGCACTCCTCTCTTTTGTTTGAACATTGTCATAAAGCACACTACTCCATTTTCTCCCATCAAAACACCACGGTTGCGTAGTGTAGTGGTTATCACTCCAGATTTTGACTCACATCAACATTCTGGTAACCCCGGTTCGAGCCCGGGCGCGACCTATCTTTTTGCACTTTTTGTCTCATGTACGGTAGGTAGGCACCGCAGTTTCACCATTTTTGCACATGACCGCAACAAGAGATTACAAAAGAGGATTTTTTGCTAGGACGTGCGACAGGAAGCAGCAAAACTCTACCGGCCAAGAATAACAACAACCACAACAGACGACTTATTTTTCCTTGCACAGCGGTATTCCAAGTGCATACAGTTTCCCATTGATCGCGATTCCATCTCGCATGCTACCTCGTCTGAGATGTGCGCCTTGCTCCCCTTTGCATTGTGGCGGCAACAACATCTGCGCATGGCCCCCACATGGACCGCGGGTGTCGTCGTCGTCGTGTTGCTGCGTGTAAAAAGACTGTTGTTGTTGTTGTTGTGCGTGTGGCCTTGGGGAGACGTGGAGTCGAGGAGTTTCCTGGTCGTGGTGGAGGTAGAGGATGAGGTTGAGTAGAGACATGTTTTTTTTGTTTGCGGGGGGATTTGGCTGTGGGGTTTAGTTGGTGGGTGATGGTTGGGAGGTTTGGATTGGATGTGCGATGTTGGATATTGGTTTTGTGGGGGGTTTACCTTTATAATGGGTTGGGTTGATGATGGGGGTTGGTGATGTAGTTTGCTTTTTGGGTTGGTGTGGTGACTTGTGGTGTAATATAATGGAAGGATTTTGGTAGTAGAAGGGACGACTGCTGTGGGTAGGAAGTGTGAGGGTACGTTGTATTGCGCCTGCCTCGAGTTTCCATCGTTGTAAAGACGTCAACAAGGTCACTGTATAAAATGCTATTTTGATTCATTGCGTTGCGTTTCACTTCCGCGCTATGTTTACAGCAAATCTTCCGGCTCCTCCTCTTCATCCTCACCACTCCAGTCTAGCTTCATCAACAACCGGTCAATACCTCCCACTCTCAGCGGCTCATACGCGCCCTCCTCCATGGTCGCGGCATTCGCCGTGCCAGGGGCAGAAGCACCAATCCTCTCGCTATCAATTTCTCGTAGCCGCTCCACTAACGCTTTGAGATCGCTGTCGAGCCTCCTCCTTGCGCGGTCCATTTCCACGCTGACCTGTCCTTCCTCCTTTTGGTAGTTTTGCGCATAGTCTTCCACGCCCTCGTCTTCTTCGAGATCGAGGCTTTGTTGGATCTTCGTAAGGCGCGTGATGTAGGCTACGAGTTCGTCGACGTGTGTGCAGAGTGTGCGTAGTGCCTTGGTGTAGGCTTGGTCTGTGAGAAGTAGGGAGTATGCGACCGAAGATAAGAAGCGACGATGTGCTGATGCTAGCGCTTCGGGATCGTGTTGTTGTTGCGCACCGCCGTCTGTTGTGGACTTGCGGAACCCGGATGATGTAGCAGGGCGTGAGGAAGGTTCTGTGGAAGGGTTTCCCTGCGGTCCTGTTACCCAGGTGATGAAATGAGCAAAGGTTTGCTGGACAACGGTTCCATGAAAGTAGGCTTCGCTCTCCGCCAAGAAGAAAATGGCGGCTGCACACGTTGCCCAGATTCGCCGCATATCTTGAGCTCGCTTCGCAGCCCGTTGGCGACGCCGCTTGAGAATCGCTTTCCCGTGTGCAGAGTTGCTGAATTGGTAGCCCGGAGGACATGGATAGTCTCTCCGTATCGAGCTGTACCTCCATAACTCCGCCAAGTGTAAATGAGCCCGTCGGACTGCAAGTAGGCAGGCATTGATCGAAGAGTAGACATCAAGATCTGTCTTCGTCACGAACAAGTCGAGTGGTGAATGGATGTCCATGGTGAGAGATGTCGGCACCGACAGCAATAACTCCTCGAATGCTGCATTGGGCAGTTGTGGAAGCGCAGATTCCGCGTCCTTTGCGCGGCCTGGGGTTCCGGGTCGTTGAGTTGACGAAGTGTTCACACTGAGATGAAGTAGCTGCGTTGCGACGTCCAGGATATCGTCTGTAGATTCATCTTCGCTGGACAAGGTCGAGAGGATAGATAGCGAGCGCGCGAGGATCTGACTGATTTCTGCTTCCTTGAGTAGCACGCCCTTTACAGATTGGCTAGACTTTGCTGTCAATTGGCCTCGGTGCCGAGATGACATCTTGTCGTCTGCCTCTGCGATCAAAGTCAGAGCAAACTCGCCCCGGCCAATGAGGAAGAACTGATATAGAACATTCAACGTCTCTATGATCTTTTCGCGAGGTAGCAGGTGTTGTAGAAGGTTTCTCGACAACGACAAGCGAATGTTTGCGACAGCCTCGGATAGTTGCGAGGCTACGACGGGCACGCTCACTCCTGCGAGTTGCTGGACGTGTTTAGGTAGCAGATCAAGTTCTGACGCTGAATTCGCTGCGTTTGACGCCTTCACAGCCGACGGTAACGAACGGATCTGATTGAGCGACTTGCCAACAAAGAGGATGGAAAGAGCCGTTTGCCTTGTTACAAACTTGGGCAGGAGTTTGTTCTGCAGCATGAAGACCTGCTCCTCTGCATCTCCTTCATCTTGCTGGATGAAGAAGTCTGAACGACCAAACGAAGGGAGGCGGCCGTACAACAGCCACGTGGATAGCTGTCGTAGCCACGAAGTTTCCGCAACTTTGCTCAGGCCATGTGCAGCCTCTGCAATATCGGGGAACCCTGTCTGGGCCTCGGTCCGCAGCTTGTCTATAATTGCAGCTCCGGAAGCAGCTTTGGATGCGATATTTTCGCTCTTGGAAGCAGCATCCGAGGGTAGCATATAGTTGCTGATGGTCCATAGCCATGTCATCAGCCTGATCCATTCGGAAAACTCGCCGACGACGCCTGCGAGCGGTACAATGTTGTATGCGCCGACAGTAGAAGAGTCTTGCTTGAGAATACGGCTCTCGACTTCAAGGATCTTGCGCTGAAACTGCTCAAGATGATGTGAGGTGATTGACGTCGCAACCGCCCTGCAGATGATGGAAGGATGAGAAGCGGCAATCTTGGCGACATGATGGCGCGTATCCCGATGCAGCTGCGACAAATGTCCGATTGAGGATAAAAGTCCCTTTTCAGACGGATGCAGCAATGACTGTGCCGTTGACGTCACGTGGTCGGAGGCATCGAAGAGCGCAGACGGGTGTCCGGAGAGCGAGAGGAGGATTTCGTGGAGCATGGCCGCGGGAAGGGCAAATCACTCGCTTGGGGCGACGGTCTCTTGTGTGCCGTTAGTCGCTCGGAACAAACAATGAGTACGCTCAAGAGTTCGAATCGACACATGGGACGCGTCGCGGTGCGCGCATGCGCCGTTCATGCACATGGATTGGGTTTGGTGTTGTGGAGGTCAACAAATCCCCGCACTAGCGCCGGGTACTCGATAGCGACGCACAGGGAAGAACAGCTAATTCTCTTCTGCACCAGCTCACGGGTCGTATATTGAACCATCATCAACAGCTTCACTTGTTCCATCGAGAAACGAGCTAAAGGACACCTGGGCTGATTTTCCCAGTGCTAGCACGCGTCCCCAGTCACAAGCCCCCAGGTTAGGGACGCTTTTGGGTTACCTTGCTACTTTTCTAGACGGCGACTCTGTCCCCGAAGTAGCACTTTGTACTCGAAACAGCTTCTCGATCATGACATGTTGCACTCAAATTTCACTCTTCGCCGACCCTAACCTAATGAAGCAGCAATGAGGTCGATATACCACGAACTCTCCTTCACACCTGTCCGCCTATCCTCACGTGGACGCGGTCACACCGAAGCATTTACAGAAGCATTGTCGAACAAGACGGCCCCATTTCTCACTTGATTCCTTTTTTGTCCCATTTCAATATTCACAAGGTGGGTCATCTACAAGCGGTTGGCGTCTTACTCTTCATCCTATCGCACCCAACTAAACCTGCTCTTGGCTTGGACAACTGCCATGATTACCTGCACCCTTAACACCCATGACAGCATCTGCAATACCCAGCCATGCACCCAGCTCAAAATGGCCCCCACGTAGGCAGTACAGCCCCCACGATCGATAGCCTTAAGCAAACAATTGTCATCACATTTCCCCAGCCTTCAATCCTCTTCCGTACCATCATGCGCTGTGCGCATGATATGTGATCGATCTTTTGCTATGAAACCTTACGGGTACAACACTACACTATACCACCGTACCCTGCAGGTACGCGTCTCTTTTTGTATCACCTTTTCATTGTTCTTTTCATCGATAAATTGTCTATTCAGTCTCGCTTCATCCCGTTCTAATCACCCAAACACATCTTTGCAAGATGAATTCTCTAGATCTTTTACTCGAGTTTGCAGTCCAACAGAGCAACGCATCAGAAAGCCCTGCTTCTGATGTTAAGAATGAAGACAAGAGTCGTGTATCAAACTCTGATTGCTACACGGAAACATGGGGATTCAATGCTACAGCCGCCCAACCAGGGATATACAACCCCACCTACCCCAGCAACAATCCCCCATCAAGCTGCGCAATTCAGCATTCTACAAGCATGCCAACAATGCAGACACAGCAGCAATACGCCACAGTATCCACCATGCAGGCCGCCAACACACAAGCCGAATCTCAGAGCACATACCAAACCCCCTTACACACGCCACAATACCGCAACACCGGAATTTCACAACCGTCCTATCAAAATTCGACCCAACACCATTTTACACCAGAATACAACAATACCGTCTACGGCCCGATACTCCAACAACAATATCACGGCCCATCTCACGACCCCCCATGGGCCGGATACTACAGCAACGACATCACTATGCCGCCTGCAAACATGATGCCCTGGGGCGTCTACAAAACGTCTTCTTGCACATTGGAGGGTGCAAGACAGCATGAGATACTCGACGTGTTCCGTGGACAAGAATTGGGCACAGAGCAGGCACAACCTTTGGAAGGAACGTGTGGATGTGGGCAGATACATGCTGGTACATGAGCAGTTCGTTGTTGACATGGAGGGGAGGGAAGATTTAGAGTACTGCGCCTGTTGATATATATCCTTGTTTCCTTGATGCTAGTTTCATAGAGCGATGATTTATCCAGGCTATTCTTTTAAAATGACTGCGCCTACTCACAATTACCAGACTACTCATCCATCCATATGCACCCCTTTATTCCTCCCAAAACCTAAATGGGCGCTCGAACAGCGCTCGAACATCACGTGCTTGTTCATCTGTATGTTCGGCCTTGAAAAAGAAGCGGGGATACCCCGCATCAGGGTCTAAGTCATCCCTACTAATACCGCTCCTCTCGCCTACCTTCCACACGTACAAAGATAGCAAACGATGATAAGACTGCAACAAATGAGGTTCATCCTTACGGATTGCATACTACGAATTTCACAGAATAAATCGACGCTTTCGCCGTATGTAGTCTGCTTCATGATACACATCTATCCATCAGCTACGCTCATTCGTTGCTCGGAAACCAGCTACGGACGACAAAGTAACGCAGATCCCTACTTATAAGAAATTACTTATAAAGGGAATTAGTGGGCATTCTTGGCGTCAGTTTCAAAGTGGTTTGGTCTTTGGCAGCACCTCTGGTCCCCACCCACATTTCCAAACTACCACCACCACCCGAAAATATAGCAGAAATCATGCAGATAGACTCCTCTCCCACCTTGCCAAACATCCTGACGCTTGACGTGGGCGGCGGCCGCGTATTCCGCACAACAAAACAAGCTCTCTCCGCCGCGCCGTACTTTGCACACCTCTTTGACCGCTGGGAGGAGGGTGTCAAACTCCAAGCCGACGGGTGTTTCTTCTTAGACACGGATCCCGAAATCTTTGAACACTTGCTCAGGTAACTTTCGCCTTTACCCCCCAAAAAAATAAACACCCCCCATCCACTGTCAAATATGATTGACCAGTGCATGCAGATACATGCGCCGACCTAACAAGTTCCCACTCTTCTGGACACGACAGACGGGATTCAACTATGAGCTATATAGCCGATTGGAGTCAGAGGCCGACTTCTTCATGCTAGAAGGTCTCCGTGACTGGATCCGCGATAAGAAATACGAGCAGGCTGTGCAAGTGGAAATCGACCTGAAGGAGCAGGTTCACTTCGGATCAGCTCCTATTCTGTGGCCGGGCAGCACAATCTGCCGGCACATGGTGGTGAAGGGGGGGTTAAATAAAGAGTGTCCATCAGGCGATCACATATGGGGATGCGAGGATTGTTTCCGCAATTTGCATTGTGCGAGAGAGATGAAAGCGAATAACTTCCCGGTAACTGATGAAGACCTCGTAGTATCTGCAGCGACTATATTCAAGTTTGACATGACCGCTCTGGTGAACGACGGAGTGCCTTGATTATATGGAAACCGAGACGTTCGTCGGGGGAGTATGTAGACAATTACAATACTTGTCGCTTCTATATATAACACTAGTCCATGTACATGTCATCTCTGCATAATCGCCATATGCGACATGACACCAAGATTGTCCAAATGCCCATTCATCATCGTAACTATCGCAAGATGTCGACCCAGCTGAGACCAACAGTGACATCCCTCCAGCGAACCCTAGTAACCACCCTCAGCATAAATCCAGGCAAAAGGGTTGAAACTAAACATTGCACGGTCGATCGCAACCCTCTTCTGTCCTCAATATAGCTGATCAAACGTCCCCATATTTAACCACTCACTCGTCGGCCCGACTCCGCGTCCAAAGAAGGTGATGCCAAAACCCCAGTTTGGTTTAGTAACAATCGAGCAAATGAGAGTCTGGGGTTTTTGTGCAGATGTGCAGGATTTTCGATGGAGTGTTGTAGGGATGGAGGACAGGGGTGTGGGGAAACAAGATTTTGTAAGATGTAGATGGAGAGGGGAGGGGAACGTCGGCCGTCTTTTGATACGTTGTGGTGTTTCACGCAACACAACGATGACCAAGATCTCTTTTTCCTTTTTTTTAGACGCGTAGTTGTTTAGTAACTATGCAAATATGGCATCTAGGTTAAGAAAACCAGTAGCAAAAGAGAAGATTCCCCGAGATTGCAAAACCATCTCTACCCATCTACCCATCTACCTACCTATATAGAAAACAAATAGCTAGTCTACTACTCTACACATATCCACCATCTACTACCCCACCTTTTCCCTTGCTGCTCTGGCTCCAGCTCCCCGGTGTGACTATGAAACTCTACCTTCACATCCTTGGCACCCTCTACCTCGCCGCTGGGGTAATAGAATGGATGCAGGACTACATGGTTGGGGAATTCGGATTGTAAGAGCTGTACGATCAGGTGTTGTACGTAGGGTGGCGATATGTGTGTGTAGAGTTGGATTGTAATAAAGGGGATTTATCTACAGTAGGAGTAGTGGCGGGTGAGATGGCGGTGGTTGGATAGGTATCTGAGTTTTGTGGATGAATAAAATCGAAGACTTGTATCGACGAGACGGTATCATTCAAATTTTCAAGACGTCGGAAATGGCTCGCTAATCGCGTTCTGAAGCACGGGGCTGGAAATGCTGGGTTCATGTCTCTTTGCTCTACCGTGGGGTTACTTGCTCTTGGTTAGTAGATCACGCCATGTCTGCGTAAAAAGAGAACATGTTCTCCCTGGTCTAACTACGTCATGTTCGAGTCGTTAGTCAAGGTACTTGTTTATGTACTAATTATCTTTCTCCACACACACACACATACCTACTAAATCAACTCTACCTCATTATTCCCGATTCTATGTTATCTGCTTTTCCACTTCACAAACTTGCAGGTGCCGCGTTTCCCGTACATCGATCGCGATCTAGATTCCAGATTGCTGGTGTTGCTTATCCTCACATGGCCTGGTGCTACTGTGAAGTGGAAATATTGGTTTTCTATAGACAAGCACTTGGTGGTGTCGGGGGCTGTATGGTGAAACTTTGAAGGGGGTGTTTTTCTGCTTTTGGGGCGCGTAGGTAGGTGCGGCGGGAGGGGCGTGGGAAAAGCAAGATCGTGGTGGAAAGCTTGATTTTTTCTTGGAAGAAAGCTTGCGGTGGGGAGAGTGGAGACTGGGTGAGATGAGTGAGAGGGAATTGCGGGTTGAGATGGAAACGGGCTGGTTCACAAGATGTCTATGAATGTGTCCGTATCTAGGGCTGTAATTTGCTTTCGTTAGTCGGTGTTAGACTGTGGTTGGTACGGTTAATCGCAATTATTTAGAGTGCCTAACAAGAGATGATTCAAGTTTTGATCTTTCTGATATATATTTTAGGCGTGCTGATTGGGAAAACAGGCGGCCAGGCAGTGTCGTGCTATACTGTGCTGACTAGCTGCGCAGTTGCTATTTTGCATCGAGTCGTAGCTCACTTACTTATAGGTCGAGTCAGTAGATTCATGGTACCCCGGTTATGTTGTGGCAGTAACTTCAGCTGCTTACAAGCATATCGAACAGTGCAGCACAAACTGCAAGCACATCACCACCACCGCCACCAAACCTTCCACGAGAAAACACGTCAAGACCCAACCCAACACTCACAACACGATAAGTCCCGCACACCGATAAAACTTTCGCTATCGCAGCTCAGCCATCTGTATCGCATCCGGGGCTATGGTTCCGGTACATCTGTGCTGTGCTGTTACTGCATTGACCGCTTGTTGAGGTCCATGACGGAAAGCCGACGAGAAGTGGAGTAGAAGGGCAGTGGCAAAGACAAAGAATCGGATTAGAGTTTTAAGGCCAAGGAAGTTTGTTTGCATCGGAAGACGTTATGCGGGGGGAAATGCAGCTTCGGATAAGGTTTTTGGGTTGTGGACCCTTGATCGACAGTGGTGGAGACATGGAAATCGGGGAATCGCGATGATGTTGACCGTGATCGTGATGACGGGGGACGGGAATTCGATGACGGAAAAATAGGGTTTCTGAGTGATGGACTAGATGGAGGTGAAGAATTGATATTCTGTCAATGACGAAGGGGCGTTTGGAGTCCGCGATGAATCCGCCATGAGAAAACTTTGGAAGAGCCAAGATGCAGTAGGACAAACCCACGCCGATTCATGAGTACGAGATAAGATACATACCCATGTCTATAGAGTACTTTGCAAACGTCACACACACCCAATCGGCAGCGTACGACATTAGCCTTGCATCCATACAATTCGAGTATACGAATACGACAAAATCAATAGTTTTCCGTGGAAGTACCTACCAACTGTAGAAATATTCCACTTACCAGTCCACGAGACACTGTCATTTGCCTCCCAGTAGCAGTTCCTCGCGACACGCA
Organism: Pyrenophora teres f. maculata; assembly: GCA_014334815.1. NCBI lineage: Eukaryota > Fungi > Ascomycota > Dothideomycetes > Pleosporales > Pleosporaceae > Pyrenophora > Pyrenophora teres. The sequence continues at coordinate 3,145,707 of CP060573.1, read as the reverse complement.
TGTCCATGGGCCGTGGAAAAAATACCTGTAGTACGCCGAATCACGCCTTTGTCTCCCTGTCGCGTTACGCCCGCCCTGCGAAAGCGGCCAGCACGTGCATAATCATCCAAGACGATGTGTACAAATCTGCCGTAGTAGCATATCCTACCAAAGTAGCCCTCCTCGCGTGTGATCATTCCACCCGAAAACCTGACCCGAAAACCTCCGATGGAGCAAGTCAACGTGTATGTACCAACGAAATCTGGGTCATGAAGGTGCATGACACCCACCGGGTTCCTGTGGACCAGGCTTCCGGGGCGCAAAACAAGGCGTCCTGACCGAGTACCTACAGTAGAACCATCTCGTCACATCGCGGCGAATATGCGGGTCACCCGGTGGCGGTTGGGCAGGTATCTTGGGCCTAGGAGGCGAGAAGGTTAAAATCCCAAATCGTCCATCGGAATGCAGATCTGGTGCCGAAAGTAGGATGGAAGTTGAGCGCCGCACAGCATGGCGTTGCTGGGCGTACGATAGGGCTGGCTGGGTGAGGGGTGCGTCTGACTTCGTGCAGGGACACGTGGGTGAGATTAGTACGAAGATGGACTGGTGGTGCCGCCTTGTCTAGGTACAGCCGAGGTCGGTGCTCGTATTTTGAGTTCTTTTTTTTTCTTACGTGAGAGGCGCGGGGAAGACATGGTTATGGTGGAGGATGAGGTTGATGCGGAGCCGTGTGTGTGGTGAAGTCAGAGGATGCGGGATTGAGCTTATGCGGAGTCAAACTTTGGGGGGGTTAGAGCGGCCGCCTAAGCTAGACACCTTGTCAATGGATCTGTGGTGTTGCTTTGATTATGTGCATTACAGCCTGCATACATACAATACCTACATTATGCACTCACCGCGGGCATAACCCCGCTATGGGCCGCATCCACGGATCATCGGGAGAATTGGGACGAAGAGTCTCGACCAAGTTCGTATTCCCAGAGAGCAGGGCATACCGTATCGCTTGACGTGTACAGTACTGTACGGCGGGCAAGACTCTGCGCATCTTCTTCCCTTCTAGGATAGGAACAGAAGGCATGCACGGCGAGCCAAGATGCCAAAATAAGCGAGGACAGCAAAGACCAAGTTGAGAAGTTTACCTTGACCTCACCACCTGACTGATCTTCTTGCTTCCGACTGTCTACTCCCCATGCGCATGGTACATTACCCTACCTGCATGCATCTGATCCTACAACAGACTGCGACTACGACGACGACGACGGCTACTACTTCTTACACATGACGTTGTGCATCGTCGCCGATAAACGCGCCGAAGCCCGTTCACCGGCCGGTCAATCGGAGAAGGAGAGGCGATGAGGCTAGGCCAGCGACGACGAGGCGTGTGTTGAACATGACAGCACCTGAGGCTGGCTGAAAGACAGCGCCAACCTTACTCGCGCCAGATGCAGACCCGCCCACGGTCAACGACATGCGCCGGCACTGATGATATGCTCATCTATCAAGATCCGGACTCGGTCTTTGGACTTGGCCGGAGAGCGCGCGGCGCCACCGTATCGACCGTGACACACGAAGCAAAGTATTGGCAGGAGGTGAGAGCGTTTTGTTCGAGTGGGCATGCTTCCCAGGCTTTTGCTCACCCCCCGGTCCATATGTCAGCCATCCCAGCGGCCGATCCGTCATGCAGAGTCACACCCGTTTCCCATGCACCGCATCTGTGTTTCCAATCAAAGTACGCTATACGCTTGGCCCACAACGCACCCACAGTACGAGCGGAAGCTACAACAACGCCAAGATGCAGCCTGATACCTTTGCTTACCTGCCTCCTTTGTGCTCGCCACGCTTTCCCGCTGCGTCTTTGTCAATGTTCCCGTCACATCCATCACATCTGTGACAACTTTTTTTCGGCGCACGTCTTGTTTTTGTGTTTTTTTGGTCGTTTCAGACGGCCGGGTGGATCATGGTGCCAGAGACTAGAACATTGCTTGCCTTCCCTGCATCTGCGCGGGCGTCACCAAGGCTAATCTGCCGGCGTACGCTGCTGCTGAAGCCTTTTCCTCCATCCCGTGTTGCGCTAGCTGGAAGGCCCAGATGATCGGCCTAATCTAGTCGTGCTGTATGAGCAAAGTGGCTGCACTACTCTAGAACGCACGCGATACGAGAAAGACCCTGCAGATGCGATATCGACCAAATGCCCGTACGGCGGAAGAAGAGAGCGGTGGACTAACGCGGCTGGTACAAGTTCTGAATCTCGGGTCATGGTGGTGTGCTATAGCTGCAGCTTCGAGAAGGGTGAGATCTTACGCTACCGTTTCTCCGCCACGCTGAGCAAAGACCACCGGTATTATCTGACATGCAACAGCAACAGCTACGTTCATCAGCATGGGTTTACAACACAGCTCAACGACCCAAGTCAGATGTTACACAAGTCCAATGTGCCGGCCTGGTAAATGAGGCATGGCCCCTCGTTATTGCAAGGCTACAAGGCTGCAAGCTTGCGAAGATGCAAGCCCCCCCTGCTCCAACACATGTTCTCCAAAACTTACGAGACACCAACGAAAACAAGCACCGCACACACACACACACACACATGACAAACGGGGGGGCAAGCACCGGAACCTCGCCGCATACACAGACACACAGCCCACCGGCTGTCATGTCCAAAGCCTGGCTTACACCCATACCCACACCCACACAGATATAGAAAGCCTAGTCCATGTTTGAACGATGATGGAGCCGGGGGGTAAAAACGTAGTTTGGCGAGACGGCGTATTAACCCTGCATCACATCCATGTCGGCCCTTGAGCTATGCTCCAGGCACACATCAGCGCCCGCGCTCCCCTCTTCTCCCACCACCGACGTACCAGCACACGGTACGTTACGCTGCACACCTCAGACGCATGTCTCCGCTTCTTCCATCATGTCCCCACTTTCTCGTCCGTCTCCACCCCTCCCCCCGAGGTAGGCTGTTTCCCTTTCCCAGCTGGACGGAGGCGTAGTGGTAGCGTTGGGCTGTGGAAACATGAGCAGCGTGTGTCGCCGCACCGCCTATCCCGCTGCTACTGCTGAATCGGATCAGCTACCCAGCCCTGGTGGGGACAGCGGAGCTGGACGTGAGGTGATGTGATGTGATGTGAGGTGCGCAAGTAGGTGAACCGTTCCCGTTTCCGTTTCGACCTGGCTGGAGGCAAAAAACAAGATGGAAATATAAAAAGGCTACGCCCGCACCGGCCCTCTTTGTCTCGAGTTATTTGATATATTACTCATCTATCACTTTGCACGCAAGCTGAAATCCTCCTTCTTATATCAGTCCCCGGCTCTTAGCTTCGACGGATATAGTTGTACATATTCTATTTTTATCAGCTTCATCGCTCTGTTATATACGTGCATACTTGCAATCTCGTAAAACCCAACTCATCCTCGAACTCGTATACTGTCATCACTCGCAATTTTCACCTGCATTTACGAGTCCGCGTTTCGACCTTGGAATACCGGTATTCAAGCAACCGAACCAAACAATACCCCCGACCATAAAGCCTGCCGCTTGGCGATACTGGTTATCGTGACTTGGACGCATTCAAACCCAGGGTTTACAAACAACCGTGCACGATAAACCGGCTCACCTCCCCACGGTTACTTCAAGTATCGCGACCTGTTTTTTCCTTCCCTTTGACTGGGAGTGCTTCACATACTTGGGGTAGCGCTGTAGTGTATCTACTATAGTACTCACTTCGCACTCTCATACACCCGCACATTGCAAAACACCGAAAATGGTCCGACTCTCCAGCCTCGCCTTCGGGCTCCTCGCCCTCAGCAGCCAAGTCAGCGCCGCAGGCGTGGTAAAAGTAATGCCCTTTGGCGCCTCCATCGTCTCTGTAAGTCGCATCCCCAAACCACACACACACACGCACGACGAACCCAACACTAACACGGCACGCTTTAGCGCTGCTGGCGCGCCAACCTCCAAACGCTCCTCAAGAGCCAATCCGTCACAAACTTCGACATGGTGGGCTCGCAAACCAGCAAATGCAGCGGCGCGGCCATGGACCAGAACCACGAGGGCCACCCGGGCTCGCTAGCCACCGACTTTGCAAAAAACGGAAACCTAGTCGGCTGGCTCGACCAAAACCCCCCAGACGTCGTCATCATGCTCATCGGCACAAACGACGTGCTCGCCAAGAAAACCGTCGACGACGTCCTGCACGCCTACGACATCCTGCTCGGCCAGATGCGCGCAAAGAATGAAAACATGCAAATCGTCTTCTCCAACTTGCTCCCCCTGGACCCGGCCCGCTTCTCCCAGCGCGCCGTCGACGGCATCAAGGCGCTGAATACGGCGATTGCCGCGTATGCGCCGAGCAAGAGCACGCTCAAGAGCCCCGTGTGGTTTGTTGATAATTTTGCCGACTTCGACGCCGTCAAAGATACCGACGATGGCGAACATCCCAATTTGAGCACGGGCGTGCAGAAGATGGCGAACAAGTTCTTGGACGCGACAAAGAGTGCGATTAGGGCGGCTGATACGCTTAAGCGCAAGAGGAGTGTCAGGAGGGTTGTTAAGAGGGATTGATTAGGGTGCTAACGGGTAACGAATGGTAGTAGTGGTGTTGTTATGACTTGTACGAATTCATGAGACTTGTAGTTTTGGTTATGAGAAACTTTTCCAGGCCTAGACGGCCGATTTGTATATACGGAAAATAAAGATTTTGTAATGAGTTTCTTCCACAGACTGACATGTGTGTGCGATGAGTAAGTCGCCGGTGATGTGATGTAGTGTGTGTGAGAGAGAGAGGGAGGTCACCACTTCATAGCAGTAAGTGACTCGCCCTCAAACATGCACATGTCCGCTTGGGCGGCCTCTTGAGCGGCCCTGCGCGCGGCCTGTGACTATATTAGTTGAATACAAACAAGTATGAAATCAACATACGATGATTCCGCGTGACTTCTTCTGCTTGATCAGCTTGGCCTCTTTGGCTGCTGCGGCTTCCACCATTGCGTTGTCCTGGCGAATTATTAACACCATAGTCCTTCCAGGCATATAGGGTTGTCTTACGGCTTCGACTGCTTTCTTGACTGTGTCAAAGGCAAGGACTGCCGCCGCAGCTGAGTAATTGCTGTAGAGGAGTGTGTTGTCATAGCCTGCACGGCCCATGTTGATGGTGAAACTTGGAGAGTACGTGCTGTCTGTATCTGCTGTATGTTTTTAGTAGGGTATAGTTTGCAGCAGTTCAAATAATCAATAACTTACCGTTTGTGCTTTGGTATAGCTCTGCGGGAGAAAGTAAGAGCAGAAGGCAGGAGTCTTTTTGTGCTGTGTAGTTGTGGACCTCTGAGTGGAGGTAAAGTTGAGTTGGCACGGCACGGCGACGTTGGGTAATGCCGAATTTAGGTCAGTTACATTATCGGAGTGAGCGTTTGCGCCGATAGTTAGGCGAAGGTGGCCATGACGATGGCAGGCGTGGGTGCCTTGAGTGTATTGAAGATGCAAACGGTCCATGGTGCGATAATAGACTGGAACATCACAATTGCGCGCATTGCTGAGATGGACATGAAAAGAAAATGAATGCACTATGTACATATGCTGTCTATCGCTCATCGAACCCAAAACTTACTTGGTTAATATAACCTTGAGCTTCTTGGGGCTGTGTGTGAAGAGGTTGGCGTAGGCCTTGGGGGCAAACTTCCGCTTGTTGGGCTCTTGCACAAAGTACTCATAGCCCTGCTTGTTGGCAAAGTTGATGGCATCCTCCTTGGACTTGAACTGTATCCGATGGCCGTTCATGAAGTCGGCCGATGACTGCCAACCCATGAGCGGGTTCTCCCAGCGGTGACCCTTGGGAAGGACATCCCAGTCCATTAGCCAGTGCGAGGAGTTCCAGTTGCCGGATTGTGTGGCAGTCTTGCTGGGCTTGTAGATGCTATCCACTGTTAGTTGGGCGGGCCATGTCATGCGAGGGTGCTGCCGTACCGGACAGTACGCGCTTGGAGATCGGTAGGAGCGCCAGAAAGGACGGCTGCCGCTACGCTGTCACCTGGCTCACTTCCATCCATGACGCGCTTGGGGACAGGGGAGAAGTTGCTGGCGATGTGTTAGCCACATGGGTGGGACAAGCCAGGTTCTGGCGAGACGCACGAAGTCCGGTAGTCGACGGCGACATTGTAGTCGGGCTTGTGCCTCATTCCTTCGGCCGCTCCTTCCTCCCGGATCTGGGTCGAGTCGCTCTTGAGCTTGACTGCGGGCGCATCTTCGGTGCTCGTTTTGTGTCCATGGGGAATGGGCTCGTTGGTGGAGTAGGTGCGGAAAGCTGGCGCAATTGCGCGGGGCGCCAACGGGCGAAGCGAAGGCGCGAGCAATCTCGATGCAATTGACCGTGGTAGGGCAGACATGGTGGGCGTCTTGTTAATGTGGCGGGCGTTAGTTGTTGGTGATGTCGATGGGATGAAGCTGGGGTGGTCGCTTGGCGAAAGGCGCCGGCATAATCCGTCTTGCAGCTTTCTTCTCGAACCTCACCACCGACCGCACGACCTCCATCTCCACGCCATCGTCTTGCCCGCCCTGGTACGTCGCCCAGAGAAATTGAAGACGCCGGGATACGCCAATTGGTGCTAATCAAGCCGTAGCCGTCAAGATGAGCTTCTTCCAAAAGCGCGGTCTCTCGACCCTCATCCCCCCCAAGGTACGCCCTCTTGCGCTCCCCTCGTCTTGCGTGGGATACTAACAATGGCTTCTAGATTGCTTCTCCCAATGTAAGACTTCCTCTGCAACTTTTGAAAACACACTACCGAGGCCCCGGAACTGCACCTGCGCATCTTTCAATTCACGGCAAACGCACGCACGGCTGGCACAGCTCGACCACAGAGCCCGTCGCGTTCCCGAAATCCCCCGAAACCGCCGCCAAGACTGTTCCAGTGCAGGGCTGATATTTTGTTAGGCTATCGGCTCCTCTCCCAATGCCGTCCGCATGCAGAAGGTTGTGAGCTTCTACGAGAAGCTGCCCCGTGGCGCCGCTCCCGAGCCAGAGGCCAAGGGTCTTCTCGGACGCTATGCGAAGAAGCACATGGGAAAGAACCCCTCAGGAAGGCGTAAGTTGGCCCGACGACGTGTGGAAATCAATCAAATCCCTTCTCCGAGATGCGACGTGTGCGTACAGATGCCGGACTGACCATGCACAGCGCTCGTTCACGTCATTGGCTTCTTGATTGCCCTCGGCTACGCACAAAACTACTACTTCCATCTTCGTAAGTCAAATCAGATGCGCTGCTGAGACAGTGTGACTCACAAGTGCCAGGCCACCACAAGAACAACGAGCACTAAGCGAGTCTTGATGCGCTGGTCAATACAAGCGAATAGACAGGAAATGTATATGTAAAGTGTAGTTGGTGAATGAAGCATCTAGCCAAGACCGTCTCCTCTCGTATGATGCGCCTCATGTGTGGGTTTCTTGTTCAAGTTCCAACCTAAGTGTAATGGATTGGCCCCCCTCAAGTTTCAATACCACACCCTAGTGGGTGAAGGATTATGCGCAAAGAAAAAGGCAATGTCTCACAAGGGGTGAAGAATGCATTTGCCTTGTCGCGACAAGTGTTGGTCTGATCAAATCGACGTGGCTCACGTGGCTGTCGTGAGCATGTGCGTGCGGCGGCCATGTATGCGCAGCTACCCGTGCTCGTACCGGCCGGGCTCTGACTCCCATGGACGCGACACTTTGGTGTGAATGATGTATGGCCGGGGCAGAAGTGTGACGTACATGTCCCCCTCCCCCCCTAGAGCACCCGCAGCTGGATACAAAGAAGGCCCCAGCCGTGCCAAGGCCAGCGCCTCTCACCATCGTGGCTACTATCCGCCTCAACCTCCTAACCCCCATCCACACCCGCAACCCGCAACCCGCCCCACGCACCAAAGGGCTTTCTCTAACCGAATCTCCCTCCCGGCCGCGAATCCACGCCGCTCGGTCAACCAGCGCGACTCTCCAAGTGTCGGCGACTGCCCTCTTAGCCCGCGCAACCAGACGTCGAAACAGTCCGAAACCTCCGCACTCGGCATCCCACATCGGCCGCGTCACGTTACGAGCCAGCAGACAGTACATCTGCGGAAGCGCCCACTTGATACTCGTGGCGACTTGTAGCATCTGACATTAGGTGATTATCCCCACGTTTTCTTAGCTCGAATGTCGCATGTGGACCCTCTCGGCCATTCAGCTGGGCTCGACTCGCAACAGTCGACGCCCGTCACGCCGGCTTCCTTCTTCGACTCAGACAACGAACACGATTCTGACATAGTGTCTTGTGCCACGACAGTTCCGGAAACTGTTATGGCAGAGCAGGTTGCCAAAGATGTGGTAAAGGAAGCACAGTCGGTGGGACCTTCGGCGCCCATCGACGACTCTGCGTCAACTACCAACTCTCCCGCCGTGAATGGCGCTTCGCCCCCGGCCACAGCCACCACCACACCGAACAGTCTCGAAGCCTCTTCCACCAAACCAACTGCGAACGGAGCGAATGTAACCTCGATCGCATCTGTACATGTCGACGGACTGGCGCCCGCTGTAAGTAGAGGCGACGAGGAAGGCGGGGACGGCATTAACTTGATCAAGGGCGAACACAAGCAGTCGGGCGCATCCCAGGCCGACTCCAGGCAACCCCATCTCAACGGCATCTCCAGCGAACACTTGGCGGCAGACTCTTTGGCTGTAACAGATGCGAGCGGCGGCTCAGACACCGACATCAGCCGCCCCGGTAGCGTTGACCAGTCAAAGCGGGACGGAAGCCATGTACGGACCAGCTCAGCAGCCAAGAAGCAGCCTTTCAAGTCGGTATCCGTGACCAAGAGCTTTCTGGCCAAGACCGTCACTACCACTCCGGCCGCGCGACCTGGCGAAAAGGTAGCAGTCGCTGCTCCTCCCAAGCCTTCCAATGTACTTTCGGCAAAACCCCGCCTCGTAGCCAAGTCGGGCACCAGCAATACCCCGCGGACACTGGGACAGGCCAATGGTGCAGGTGCAGGCCCAGATGCTAGCAAGGTCTGGAATAAGAACCAGCCAGTTCCCCCGCCCCCGCCCAAGCAGTTCACCGACGAGGAACTCAAGCAACAATACGGTATTCACCTTGCGACCCGCTTACAAGCAGACGAGGGTGGCAAAGAAGCAAAGTGGGCGGACATTGACGACGATGAGGACGACTGGGCTCCGGAAACTGTGCAGTGGATGGACGGAACAAAGTCTTCGGTCGCAGTGCCGCCAGAACAACCCCCGCCAGCTGAGGAGCCAAAGACGATACTCAAGCCAGAGACTCCCGCGGAGACGCCCAAGCCAGAGCCAGCCCCGGTCTCGACTTCAAACAACCCCAAGCCAAGTGTCACTGGTGGCACCAAGACCATTCTGAAGCCGGGAGCACACGCGCAGCCATCTACTGGGAAATCGAGCCTTGTATTAAAGGGCCAGCCAGAGAAGCCGACCCTCGTAGCCAAGCCATCTGCGACGGAGAAAAAATCACCATGGGCGCCACTTCCTCCCATCGAGAAGGTTTCGCCTGTTCAGATCAACCCCCCCGCGCATCAACCACCCCCGCAGCGTTATTCACAGCGAGACTCCTACGGCTATGACTCCATGCCGCCGGCTGCGAAGGAGATTGCTCCCGACGACTTCAATCGCTCCTGGCGCAATGACAGCGGTGGTCGAGATGGCCGGGATGGCCGAGAATTGTTCAACTCCCAGAGTGGTCGCTATGAGCCAGTGCACAATGACGTCCGACGAGGCTCTGGACGCGACAGCGGATTCCGACAACAGCCATCCTTGCTACAGAGGCCCTCCCAAGATGGCCCTGCAGAACCATCAGCTGCATTCCAGACATCAAGAGCAACCGCGGACGGACCTACATGGGGCAGGCGAAGGAACTCTTCCAACGTCAGTGGAGGCATGCCTAGACGTATGTCCATGGATCCCCGCGCAGACATGCCAAATGGACCCATGAACATTGAGCGTCGCGAATCTCTTTCAATCAACGGCCTCGTTCCTTCCGACTCTACAGCAGCTCGGCAATCGCCTTTCCAGCAGATGAAGTCGCCTAATATGCCTCATGCACACCCAGCTTCGCCATACGGCTCTGCAGCGTCACCAGCTGTTCAGCAAGCACAGGCACCAGTAGCACCCCCCGCTGAAGATCCCGTCGTAGTGCAGAACCGTCTCATGGCTGAGAAGATTGAGCGTGCTCGTCTTAAGAAGCTACAAGATGCTGAAGCCGAGAAGCGGGCAGAAGAAGAAAAGAAGGAGCGCATTGCTAAGAAGCTTGCCGCCATGGGACCACCAAAGGCCAAGGAGCACTCTCCCGCACGACCAGCAAAATCTCCTCCAAACGAAAAGGCAGCAGTACCCGCTTCTGTTCAATCGCCGCCAAAGCCGCCTGTTCCGACAGCTGATGGCGAGGTTGCGCAGTATGGCATGATGAAGGTGCACCAGCCTCATCCGGTCAAAAAATCGCCTCAGATGGAGCAGGCCCGAGTTTCTGCATCCGCACAGCCAGCACCTTCGCCAGACCAGCAATCTGCACAGTCGTTTGATCCATTGGCTCGTGACAGTGAAAAATCGAGGCTGCCGACTGAACAATCAAAGCCGCTCGCTCACCAAACAGAGGGCGCTAGCCAATCAGGGACTAGGTCACAGGGTCCACCAGCCTGGACACCTTCGACAGCACCGCAACCCAAGCCTTGGACCTCGCAAGTTTGGGGACCGCCACAGGCAAAAGATCGAGCTCTCGGCAACGGTACCTTTGATAATAGTTATCGCGGTCAGGTTCGATCTGGTGTCCAGCAGCAACTTCCTGTACAAGCACCTGCAGCAACAGCACCCATCGGTACGGGCTTAGCGCAGCAGCCTTTGACTTCACAACCCGCAAGGCAGATGCCTCCACAACAAATGTTTTCTCAGCGTCCCTCCCGTGCGCAGCCGCCTCAGTCGTCCAGGCCTTACCGAAAGGTAGAGCCCATCTCTGGCGGAGGCTGGGACACGTTCGGTGCCATCATTAAGCAAGATGACGAAGACACCTTCACCAAAAACCGTCAGGACCAAGCGCGCCAGGGCGAGGCTTTCCGCCCCGAGATTCGAGAGACGTACAAGGATCAACGTGGACAAGCAGAGGTCACACTTCACGACAAGGTCACTGTCGAGATCGCTCTTGCGGATTCTCTCAAGAAGGACGATGCCGTGAAGCCGCCCCAAGAAGGCCTTTCGCCACAGCAGGTTTTGGGTCAAGGTACTCTCCAGCAAGCTACTGGCACTCGTCCGTCACGCTTCTTTCCGCGCCCAATGGAGCCGTCCCCACCTATGACTGCCTTCTCGTCAAGCAAGGCCGACTCACCTCCCCCGCCCCCGGAGACAGAAACCCACCCCGCATTCAGCAGCGAGACCAATCATCCAATGGTGAGGCTTCCAAAACCTTCGCCTGTTGTGCGACTTCCTCCGTCAGCGGTCGGTAACGGACCATCTGCCCCAGTCACCATGCCACGCGGCCAAGGTCTAGGTGCAAGGCCTCTTGCTATGAACCCGGAATGGCAGGCTCGATTTAACAAGCTCCTCGATAAGCCAGGTTCTACTCGACCTTCTTCATTGCCCTCCACGTCGCCAGTTCTCCCTGTCGTCTCCCCTCAGCAAGGTGCAGTCGCCCCAACGGCTTTGTCCAAGGCTTCCCTAGACGTCCGTGGCAACGCTGGTACCGCGACAGTGTCTTTACCTACCGCACCGCTAGGAAAGACTTTTGCAGATGACCGTGGTAAAGACGTCATAACTCGCAAGGGTGCCGAGGCACTGTTTGAAGACCGAGAATTCGGTTCCTTGCCCACCGTCAAGCTGTCAAAGGTCCCTCATCTTGCGGCAAACCAAGTCCCGAAGGCTGCGCCTAGAGATGAACAGCATCCCAAGTACAAGAAGTTCGAGAACCCGTTTACGATCCGTCGTCTTGAGGCTTTCGACATTGAGAAGACTGCGCAGAGCAAGGGCAAATTCGACGTTGTCGTCCGTCTGGCAAACATGCGCAACCCTGTAACCAAATCGGTGCAGAGGAAGCACTATGGCCCCAAGCTTAATCGTCAGACTAAGCCTAAGCAGCCTGGTTCCCCGAGCTCGACATCTGTCAACGGTTCAAAGGAACGCCCGCGCAAGCCTTCGCACCAGGGTCCAGCTGATCGCCCTTATAACAACAACCCCAACACTGCCCGTCCTTCTGCAGCGAAGCCATGGACTACCAACAGTAACCCTCGCTCATCTGCAGTTCCCCCTGCTACCACTTGGGCCAAGCTTGCAGCTGCCTAAATGGTTGAAACGAGTTTGTGTTGCAACATCTCTTCTATGATGAATCATAGACATTAGAGCCGTTGGTCATACACGTACAGGGCTGTTCCAACAAGGGTCTACAGACGTCCCAGGTGGTCGTTACCAACAGCATGTCACCCCCTTCCTTCTCTTCAACCAAGCAGTATATCTTGCGACATCTTGTGCCACAACGGTTTGAGTGGATCCTCAAGGTCGCTTTTCATGGGAGGCAGTGTACTCCCGAAATCTCTTCTTTTTCTTTGTGGGCTTTCCTCCTCCACCTCTGCTGGCCCTTGTTTTCATTGCTTTTGGATGCGACATCACTTTTCGGGGTCTGCAATCTTTTTTCTTTCTTTTTTCTTACTCGGAACCCTCGTTTGTTCATAGTCACCTCTTGTCTCCATGGACAGGGCATCAAGGGCGCGAACACGGGGGGCTTCGAACAGATACGACGGAACATGACCTCTGGGGATGCGGAACCGGGATAGTGATAGAGGACTCGTGTACTGTTAATAAGACTTGCAAACTTCCATTTCTTCCCATGTTGTGATGTCTTGTGTAAGAACTGAGATTGCCGAGGCTAGATGGAGATTTCAGTAGGTCACTATGAGCGATAGTTTGGTTTGGCTGGGTAAGCCAAGGATGGGTACTGGTATGGTGGACACATTGTGTTCTGAATTTTAAATATTGCTGTATCAATGCTGCATTGCTACATGGCTATTTTCTCATCGGGAATCACGCTCACCTACTAATACTCGAGTAAAACTCGAGTTTGTGTGTTTGCCTTGTGTCGCTTTGAAATAAGGAAGATGCCCCCGCACGAGGCTACAACTTCCAGCCCACCCTCCACACCAGCAACGACGAGATTGTCACGAACTGTATTCATGCAGAAGCGTTGGCATTTTCACGTCTGTTCCAAAGTATCTGCGATACGATATGTTCCCTGGGTTTTCTTGGAGAGTGTTTACTTTGTTCATGTCGTGGCGCTGTGGATGGAAAGCGGACAAGGGCGCGAGCAATGTGGCAGCCACACGAAAATGAACAACCCGGAATTGAAATGTCTCCATCCACACTTCTAACATTCTATAGAAGACGACATATACACAGCAAGTGCAATCGCCGCAAGACTACAGCCCCAAGATGCAGAATAGAACCACATGCGCCGCCATCACCCAACTCTCGACTTCGGGCGGCCGCAAATTTCGCACAAAGCAAAATAGTGCTTTCCACATATCTCCCTACATACTTTGCCAACCTCTTTGAGAGGTGGCAAGACTACGCTGACGTACAGGCTATGCTCTGTAGACTAGTTTCTGCTAGATAACGCGTACGACAACGACACTGCCATCGCTAGTCTCGCTGGTTTGTACAGCTTTAAGGCGCCGGAGCGGCGTCTGCGCTGCTGCTGTCACATCCTCAGCCTCAGCGCTCAAGTAATTATATGGGGAAAGGATCGTGACGCGTACGAGAACGAAGGCGGAAACCTTGAGGTAAGTCCAGCAAACTCCCCCCAAGTACTATATAAACATTACCTCCTCCTCCTCCTCCTCCTCCTCCATAACCTTCCCCCCTCTACCCCACTAAAGCCTCCCTTTAAGGATGACCATAGCGGCGAGCTATTGCGCCGCCATGTCACGCCTGGAGGACGGCAATGGTGGTAGCAGAGAGGAGGAGGAGGAGGAGGAGGAGGAGGAGGAAAAGGACAAGCATGACATGTCGTGCGGCTAGGCTGACTAGCAACAGAATAAAGAGCAATTCATGCAAAATTTGCGCAAATACGGGCCTATCGTGGTGTAGTTTGATATCATCGCGTCTATTTGCACACCCCAGACGGGACAACTTTCGCACCGCTTACAGCAAGAACAGGCAAACGCGCTGCGCGAGTCTGTCAAGCTCAAAGATATTGTCAAGCCAGTCAAGGCTCGCTGGAATTCCTCTTGATAGCTACGTTGAGCTTAATATTGATGAGAATTGCCACGTAGAAGTAACTGCGCGTCTCGCGCGGCGTCCTGGCGCCCGTGAGCCAGCGGTCAGCATCTCCCCCACCTGTGATAGCGATTGCTGACAACTATTGCAGCACCCCAGACTGTTTCTGCGCGATGAAGGCCTTGACACTGGCGACTGGGCAATAATCAACGGGTATATAAAGCTCCTTGCGCCTTTTAACAAGGCGATAAAGCTACTAGAGGGACGCGGCAAACACGGTCGTTACGGTGTAATCTAGACGGTATTACTTGCCTTTAAGTAGCTAATTAATAAGCTTAAGGCTTTTAACGATTATCTTATAAAGATTAATTACAACGCGCTGTCTACCTTAGAGAATTATCTTAAGCTTAACGTTAACCTTACTTACTAGAAACTCTTATAATACTACGCAAAATTCGATGACGCGCCTGTCTATTAAGCAGCTACAATCCTCCATCCGCACTATAGACTGTAACGGATTATAAGGTAAGGACATCCCAGGTGCCACGTGGTGGTAAGATGGTTCCTCCTCTTGATCGATGAGCACCTTCTACACCTATCTATCACGGGTTGGACGTGGGTTGAAAATAGAGTTAAAGGATTGAACTAAGGTGGAATTTTTGGTGGAGCTACATAGAAGTTTCTATTGGAGGAATCTGTAAACCCTACTAGTCCTAAATGGCTATAGCTTCCCTAGCCAATCAGTGAGATGTGATATCACCTGAATCCCTCACCGTGACACTATCCGTGTAATGGATACGTCATGTAAACAGACCATGATGATAGTCCTATAAAAAAGGCCATCACCAGAAGATAGAAAATAAAGAATGCATAGCAACTTTCTCTTACTACTTGCACTGTAACATAAACACCACCTTGACGCGCTCTAGGTTATCCCCGACGAGCACAACACCGCCCGCGACGGCGAATACTTCCGCAAGGACTAGCTCACAAACAATCACCGCGCTTTCTTAGTGGTATGAAAGACGTACAGGGACTCTTAGTCTGCGGCAGGTCTAGCGATGATGAGCGGCCGTCGAAAAAGCCGTGCATAGCTGGGCCAATCAGACTTGACAACAATCTATCGATCACGCCGATCTGATTGATTGTTGACAAGTCTGGGGCCAACAGAGTCGTGATTGGTGTTTTTGAAGTCACAGCTTGAAGCTGCAGATAAACATGATCATGAGAGTCTTGGCGATGAATATGAGCAGTGGAAACGCGCCCCAGCGATCGCAGAGGAGGACCCCAAGTCGTACAACCCGCTGCTGTACTGGCAGCTGCAGTCAGAATACCCCACGATCAAGAATCGCGAAGAGAAGATTTGCAAGAACAGCAGGTGATAGCTGGCTCCGGCTCGTTCACGAAAAGGCTATGTCTCGTGAGATGTTCTCCAAGACTTTCGGGGCCATGATTCCCGTCAAGCATCGTTCCAAGGACAGTCTTGCAACAACAACAGGGCCACGAAAAGAAAGACACAAGAGATAAACTGGCACTACAGACTAAACAACACTAACTACTAAACAGGAGCGGTGAGAAGTATGAACATGCAACAATAGGAAGAACGTGGTGGTTTTTGAGGGGTTGTCTCAAGCGGCGATCGCAATTTTCCGATAAGAGTTGGTTTTCGAATAGGGGGCTGTTCCGTGTCGGCATACCTAAGTAGGCTTTTCGCCTGGCTTGAAGTCCCGGCTGGAGCAGTCTCGGAGCAGCTGGCTCGCCCGCAGTCGGCCCGGAGCCTATGCGGAGAGCACACATATATAAAACCTATCTCCGGACGAAGAGAGATCGATAGTCAATTCATCCTGATTATTCACGGCATCAGTCTCTTAACCAGCCCGTTACACTTATACCCCGCACTCTTCCTCTACAAAACCAATCTATTGCCACTATGCGCTTCTTTGCTGTCCTCTCTATCCTATCTATTGGCCTTGTGGCCGCGACGCCTCTCGCTGGCCCAGAAGCCGCCGCTGTAGCTCAATCTGGGCAGTCTTGTGGATCCTGCTGCATTGGGGGGCAAACACTTAAGAAATGCTGTGCGGGAGCGGGATGCAACTACTGCGCAGGTACAGGAGGTGTATGTTATATATGCTAGTACGCTATGCGGTCAGACTGCTAATTGTTGAAAAGGAAATTTGCTAGAGAGCTACACTTATAAACCTTGAAAGGAAACTTGTCAGATTCTCATGCTCTGATCCAGAGTATGGACTCGACGAGATCGTGGGTGGTTTTGGTGGTGCCCGAAGGGCCTTCGGGACCCTAAGGCAGAATATGGGGTAGCTAAGCGTGGCCTAGGCAGAGTACATGCAAAATAGGATATGTTCCCAATAGAGCTGTTGTGCTGTGTACAAAGTGGATTGATTGTTATGATTGATGTGCTACGGTGTTAATTTTAAGATGGGAGGATTGACCCTTGCGGTCCGGGCCGATTCGCCTCTTGGCTTCAAGTTCAGATCAACTCAACCTTGTGACGTAGCAAATACGAGAACTCGGTGCTAAGCAGTAAAAACGACACCTGGGCAGCTCTCCCGAGCTTTTTTGACTTTACTTTCTTGGAGGAGGTGTGTGAGGAGGCGCCGGTGTCGCCGGACATGCCAACGAACAAGTCGATCGTCGGCTTGACTCCTATTTGAGCGTGCACATGGTGTTACATGCCCCGTGGCAGCGTGCACGCCCCAAATCGTGGCACGTTCATGTAACAAGCCGCCGATCGGCTTGTTCATTGGCATGTCTGCCCAGGTGGATAGAGATGCTTTACCGATAATGTCTTTTGAGAGACGGCATGTCTTAATCCCGTCGTCTTCTGAGTCTAATGTATTGGTCGATGTCTCCAGCTCTGAATCTGACCTGGCTTCTTCTTCGGCTCCGTATGCTTTGCCAGTCTTCTTGTTGGATTTCCTGGGCTTGACAGGTGGCTGAGACAACTTTAAAGAGGACGGCTTCTATTTTCTTCGCTTCTTCTCCGCTTCATGTTCCCTCAAGAACTTTCGAGTCTTCACAAGCTTTGAACAGTGTCGCATGTAGTGAGGTTTGTCGCAAAGGTAGCACTGGATGCCAGATGTAGCGCTAGGTTCGGATTCGGGTGACAGGTCCCTGTTGCCTCGCTTGTGCGGCGGAACGTACTTGTGGGCTTTTATAAATGCTAGAATAACTTGCTCGTTGGCATTTTGCTGCTCTTAGGCATCCATTTCTTCCAGAAACTTGAGCTTTTGTTCGACAGTAAGGTTAAGCTAGGTATTTAAGGTGTCGATTGTAGTCCTGAACCTTGTTAGGAGTAATCTGGTGAGGGTGAGTAGTAGCGCAGAGTGTTTATAGGCTCTATTGTTGTCAGCGTCCACTGACACAAGCTTGCGTCGGTAGTCTTTAGCTTTTCCCATGATCCAACAATTGTGTTCTCAGAATCGAATGTGGATGTCTAAATCCAAGTCATGTACATATTAGGGGCTGTAACATCGGTTTGGGTGTACTGCTTACGCAAGTAAGCCCAGAACTGGAAGGCAGTGTCGTACTCGTCAACAAGCGCCTGGTCATCGTCGCTGAGGGATTTGAACAGGAGGTCGATTGCGGTTACTTCATCCTCTAGGTGCTTGTCTCTCTTGTCGACGTTGATGTAGACGTTGACAGTCTTGTTGTCTGTATTGTCCAATTCTTTCACAACATCTGACAGTTCTGTAGTAGTAGTAGTAATCTAATAATTATCTTCTAGGCTTCTTTCGCAGACATAAAGACCCTCTTTCCTTTAAGCTGAACTTTGTTCCGGCGGAACTAAGCATCGTAATTCTCAGCGGTCAGTTTGGGGATATTCCATTCTCTCTTCTCTTCAGCCATTGTGTATTGAGAGGTGAGAAGGTTCGCACGCGTAGGTAGTGTAATGCAGGCGATGCAGGCGATGCAGACGATGCAGGTGATGCTGGCAGCGTGATGTGTATGTGAATGTTATATATGTAGGCGTTATGTTGCAGGTGATGCAGTCGTTGTCAATTCTCGAGCGTGGAGAAGGTGTGGGTAGGTAAGTTTGATTCCTGCTTGAATCTGAGTCCTGCACGACTATAGTGGGATCAAAACAATGACGTCAGTTTTGGCAACCGGAGCTCATAACCTATTGAAACAAGGTCCCATTAGCAGTATGACTACCATAGGTAACCGAGTAGTAGGAGTTACAAGGCGGGGGGTTACGACGTATTGTCTTGACTATAGTGTGTTGTGTGTCTTGTTTTTCCACTATTGTGGTGGGTGCTATTGCCTACCGGGCAGCGCCTACCACAACAGGATATCATGTGACCCCTAAGAACTTTCCACCCTGGACTGAACCCAGATATGCTCAACATTTCTCTTGAATTTCTTCAAGCGGTGCCTCATTTCTTGCCATGACTGATTCGGTAGGGACTAAACCTAGTTGTCCTCGGGAGTCCGACCATTTGTTTGGTGGTAGTGGTTTGATAAGACCATCTGCGATCATATCTGTGGTATGTGTGTACTCTACGGAGATCCGGCCTGTCGACACCTCCTGTCTAATCCAGTGGTTGTGTATATCGACGTGTGTGAACGGTCTGTAGGAACTGTATTCCAGCTACCTAGTTCAGATGCTATTTACAGTCGAGATGAAGAGAAGAAGAAGAAAGTGGGCGGCCATCCTGCTTTTGTTTGGGTTGATGCACGGCCCACATGCTGTTGCGGAAGGAGTGATAGAAGGAAAGAAGCGACTAGGCTAGCGGCCTATGCATGTGACCTAGGGCTCAGCCGTTACATACCTACGCTGCTATCGCTCTCCCCACTATCACTGCTATCGCTCTCTACGCTCTCATTGCTCTCGCCGCCAACGCTACCTGCTATCTTCCTGCTCTCGCTTCCCTCGCTGTCGCCGCCGTCGCCATCTACGCTCTTACTGCCTACCTTATTGCTACTCTCGCCACTTTCGTTGCTCTTACTGCTACCAATCTCATTGCTGATGAGAGGCACAAGAGTAGACACATGAAAGTGGGTTGTATTGATGATGAACTACTATCGGCAAATCAGGTGAGTTGATGGAGATGGAAACGGGCTAAGCCCAAACAGGAAGGCTCCTTGGCAGCACGTGACTGCTCTCAAGGGCAGGACCTAGAGGCTACCGAACAATTGCTATTCCTGCTCTTATTGCTCCCGTGTTCGTTGCTAATCCTGATATCTTTACTGCCCTCGCGTTTGTCGCTGCTCTCGCTGCTCTCGCTGTTTTTGCTGTCCCCGCTTCTCTCACTGTCCTCGCCGACGTCACCACCCTCACCTTCCTTGCTGCTCTCTCTGCTTATGCTATCCTCGCTCCTTCTCCTACCACTCCTAATCTACCTACGGTTGCTTCGATTGCTACGATTGCTATGGCTACTGCTGCTCCTACTCTCGCCCGCGTCACGACCCTCGCCGTCCTCCCTCTCCTTGCTGTCCCTGCTGTCCCTGCTGTCCTTACTACCCTTACCACTCCTGCCATTACTATTTGCCTTACCTGGCGCATATGTGTAACGGTTTGGGCCTTGCCAAGACCTATTCTGGTACAAGTGTGGTAGCGAGAGCAGTACCAAACTTGATCATCCAACACACACACATGTATAGCTGCCCTCCTTCATAGCTATTCATACAATGCAGTTCCTCTTCTCCTAGACCACCGTTACAATATCGCTCGCCATCAAACTGCGTTATCGCCCCTCGCCCTGAGCTTGCAAAAGTCTGGCTGTTTGGGCAACGCAGTGGCGTGCTTTCTGCTTCACCTAACCCTAATCCTCTGCATTTCTTCTACTCGCCTATCAATCTCGTAATCCAACAAAACTCTCCCGCCAAATTGTTACTTTCCACCGTCTCCAATAACCGCTTCTTCCTTAAAAACTCAAACAACGTCGGCCCTGCTCCCAAACTACTGACTCTGTGCATTAAGCGCACCGGCTCTGTAGTTCTAGTATATACCCACCGTACGCGTACTTCTTAGTACTAACAAAAAAATGGTATGTTATAACTTACCATTTAGCGCCCTGGGTTAGGGCCCTGGGATAGGAGAGCCGCTTCCCTCTTTCGAGCATTGCGGTAGGGAGAAGTCATCGTTTTGCGGGTTAGGTTGCCACGTGTTCGTCGCTGTATGTCATTCACGTACAGATAGATTGATTGTGATTGTCGTTGGCAAGTGCGCGGCATATGTCGGCAACGCGTCTTCGGAGGCTGACCCGGCCAAGGTTGTGACATAGGCGCATCCCGTTACCTCGGACCACCAAAGGTTATCAATTACCAACGAAACTGTAAGCAACTACATAGCTGCATTAACCTAATAGCTACTCAAGTAGCATCAACTTTGAGCGCATCGAAAAAGCACTATCCTCGTACATTTACGACTAGTACCATTTACAGCGCTCCTAAAGCTTCTGCGGCTCATATCGTCTCAATCAGCGGCAGCAACGCTCTACTCCAAGCAATCAGAGTGGGAAAAGATGGACATTGGACCTTTTTCATGAAAAATTGCTCCAGCCACAGTGAAACCATACATGAAGTGGTGGCCAGCACCCGGCATCTACAACTGTCACAGTTTGGGGTCTCTCCTGCTCTGCTTCGGCACTCGCAACTCACCTATGGTAAGGGCGCGATGCCTATTGAGGGCTAGCGCTGTTTACGGTCACCCACCTACATGTACAGTTTGTAGACTCGGACATTACAACCTCAGTTCAATCCTTCAATTCTTCCTGCAAGCGATCCCCAACAACAATTTAACCAGACTACGCTCAGGCATCGCGCTCAGACGCAGTTAGAACAACCTTCTACCGACAAGTAAATAAACAGTGATAGCTGTTTTACCCAGCCCTGCCATCGGTATAGCTCCTTAAGCCCAGCCCCTTACACCTATCATGTGTCCCTGGTTTTCTCGGGTCGATGTTCGAGCTATGTGGTAGAGTCCATATCGTTACCAGAGAACCATGAGTACAGCTTATAGTTCCCCCCTTGAATCTAACATCTATCAATTATCTGACAGCAGTCGAGACCCTGCCCTAGGCGCACAAGCCTTGTTTCTACTTATTCACCGAAACTTCAACGCATAAGTCTGTGCAACCCAGCCCTACCCCGACCAACCCCTGATTTATTTGCTAGCCTGGGACCAACAAGACCACTCAGGTGGTCGTGAGAGGTACAAACACGGTAAGCAAAGGCCTAGTATATACCTATTTAACTTTACCGTTCTTCACGCTGCATTAACATAGTTAGACACGAAAACGAAAACTTCGGTTTACCAATTAGGGATAGTCCCGGAAGGCAGCATGTTTAATATCACGTAATTGCATCCAGAACACGTTTTAGCGGTCCGATCGCAGAGGTTTCATATCGTAGCCAAGGATCGACGCCTCATCTGCTGTGGCAGAAATTAGTTCTTGGGTTAGAAAACACTATACGAGTCATGTAATGGAAGGTATGCCATGCGACCTCTAGCGCAATTGCAAGACTAGCGAAACTGTTAGAAGGCCAAAGAAGTATAAAACCCAGCTCCTTCTCCATCGATATATGACATCTTTATCACATAATCATCTTCAGTGCCAACAGTATACCTCACTCATAACATCAAAATACATACACCACCTACACACGCACCATGCATTTCACAGCATTTTCCCTCGCGCTGATCTCGATGGTCACTCTATCAGCACCCGCCCAAGCCCAAGCACCAATCTGCCTCGACCCTACCTACAGTTCATTGGCTGCATGCAGGGCTTCGTCCGACTATGCAATCCGACAAGGCGGCCGCCAAAATCCAGGCTACTGCTTCCAGAGCAGTCCAGGTGTCTACAAAGTCTGCGTATCCTGAAACATTTAGTGCTAGTTTAGGGCGCACAGTATATGTAAGTTCAAATCTTCTTCATCGGCATTAACAGTTTGCTAACACATGGAAGACGGCAGGTATTATCGTCGGTTTTAGACATGATGAAGGGGAAGTAGGGGTCGCGAATCTTGTGGAGGGTTGAGGAGAAGAGTATAGAAGTATAGTCTTTTAAATTAGCGTAGCAAGCAATTTGATTAGTTTATACTATTGACTTTCTCTGTAGTATTGAAGTGACCGCGCTTAGGTGCATCATCCCTAACTGGTCGTTTATATCGTCGGATAAGCATGACTACGCTATAGTGACGAAGACGCAGGCAAGAGCTGCTCACTTCGCCACGAGGGTTATAGAAGGCAACGAGGAGTTTCCAGACGGCTTGCTAGCAGAGTTGGCAGAGAATAAGCAGCTTATCACTATAGCAGTCCTACGCCAGGGTAGGCATTACCTCTGTTATTCCTGCATACCGAGACTTCAGCGGACTGGTCCTTGTGAGTTCAAACCCAGCAATCTATCAGAGCGAAAAACCATCACATATAAACCTTGCACAAGCTAACTGCCCCTAACCGTGGACCAGTGCCTCACGCTCTCACCGATCGGTACCATGTACATTATGCCGGGCCAAAATAGGCGCATCGACATCGACATCGCTAGGCTGCATGCGCACAAACGTCGATCGTCGCTTTTAGGAAATAATTGCGCTGACATGCAACACTAGAAATGGGGCAGCTTGGCCCTGATTCGACCGTGTAACTTAGGCCCGAGGTGCAGTGCTAGCGTGTACTTGGCGATGGTGATTATACTATAGTAAGAGGTCGCCGCCCCATCAAAAGCTAGCTGTCGATAGCGTCTGCGCAGCCTATGTACTAGTTACGACAGCCCTAAGATTTATTTCAAGTACACGGGGCAAGAAACGCGAGTTATAGATACCGGTATCGTGTCTGTGCACCAAGTGAGCCATTTCGGGTAGTGAGCCACCCCAACGAGATTTTGACATGTTAGAAATTGTAAGGACAGACTTACGCACTAGTCATGTCTAGCCTAGTATACACGCTAGCTACTATAGGCTTAGACTCTCCTCCTCTTACTATATAGAGTTGACTCACTCCCTTCTTAGAGAGGTTGTCTACTATTGTCTCTACTACTAAATCCAAGAGTTATCCAACCAGTCTGTCCTTCTATGCCCGACGTCTGCCCTTACAGAATATCTGACAAGTATACTAAAGAATTAAGGCGTCACGTCACTACTTGAGAGGAAAATCTTGTATTATATTGGAAGAAAGAAAAATCCCCATCTTTTCATCGTCTTGATATAAACTTTCGTATCTTGCAAAGCCATAATCATGATATCATTGTACTTTTTACACTCCTTGCATCACATACTACCATGCCATCTTTAGCGTACTATTCCGACTGGGTGGTGAATCATGCATACAGCTAGCCAGAACATGAAAACGACGAGCCCATGACTGAATCAGTATCTGCAGTGCAGCTCTCCATGTCGAGCCCAAGAACTGAGTCCTGAGTCTCCGCCTGTGGTTGTTCGCGGGGCAAGTGTCCACCGGATGCGAGAACGCACATGGCCTCGGAAAAGGTATCGTTGTCCTCTTGGTGAGTGGCGTGGGTTCCGTCAAGACCGTATGACAATGGGAGCTCATCGTCGTAGAGAGCGTGGTTCATTTGGGCGCGGTGATGTGACAGTTCGCGGTCTTCACTGGACTGTCTGTACTGTGAAGCTGGGATGATGGAGATTCCGTCGTGATTGTCAGGTTCGGGGTCAGGATCAGCGATGTTTGCGTCGTTTTCTTTGTCGTCGTGTTCGTACTGCAAGGGCGATGCTGCAAGGGCTTCACGCGCGAGCTGATCTTCGAGCTTTTCGTAGAAGATTTTGAATGGCTTTCCGGGTAGGACGGGCCATGCATCGTGATCGTGACGGAAGTAGCGCTTCCCTGGAGGTAAGTGCCACACGTGCATACTTTCTCGGCGTCGAATGCCACCGTCTTGGGACGGATGGTGAGATGATGCTAGGGAGGATGTGTCGCCGGCAGTATCTGGATCGAGTCAGTAAGTTGCAAAAATTGTCAGGAGAGCTCAGTTGTATCCGTGTGGTTACCTTGGTCTTGGTTTCCACCGGAGCTGCTGGCGAGTGCAGGCTCTCTGTAAGATTCTGACTTATCAGAGTTGATGTATTGCACTTGCTCTCCCCCCGTATTGAACCCCGTAACCCCGCCATCTAAATCTGAATCGACTTTGAAAGGTGTATGGGCCAGCTTCCTACGCTTTTTGGTAGGTGCATGCTTCTCATCGTCGTCACTAGATATGACGAGGAACTTGTCTTGCGGATGAACATCCATGTTGTATGAGGTCTTTGGCTCTGAGACCTTGCGTGCAGAGCGTCGGGTGCCTTCCCTCGGAGTCAATCGCGTCTGAACTTGTACCTGCTTCTTGCCTTTGGCTGCTTTCTTGGATGGCCGCCCTTCAACTTCGCTATGCTCATCGCTCGATTCATCGGCACTCACATCGAAGCTGCAGGCTTCATTCGAGTCGTCAGAGTCAAAAACTCTCTCTTCTCCGTGCGCTGAACGACGTTTGGCAGCTTGAGAAGGTCGAATGCTATCGTCCATGGGATGGTACTTGACATCGTAGACAAGCTTACTTTGTGTTCGGTGGCGCAGGTTATGAGAAGAAGTAGTGATGTTAGATTCAGGCGGTGTAAGTGTGAGTTGTGGATTCTGAGGGCTGATCAAGTTGTCCAGATCAATGCCATCTGGGAGGCTAGCACTGCGGCGTTCCTTCTCAGGCAGAATATGCTGCGATTATTAGCATAGTAAAGAAGGGAAAAGAGGAACAATTACCGTGACTTTGACCGGATCGGCAACACGTTCATCGCCTTCCATAGGATGATCAATGGTGATTTTGCCATGATCAATTGCGCACTGCGAGTCGACCGAGATGGTCTCATCGACATCTCCACCACTCTTCTCCACCCCACTTACCCCATCACCCTCATCGTCAATGAAGTCCGAAAAGGCCAAAGAAAGCTGCGACATATTCGTCCTTAATCCTTCACTCTGCGTCAGCAGCGACAGTGTATGCGAGAGAAAAGCCACTGCAGAGTGAGTAGATGCAGCTTTGCAGCTCGCAAACTCGACAAAGATGCAGAGTACGCGACGGGACGCGACTGTGGACGGGTAGGGAAGGAGCAACCGGAGAGGATAAAGGACGCGCCTCTTCTCAAGCCGTTTCCGTGCCCTGCTAGGGTGGCGTCTTGACGCTGATCAGGGAGGGAAGGGACGGAGGAAGGAAGGAGCGACAGGCAGCGTTATCATGTTACAAGTCTCACTTCGCCTTCGCCTTCTCCGAGCAACAGTATCCGAGCATTGGATTGCTCAACGTCAGATGCACATAGCAATGATTATAAACGCCAGCCTCATGAACTCTGCATGCAAAGTCCAGCGTAGTAATGAGTGAGGACAATGTTCTCGCACGTCCCATAATCCATTAATTAAATATATCATCAAAACTAAGAGAAGACCAGACTTCCTTGTAAGCGAACGTAGGTAGTAGATGTACAGGTAGCCCAGTTCCTGTTGCAGCGAGCGAGTAAGCAAGCGAGCGTGTGTGTTCAGATAAAAAAAAGAGAAGTGTATACTGCTTCCATGCATGTATGTACCCAAACCAGCAGCCAACCCATGGTATATATGTATGATGCTCCCAGCCCGGTCCGTCCCCTGGAGTAAAGCAAAACGCCGCGCCAAGATGATGATGGTAATCGAGGTAGAAGAAAGAGACGACGATGGTGACGACGACTAGAATCGCTAAAACGCTCTCAAAAACGATAAAAGGGAAAGAAAACGAATGTCAGATTAGACAGGCGACCAAGGGTCGGTCAACCTCATCTGTTGAGACGTGATGTCAACCGAATGGGCGGTAACACAAAGTCATCCTCGTCATCCTCGTCATCGTCAACTTCAATATCGACAATCTTCGGTTGCACAGGTGCGGCAGAGGCGTTGGGGTCGGGTTTAGTCAGCGCCTCGGACTCTGGGATAGGCAGGGAGGTTTGCGGTAGTGTGCTTTTCCTATACGAGGGAATCTCGGGCTCAATCGACGACAAGGATGTATCCGAAGTTTCGTGGGCTTGTAGCTCGGGTACATCTTGCGACGAGTTGCGGGCGTTGCATTTTGCGACTTCGGTCTTTGCAGTTTCGAGGAGGGAGGTGAAGTGCTTCTGTACAGAGTCCAACTCTTTCCTGCAGTCGCCCTCGCGGAGGATGAGATGCGCGGCCTTTTCGCTGAGCTCTTGTGCTTGTTCTAGTGCCTTGTCTGTGGTATCGAATAGCTCGGGTGGTGTGGAGACGCCGCTGCTGACACCTAAGCGACCGCTTCTTCTGGCTGCAGATCGTGCGCGTAGGGACGACATGCGTGCTCGGTAGTTGACTCGTGAAAGGCTGACGTCTTCCTCTTCATCGTCGTCAATATCATCCTCGTCTTCGCTTGGCTCAGCAAGTGCTGCCATTTGGTTCATCTTGGCTTCCATTTTGGCCTTGCGCAGCATATGTCGACCAGTTCCAATTGCGCGTACAAGAAGTTCAAGCGACTTTTGTATATCCCCATCGTACTTTACAACAACCATTGTCCGGGGGTGGTGGCGCGCAGAGCCAGATACATGGCCTGAGGATACGGATAGCGAGCGTTTGCGACTTCCAAGGCCATCATCTGTGGGGCTTCCAGTAGCAGGCGCAGCGGTCTCATGGATGACGTCGAGTTTCTCCGGTCGTATCGAGGCGTTGGAAGCCGTTTGTTTCCCAAAAGGTGAGTGTGATATGGCTACTTTTTCATTCTCATGCTGCATGGCGGTAACGCGTTGGTCGATTCTCGCAATATCCTGGAGCCATTGCGGGATGTTGTCGTGCAGAAAGGCAAAGGACCTCTCAATGTCGGACATGGTGGGCGTCGGGCGGAGCGAGTTCGGATGCAAGCGGTGTAGCTAGCACGTGCGGTTGCAGGCGGCTTGTCGCATGCAGGTACGTGTGCGTCAAGGTCGGTGGTGCGCGTCGACCAGCGAGCAACGAAAAGGCCAGTTGGGTCGAGGCAGGCAAAGAGGCGTAAGAGAGGAGAGATGGTTAAGAGCGGGAGGCGTCGTGGGTTCGGGGCGAATGTGTAGTCGGCGGAGAACTAGTGGGACGGCGGGTAGTACTTAAGAGGAGACGACGGCTGGCGGGCAGGGGGGGTAGTGAGAGATGGTCGGGAAGAGCAGCGTCTGGTCTGGCAATATGCAAAGCGGGACACGGTCATACAGGTCGAGGGCGCATGAGAAGGGCAAGCAGGCTAAGACGGACTTGCAGCAGTGCGGGTGGTCTACGCTTCAAATCAAAAAGAGGAATGGGGTACCAAGGACGTGGTTCAGAGACGGGCATATCCCCGGCGGTCATGGAACAGGGCGTTCGGTCTCGGTGCAGAGACAACAGGCCTACGTAGACGCTGAATTGCCTCACTCGGCCGTCGTGACACGGCCGGCCTGGACGTCTGGACGTGGTGGGTCTTGCACATGGTAGACGGGGTACAAGATGTGGGAGATGCTTCAGCAACACATAGTTACAGTAGTCTAGGGACGGCGCGGAGAACAAACGGCCATGGCACGACTAGACTCCATCGACGTGTCGATCACTACTCACTACTCTAGCCTTGCACATGATCTCACATGACATGATACGTGGTCGGCCAGTCTTCTCCCCAGTGCTGACACGCCCACGTACCTAGCCCAAAGTCTGACCCAACTCTATTTGTTTGCTGTGGAGCTATTTGATAATATACCAGACAACAAGGCCTTCATGTTTGGAAAATAGCGAGGGCGTCAGTCACAGTCAAAGACGGCACACTATCCCACCATGACAGCTCGAAACCTCAAACTCTCCGACCACAAACGCCGTCAAGCCATTGCGCGTCTGCCCCCAAAGCCCGATGTAAGCGGCTATCCCCCCCAATCAACGACCAACCCATACGACGGAGTCGCCGTGTTCCCCAATCAGCAGTCAGCATCAGCATCAGCAGCCTCCACATTCCGTGCCGCAACGCCAGACAGACGCCTCAGCCGAAAGCGAGGTGCAAAAAAAAGAAAAGAAAAATTGCAATGCAGCCAGACACCTTTTTGCGCCTGAGACCGAGTGCGAGAGAAGGAGTCTGAATAATCCCACCAGCAAGCTTTTCCGCGACCAAAAAAAAATAAAAAATAAAAATAAACACATGGTACGTACGTAGTTTACTCTACCGTATACGAGCGAACTTGCCCCTCCCTTTGTCCACCATGGCTTGCACCCCCAATGGTGACACGTCCATGCACATCCACGACAGCCCACGTCCTCACACCCAAGACTGCGGATCCTTCTCGCTTTCGCATCCATCCATCCCCCTGCCCTGCCCTGCCCTACCCTTCCTATCCTACCCTACCATCCCAGCCCACCAACGAACCCTCGCACACACAGAACTAACCACGCCCCCAATCGCGAACACGACCCCGTAGAGCAAAAGCCAGGTGATGCCAAACTCTACCTACACCTGCACCATTTCCCTCGGCAGCGCCGCGGCCACATTTGTTGTGGGGGAAAGCGAATGGGTACTGTAACCTACGGTAGGGGGGCTAGCTAAGGCTAGGCGAACGCTTGAAATGGCTAGGAATAGCAGCGGTTTTTTTTTTGGGGGGGGGGGCCTTTGATGGAAATGCGGGTAGGGCTCTACGCACCGCACCGCCCGCACTTGCACTGCAGTATCGAGACGGGGGGACGGGGACTCTATTTGTTTCGTTTTGGCGGCACTGTACCAGTATTTACTTACATATCTATCCCTCTACATTACGGTACATGGCCTAACTAACATCACATCCACTCTCTTACCTCACTTCAGCGTTCCCCCCTCCTCCGTCCGACCCCATTCCCCATGCCCACCCCATCCGCTCACCTACACAACCGGCTGCGGCCGAGCCTAAGCAGCACCACCCACCACCCACCACCCCTGCCCCTCCCCTCAGCCTCCGTCCTGCCTATCAACACCGCAGGTTCCCCAGCTAAACAACCACGACGCCCCAATATCTCGGCCGCGCGCCCCCTCCCCCCTTCAAACTCAATCGCACCAACTCGACATCAACACTACTGTCATGCGCGTGTCGATTTCGTATTTCGTATTTCTCGCCGCGAGACGATGATGACCACATGTGCACGAGAGGAGAAAATAACGGGGGGGTTTTTCACTCGAGCTTGTCCTGTCCTGTCCTGTTTTGTCTGCTCGCTGCCGCTGATAACTAAACAAACATGCCAACTAGCAGCCCCATGCCTAGCCGGAACATTTGCGTCTAAAAGCAAGCGACGACATGGGGCGAGGGGCGGCGGCGTGGCTGGCCATTCCTTCGTCATTGTTGCTCGCCGACCTGGACCAGATTGTGGGGAAAAGGGCTTTGTTGAGGGGGAGTGTGCTTGCAGGTTTGGGTTTGCACATGGCGTGGATTGAGACCTTTGCCCCGGCCGGTACTGGCAGCACCGCTGACACGTGATTGCAACCTGCGTCGGAGCTATGTACCTATGTGACATGTGATGCGATTTGTGCAGGGCAGAACAAGGTACATAGACGTTGCCGTTGAAATGTGCACGTTTGCGACATGAGTCGTCGAGGTCATTTAGGCCGTCTGCCGTAGTTCGTCGGAGAGTCGCAATGCCGGGTCATCCCTGGGACCGCACATGGCGAGTTATCAACACATTGCTGGGGAAATGCTCATTTCAAACGTTTATATTAATTTCATTCAAGCTTAATGATAACAATGTTTCCACATGCTAATGTTAGTCTCAAGGCCAAAGCTCCTCGGTTCTCCATCCACCATTCGCCTTTGCACTCTCGTCGAATGTGTACCTGTACCTCCGTCCCTTCTCCGGGTCGCTGAGGTCAGTCTGCTCCACCTCATCGGGAACAATCACCACAAGACGGAAATTCTTGCGCGCAACCGCATCATTTAGATCATCTGCTTTAGAGCCCAGTGCCAGATTCTTATCATCATAAGGTTCCGACACACGCTGACCGGGTGGTGGATTCTTGAACGAGCCTATTCACAGCCACAATTAGCCAAACTCTCTCACAATCAACACACATTAACAACATACCCTTGATGCCCGGACTTTGGTTCCCAAAAAACCCCGTAACCTCCCTCTCCCAACTAAACTCGCCCTCCTTGCCCTCCTGCACAACCCTCATCCGTTTACCCACCTCACTCTTCACAGTCCTAACCCCACTGCTCTCCTCATCCCTCTCCACATCATCCGCAATCACAAACGCCCTACCCTTGACCCGCCACTGCGTCCCCTTCTCCGCAATCCAATACACGGCTTCCACGGGGCCACCACCCCCACTACCCTGTATCTGCGCCTTGCTCTCCGCGTGACCCGCGCTCGTCGCAAATATCTGGCCAACCTTCTCCATGCGCACGTCCGTCGTGAAGGTGGGGCAGTCGCTTTGGTAGACGGCCGGGTTGCGCGGCGCCGTGTTGTGCTTGTTTTCGGGGAGCTCGGCGAAGAAGCCGCGGTGGATGCAGTAGCGGACGCGGGGCACGAGGGGCGTGGGAGAGCCGCTGGGGGCGGTGGCCAGCGTCCCGAGGACGAACTCGGGCGACTTGAGCGTGCTGAGGTGCGAGTTGAAGAGTGCCTTCCATGGGGCGGGAGGCAGCGCCGTTGCGGAGGGTGTCGTGGTCGACATGCTGCGTAGGAGACGCGTGAGGCGGTGGGATGCTGTGCGTGAAGCTATGGTTGCTTGTTGTGAAAGGGTATGGATTTGTGAACGTGTTAGTGGTAGGATTGGGACGAGAGTCAATTGACATGTGTGCTGCTGTTGTATTTGACCCGGTGCTGTAAACTGTTTCTACTACTGGGGGAATGATGTCGTCATCACCCACATGTCGCAGAGTCAATGAGGTCAAGCCTTTCTTTGCTTTGTTTGGACTAATGCACGCAATGGCTAGAATATTACTAGTAAATGTGCAATAATGGATATCTCTCTCTTGCGCGCATGGTAGTAGGTGATGAGGTATACTGTGGGTATCTAGTGTTTGAGCGATACGCGACAGATGCTGTTGAGTCCAGTCAAACCAATCAGCAAACATGGCACGTCAATTACCACTTACAGCTCAGCATTCGGTCAACCGACCACGATGAAAACATTTACATACATGTTAAGGCTGCGACTAGACTCTGCTCGTAACCTCCCGCACAACACCGACCTT
This sequence comes from Pyrenophora teres f. maculata, assembly GCA_014334815.1. Lineage (NCBI taxonomy): Eukaryota > Fungi > Ascomycota > Dothideomycetes > Pleosporales > Pleosporaceae > Pyrenophora > Pyrenophora teres. The sequence continues at coordinate 3,114,388 of CP060573.1, read as the reverse complement.
CTAGACTCCACTCTACTCCCGTCCCACCTCATGCACCGGCAACCAGGATACCCCACCTGGCACATGCCAGCCACGCTACACAGCATCGCAGCGCCTCCGAGACCCTTCACCAAGTCAAGATCTATGTACCACCATGTACTCACTACTCCACCCATTTGACGTGACACACGTCGGCGACCTGAACCACGTCGCTTAGTACAATTGGCAATTGTCTTGCTTGCTCGCACACCTAACCCCAAAAAGAGACCGAATCATCTCGGCGCGTACAAGAGAGATTGATACGTCATGGTAGGTAATGTATTGTGATACTTTGGTATACCATAGTCTTTGCGAGTGTACAATAAACTGCCTCTTAATAACGCGCGTGCGCATAAGGCCTCTTCCTAGCCATACAGTACCTAGGCCTTCTTGAAGAAATTGGCGATACTGCCCTGACCCTTCTTGCCCGCGTTCTTTCCCTTTGCTGTGCTCGCAGGCTTCGGCGCCGGCTTGGTCTTCTTCGGTACAGGTTCGTCTTCTGAGAAAGACTCCCAGACGAACTCTTCTTTAGTCACTGTATACTGTTAGTCGTAATCATGCAGGCCTGCGAGAACTACTTACCGAGGTAACCGTCCTCATCCTTGACCTTCTTCTTCTTCATCACTCGTCTTCGGCCTCTTCGTCGGCCATTGCTAACGGTGACTGTATCTTCGCCCTCATCTGCTTGAGGCTCATCCACTGTAGCTGGTGCAGTAGCTTCAGCCGGTGCATCTGTTGCAGCCGGGGCATCAGGCATTTCTTCGTCTATTAAAGTTAGACAGTAAACAGGAGAAAGCTAACATCAACTCACCATCATCGTCCATCATCTTGCGGAGTCGCTCGGCTCGTTCCTCTCGAGCTTTGCGGGCAACCTCATTCTTCTCTTCGTCAATCTTGATTTCAGGTTCATCATCGGGATCCCCTTCATCCTCTGACATGCCTTGCATTGGTTCTGGCTATGTTAGCTTTGTAGCATCGAGCATAGATGAAGGGGTACCTGCCGTCTTCAACCGGTGCAGGCGTAGACTCCTTTGACTTCTCGGCCTCCTTTGGCTTGGATTTCGCCTTTGCAAATGACTTGAATATATCGCTCGTCGCCTTGTCCTTTTTCGCCCCAGATTTGGAATCTTGTTTCTTGAGAGCAGCCGAACCCGTAGATGGTTGAGGAGTTGAACGTCCTGACGCGTTCTCCTCAGAGGCGCTTCCTCTCCGCGCAGGTGCAGGCGCAGGCGCTTCTTTCTCCTTTGTACGAATCGTCGCAGTGGCCTTGGTAGCAGGTTTCGGAACAGGCTTCGCGGTGGGTTTCGACGTGGTAGCAGCATTGGGACGGGCATACTTCGCAGTCCTTCTCTACGTCATATTAGCTTCTACATGTTTACGGCGTAGGATGCGACTCTTACCTTGATGTACTGGTTCCGGATTGAACCATACATACTCCATCTCTCCAAAGGATCCTCATTTGCATACTCTTTCCCGGCTTCGTGGTTGCACATGGACAGCACCCCGAGAATCTGCCTTGTTTAGTATGACCCATGCACTATCCAATTGCTTCATACCTCGATCGGTCCAGGCTCCACACTATATACATGAACACAAGCTCCCTCTTCAAACTCAGCGCGGGTGTCTGTCATAGCCGTCAGTCGCATTTTCCAGGTGGCCAGTACAAAACGTACCGTCCAAGTCTTCTTCCTGGACCAAAACAACATGTGTCTCCCTCACACCTCTTGGTGCTGGCGTGTCTTCGTCGTCAGAGTCGCTCGCAAAGTCGGAATCATCAGACTCATCAGACTTCATTTCGGTGTCTTTGGTGCTCCGGTTGTTGACGCCATTGGACCTTTCGGGTCTTCGGGGTGTACCCGTAATAAGGTAGGTGGCATGGACAGAGCCTGGCTTCCGTGCATTCTGTTTCTTGTGAAACTCAAAGAGCATCCTATATCATGTGAGCTGATGCCCGCATCTGGTCGCAACTCAACTGACCGTTTCGCCGTATTGACATTAGTCTTGAGCGCCCTACTAAGCAGCCTATAAGTCACTGGCTTGTGCTCTGTAAGCACTCGTGCGGCCAGGTAGTCCTTGTACTGCTCTTCTGCCATTGCGACTGTCGTTGGCGCCGACGCTGCTGTTGTAGTCGTGGTAGTGGCAGAAGGTGTGAAGCGCGTCGCGGGGCTGACTCGGAATCACGCGTCGTGCTTTTCCCTTTCTTACCCACATGACTCGAATGACAAGGCACCATCGTCAGCAGTCCTAGTCACCACCACTCGCAAATAAAACAATCATGAGCACCGGCGAAGACGACGATCTAAAACTGCAGCGTGCCTCGGCGTCGCTTTTGTCCGATCTCACCAAGCTCATTCCCCGGCTCCTTCGTAAACGCCAACATGGTTCGTCATCAGGCCATGTCCGCCACCATGTCAGAACAGCGGACATGTATAAAGCTTGCAGTCTAGTATGAGCTCAATGCGCCTGCGTCATTGCAGCTTCGCTGACTCCCCTTAGATTGAGCCGTTTCAAGAGGACCCCCAAATCCTAGATACTCACCTCAAGAACTTCATTCCGCCACTGGTTGCTACTTACCTCGACGTGATTTCACTGGGTACCAAAGAAGAGCCGAAAGATGGCTTTGTGCCTCTGGCGCATGCCATATGCTACATCTTGAACACATTCTGCAAAGTTCGAGGCGAGAAGGTCATCAAAGGCTTCTTCAATAACGAGCCACGTTATCTCGAACTAATCCTATCTGAATTGGAGGCCAGTGACGACACAGATCCTGAGAGCGACATTGCAATTAAACAAGCAGCAAGCCGGCCATGGATCCAGCGTTATGTGCTGCTATCATGGTTGTCCCAGTTGCTGCTGGCGCCTTTCCCTCTAGAGTCCATGTCTAGCCTCCAATCATCAGCAGAGGCACCAGCAGCTCTTGGGTTGCAACTGCCTCCAGAGCTACCCGGGGTAACCATCCGTGTACTCTCCATTTGCATATCAAGACTTGGATCTCCAACAAAAGAGAGAAACGCTGCTGCAGTCCTCTTGGTCAAGATGTGTGTGCGACCCGACATGCAGAAGCTTGGGTTACTAGATGCCATGGTTCAGTGGTCGCTCTCGTTCTTCTCAAAAATCTCCGAGGATCAAGTCGACATACACCAGTGCCTTGGTATGTTGTCATTTCTATCTGGTTTATTAGCATCCGCCACCAACGACGAGCTCGGTCCTTTCCTCGCGACCATCTACCAGTCTTGTAGGAGGATCATCGATCAAGAAAGCCTTGCTTTTGTCAGATCCTCGGCTGTAGCTCGCAAGCTGGTTGTCAAGAGTCTGCGCAATATCACAATCCATTGTCTCCAGGCGACGTCTACCCTCCCGGGGCTCGATCCGACAATAGTACTGGAAGAGGTCATTGAATACCTTCTCGAAGCGCTTGCGGATGGCGACACTCCAGTCAGATATGGTGCAAGCAAGGCACTCAGCATGATTACTCTCAAGCTAGATACTGAGATGGCCGGCGAAGTAATTGAGGCGCGATTCTTGGCTCACTCACTGAGAATATCTACTGGCAAGGCTCCAAACGGAATTTGAACAGTGTAAATCCACTTCAATGGCATGGATTGACTTTGACGCTGGCACAACTACTTTATCGGAAAGCCATCTCAACAGACCACTTGTCCGACGTGCTCAATGCCCTTCTCTACTCTCCCTTAGTTTTGAGCAACGATCACCTACTGGCGGATCCATCGGTACAAACGTACGTGATGCGGCTTGCTTCGGTATCTGGGCGCTATCGCGACGCTACCCTACGGCAGATCTTCTTGCTGTAGAAACCGCGTCGATTCGGGCTTCAGAGCATCTCAAATCACTGCACGTTCCTCAAGTTTTGGCAATCGAACTGGTAGTTGCTGCGTGCTTAGACCCGGCCGGCAACATCAGAAGAGGGTCATCCGCTGCACTTCAAGAGCTTATAGGTCGACACCCAAACACGATCGAAGAAGGCATACCGCTTGTGCAGATTGTAGACTTCCATGCTGTCGGGCTCCGTCAACGAGCCATGTGCGATGTAGCGATCAAGGCTGGCAAATTACAACCACTGTATTGGGAGGCGCTATTTGAGGGTTTACTAGAATGGCGAGGTACCGGCTCGCTAGACGCAGACTCACGCTTGTTTGCAGCAGAAGCTATAGGTTCCTTATCTGTTGGCCGATCTTCAAGCGTAATACAGCGCATGACAAATCAAGTCTGCAACAAGCTTGCTGCGTTGCGACCTAGGGAAGTGGAAGAACGTCAAGGTTTGGTATCGGCTCTTGCAGCTCTCGTAAACAAAAGAGGAGGCGTACCAGACGGCGATGAGCGTGACACCTTAGACGCATCACTTCTGCATCTCTGGGCGCTTCTGACAGGCGATTTGAGGTTGGAAGATAAAGCGTTTACATCACCAGCACTGCGACCGCAGTTTACGGCATCTTCGGTATGCGCATTCATCGGCGCTATGGCTAGCCTAACTATCGATACCTCCAATGACCTTTGGCCTTCAGACTTGCCCTTCGCAGAGATTTGCAGTTTGCTGAATCTGTGTCTTGCTCGTCACGAAGAACCAGTTCTAGAAGCCATAACAAACGCTGCGCCAGCCATTGTCTCCCTGCTTGCCAAGATACCAGGGGCGGACATTAACAGCGTTCTGTCTGCGTGGCTGACTAGGCTAGAGAACGAAGCGTCATACAACGGCCTTCGTTGCTCCGGACATGCTATTGCGCTCGGTGCTGCGGACTGCAGTCTGGGTGGGTTCGTAACAAATCCTGGAATCGAAGATATTCAGCGACGCATTGTCAAGGTGCTCACGTTCAGGTGCACTTCAGCTGTTGCGATCGAGGCTCGAACGGTCGCTCTGAGGGCTTTGGGTAGTTTGTTGAGCGGAAAAGCCTCGCAACCAGGTCGCTTCGCCTCTGATGTGGAAATCCAAGTAAGGAGTGCGCTTCATATTGCCCTTAACGACTACACAATCACAGAACGGGGTGACGTTGGATCACTCGTTCGACTGGAAGCCGTGAATACGGTTCGATTGGCGTGGGCGTCTGGATTACTCACCTCAGCCCACGACAAGCCAGATGATGAGATCTATGCCGACATCCTACGGCTATCTCTAGAGAAGCTAGACAAGATGAGAGTGAAAGCTACACAGGCTCTGCAATTCAAGTGCGGCAGCACTGCAACAACAGACGACGTATCCAGCAAAGCCTATTTCTCAGTTGCGCTCGCTTCATTGCAGTCAACAATAAGTCCCATCATCAAGGAGGCTGTTTGTATTGGTTTTGTAAGCTCTGCAGGCATGGGCTCAGAGTCTGTAGTGCAGCACTCAAGATCAGCCTTGGTAGACTTTGCCGACACGTTGCCCGAAGAGAGTGCCCCAGATGTTCAAACCTTTACTTTGGGTGATCTCACAAATTGCTTGCTATCGATTCTTAAGAGCAACCTTGACAACGAAAGAATCTTGCTTCCGTTGTTGGAGGTGGTTGCATTCCTGTTCGATATGCAGGTTGTGCAACGCCTGCAACAGACGTCATTCAAGTATATACAGCTCTTTGCGCACAGGATGCATCAGCTAACATATTTAGCTTCCGAGTTCTTCTCTCGTACACACAGAAAGCACACTTCAAATCAACGCACATGCAGAAGCTCCATCTCGCCCTCGACGTCTATCGAGGATTAGGTGTGATCAAATCAACACGCACTGAAACGCTCACAAAGGTCGTCAGCATGCTTCTACATCCGTTCCCCAAGGTACGTGCACGAGCCAGGGGCTCAGTACAACGAATCTAACAGCCGTATAGATACGCATCACAGCAGCAGAAGCGTTATGGTTCCTGACGCATGAGGAGGAGTTGAAGCGACATGACTGGAGCCTACCCCCGAAGAGCCTGCACCCTGCAGTCGATGCAATAAAAGCGAAAGTCACAGCAACCGGAGCTCAGTAACATGGGGTTAAGAAAGCACGCAATATAGGGAATATGATGACTATGTTATGACGATGAAATTTCACGTCAAGGGACTCGGAATTCGGGTGCGTCTGGAGAGGGTCATGGTGGTTTACAAGAGGTGTTGAAAGGGATAGACGCAGGGCTAGGAGCACAAGATATGGAACCTTTATTCGGGATGGCGGCATTGGTTGTGACCAGGCAGCCTCCTCACCCAAGAACAACGATGCTCCTTTTGGCCATGATGATGATGGTGATGATGATGATGATGACTGGTGATGCTGCCGTGGGTCAGGCTCGCACTACCCGTGGCTGCGGAGGCTGATGGGTTGGCGGGGTCATGCATCTTTCCCCCGCTCGCTTATTGGTCTCTTTTGCTGCGTCTTCCCGCACACGAGACAAAACGCCGCAACGCGTGCGCACATGCGAAGCTTTGTTTATTATACTGTGACCTGGCCGCCTCGCTTGATTCCGGACTGCAAGGCGACGTGGTGCCTGTGCTGCTTGCTGCCTTTTTTCTGTTCTTGCCCGTCATTGTTCATGCTACGGCTTTGGACTCGCCTTCACCTTCACCTTCACCTTCACCTCGATCCATCCACCCCCACTTGCACACAACTCACCGCCCACATTGCAAAATCAGTGTGTGGTCGGGCCCCGTCCAGCGGCTAACCAGAGAGAGAGCTCGGTGGCCCGTGACATCATCGTTTACTCCCAAGGTATGTAAGGCGACAGATTTTTCGTTTGCATTTTCACCCTCTGCCCTAGTCGGTCTTATTGTTGTAGGTACATACAACAAGGCTGCAGGCTGCACTAGTTTGCTCCAATTCGACTGACGCCTGATTGTCCCTCCAGGCCCGTCTGCTTGAAGCTGTTCTGACTCAGGGCGGCCATCGTTGTTCCCGCGACCTGCCAAGCTGAAGGATCCCTGTTGCTTGTCCCCTACGAGAGCTTCAAAGTTCGGTCGCGTCACAAAGATATTCTACTTTCACTCATTCACCGGCCACGACCCTCACCAAATTGGCGTGGCCGGCCCAGCCCTTCACTACAATAGCAAACCCTCGCACTTAAGCTCACCTCTCTCCTCCATGACCGCCTCACCCCACCCGTGCCTTCTTCTCTGTACACCGACTTCTCCTGTCTCGCGACCACCATTGCTACACTTGTCAACTTCAACATGGCCACCCGAAGGCAGCGAGCAAACTCGCCAGAGTTCCCCATCCTAGACGCCAATGCCCTTTATGCCAGTACCATTCGCGGCGATGGTGAGCCTAACCTCCCTTTTCTGCCTGCTTCGCCGCTAACCATGTCCAAGGCAACTGTCTGTTCAACGCCCTGTCCGATCAGCTGTGTGGCGACCAGGGGCTAAACAAGACGCTGCGGGCAGCCACCATCGAACACATGAAGGAGAATGCAGACTTCTACCGCCAGTACATGGCCGTCAACAACGTGCGCCGCAACCCCAAACGCAAGACTGCCGCAGCAGCCAAGCGGGTCGACAACACCTACTACACCGACCAGCAGCTGCAGCTGCAGTTTGAAGAGCATGTCGAGAAGATGGGTCAGCCTGGCGAGTGGGCCGACAACATGGAAGTCTCGGCCTTTGCCTCTGCTCTCAACGTCCACGTCCGTCTCTGGCAGCACGACTACACCTATCTGTTCTCGCCCCGCGATTACTACAGCTCCGACGAGCATCTCACTGGTGAAGATACCCGCCAAACCCTGCATATTGCCTACCACGTAAGCTTGGTCATGTTCGCTACCCCGCCGGCATAATACTGACGTAGTTTAGACCTGGGAGCACTACTCATCTGTCCGCAACATTGCTGGTCCCCACACTGGCCCGCCCAACGTCAACGTTGTGCCCAAGGTTGTTTCAAAGAAGCGTCCCAGCCCCAGCGTCGATGGAGATGATGACGACCAGGGCCGTCGCTCTCGCAAGCGTCGCTCGCCTTTGCCTCTCTTCGACTCGGACTCGACGCCCGAAGGCACCGCTGAGAGCTCGTCAGACGAGTCCAACGGCTTCGCAGCGTCGCAGCAGTCCAAGATTGAGATGCCGCTGCCCGAACCTGTGAAGCCTCAGAAACTCACCATCAAGCTCCGTTGTCTCCGCACCTCGGATGTCTCAACTCCTGCCTCGTCCCGCCCCTCATCTCGCGCGGCTACTCCAGCCCCGCCCCTTGCCCAATCATCAGAGTCTAAGAAGACAACCAAGGTAGCACCCACCCCCACCAAGACTACCATTCCCATCACCCCGAAGAAGCTTGTGGTTGCATCTCCTATCCCCGTCACGCCCAAGAAGACGGCATCGGTAGCATCTTCTACCCCTGGCAAGGCACTGGCAGTGCTCCCTGTCGTGACCACGCCCAACAAGACGGTATCGATGGCATCTCCTACCCCTGCCATGGCAGAGACCACTCCCAAGCTCATGACTCCCAAGACGGCTCTGGTAGCCTCGCCCACAGCGGCGTTGGCAGCAACCGCACCTACCCCGACTACCCCCACCACGCCCATCACACCCCCCGTGACGGCGCTATAGACGAACATGCCGACTATCTCAAACATACGAGAACGCCGGCTCTAACGACCATTGAACGAACACATCAGTTCCACGGTTGACGACACGCGATGACGACGATGATACCCCAGCATATATAACCATTGGGCGCTTATTCTTCACTAAACTTCCTGGGTTCCTTACTCTTCTTACCTCAACTTCCTTACTTTCCTTTTTTCTTCTTTTCTTAACTACTACTACTACTACTCTTTTCTCTCTTGCATAGCATATGAGCATCAGGCACTCTCTCTCTCATATATACATTCACGGTTTTCAAACATCGTTGCATATATGCCGGCTTGATCCGGGACGGTTAGGTGCCAAAGTGCTTGGGCCTGCCGTCTGTTCAACTGGCTTTTGGCGTTTTTGGGAGGTAGGGTGGCTTGATCTTTGCTTGTGTCGAGGGGGTGGATGCATGCATGCATGGAGGGAGGGATGGATGGATGGCATGGTATATGAACCGAGTTGAGCTGAACTGAGCTGAATGAAATGAGCATTACGATTGAGAAATATATGATGACGTTGCTTGACACGTTTTGAAATGCATGTCATTCACATTACTGAATTTTGAAGTGTTGGATATTGTGAATGCCGCATTTTGTGAAAGAAGGAAAAAAAACGTCTACTCTTGTGGAAGAACATGAAAACATGTCCGTCTTTATCTGATATTCAGACATGTATGAATTGAACAGCGCAAACCGCCACGTCTTCCACCGGCATCCCCATGAAGATGATGAAGAAGAACATAATACACACATGCCTAGTCAAGTCAAATAACCTTTCCAACCCCCACAACCCACAACGCACGCCCTACTCAAACCCCTCATCAACCTTGTCCCTCCCCCCGGCCTCGCCCTCCCTCCTCTCCACCGCCAACGCCGCCGGACTCAACGGCCCCACACCACCCAGGCCCAAGCCCTCGCCCGCCACCATCAAACTCTTCCTTTTGGCCCTGGGACTCTTATCCAAGGCTTCCATTTCCTCCTCTGTTTCTGGGCTCTTTGTGATGCTGCGTCTGAGATCCAGCTCGGCACCTTGTACATGGTGGCTACCGCGTCGAGCCGCTGCGTCGAGCGCGTTGTCGTTGTCGTTGTTGTTGTTGTCGTTTTCATTGTCGTCGTCGTTGTCGTCGTCGTCATGGCCGGTGTAGCCTTGGTTCTGGAGTCGAAGACCCATAATGTGTTGGCGCAACGAGTCGACAAAACGCTGCATGTCGTCAAAAGGTAGCTTGCCGACCGTGGTGGCGAGACCGACGCCGCGGCCGGGTGTGTGTTCGATGCGCGTGTTGAAGAGTGCGAGTGCCGTGTCGAGGGCGCGTTCAGCTTGAACGGCTTTTTCCTGTTGGAACCAATTCTGGGCTGCGAGGACGGCCCAGAGGGCTGCTTTGCGGCGGCGGGATCCTAGTTTGTAGAATCCGGCGCCGGTACGGATGGCGTAGCAGGCGGATATGCGCTCCGTGATGAGGGCGTGGCCTGCGGGGCCCACGAGGTGTGTATCTAGGATACGGGTTGCCCAGCGTGCGGCGTCGTCTGCGGCGGCTGGACCACGGAGACGAAGGAGTTCGAAGCTGAGGACTAGGGTGCGGAGGGCGTAGTACGGGGCTGCCGAACGCTGGCGGTCGGTGTAGGAGTAACTCGCCGCCTCGATCCATGCGTCGATATTCTCCGCGCGGGTTTTAGGTGTTGAAGCCAGTGGTTGGGGGTTCATGAGAGCGGATAGGGCAGCCATTTCAGCGGCGCCGGCGTAGTGGCGCCAGGCCTTGTCGTTTTGGAAATCTGTTCGCAAGATGTCGTAGGTGCTAAGAGCGAGCTTCCAGTCACGTAGCATGAAGCAGTAGTCTGCTAGGCGGCGCATTATGGCTTCTGGGGCGTCTGGGCGATAGAAGCCTTGCAGGCTGTCATAGTTCGAGTTGCTGGAGATTGTGGATGAGGACGACGAGCTGGTGCGGGAGCTGCCAAAGGGGGTCCAGCGTTTAGAGAGGGACATGAAGCGGCCGGAGAGACCGCGACGGCGAGATAGAATTTGCTCGTTCCATGTCGCGACGCTGCGTTCCATGTTGGGGATTATGGATTGCGTTACTAGTTCGCGGATGAAGGTGCGAAGACTGCTGATGTCCGAGTCGGGGAAGTAAGGGGCTGGGTCTGTGATGTCGTCTGCGGTTTCTATTCGAGGGTGAGTATTTGTAGGAGTAAGGGGTTCAAGGAGACGTACCTCGTCGTTGAATCTCTGCCAACTCCTCCGACGCAGACATCCACTCGCACGTCGGTAGACGCACACTATCATCATCCGAAGCTATGCATTGCTGGCTCTTGAGCCGCAAAAGGTGGCAGTGTAGTCCGAAATGGCGTTTCATCGAATCAAATGTCTGGTTCGACTTTGCAATGTCGCCCGTTTCCTCATCATGTATTAAGACGTAATATCGTAAGAAGTCGTTTTCGACCCATTGCGGAAACCGCAGGTCGCCGTCATGCTGCCTATTGTACAGTCTACGTAGCTCTTCTATTGGGTGGGGGTTGCGCGAGCTGATGGCTATTATGCCAGCTACGGGGTGGGAGAATGTCTCGTGGGGTACTACGGGCAGTCCAGAAAGTAGACGGCGGAGATATAGGGTGTGAAAGGGGGATGATGTGCTGTCTGTCTGCGGCACAGGGGCGTCGCCCTTGTTCATGTAGTCGGGCACGGCGTCTTGTCTGTTGAACTCGGAGTACTGCAGATGACGATCCACGAGCTCTTCAATCTGCGAGACATCACCACCGGTCCGCCTTGGCCGTCGTATAGAGCTTGTCGAAGTCCGCTGTCCTCCCGAGTCTACCCGCAAGTCGGGATATGCATCGTCGACGCCGATGAAGCGCACGCCAAAGTCGTCCCAGCTCTTGCTCGCCCCATTGCTATCTCTTATAGTGACCTTTCCCGGTACGGATTCGCCAAATGGCCGTAGTAGCTGCAAGAGTCCCCCCTCCAACCCCTTGTCACGTATCAACTCATCCGTCTGCGCATCCGCGAGGACAGCGACACATGGCACAAAGGCCTGCTGGATCAGCGTACGGTACTCGTCTGATACACCTGGTGGCAGACTACTGGGCGTACCTGACCCGCTCAACCGCGACCCCGGCGAGAAGACTGAGCCCTGGACAGTACTCTGCTTGGGCGTTGCGGCACCCGAGTTGGGGCGCGACGTGGAGATGCTCGTCGTGGATTCAAACAGCTTAGACAGGCTCGGGTTTGAGCGGCGGTAGGGCAGGTCGGCGAGTGACGAGGCAGGCGAGGCGCGCTGTCTAGGCAGGACCATAGAGGCCTCGATATCGGCCGGGTACTTTGGGAGTTTCGGCGTGGCATCTTGAGGCGGCGTCATGGAGGCTAGGGCGATGCGCCCGCGGGGTTCTGGATGCGCGCGGAAGGTCTGAGGCCGTCGGCATGTATCCTGCTTGTCCTCTTTGTCGTCGACGCGGGCTGGCGGCAGGAAACGCTTAATTGCACATGCGAGCCGGGTTGTAGTTGGGCGAGTGTGACCATGTTGGGTGATGCTGCATCGTCGCCGTTGCGGCCGCTGCGCTTTGTGAGTGGACGAAATGCCGCCTCTTCCTCCGGGAACTTTGTCCCTCACTGTTTTGCAGCAAAGTCAAAACACACTTTCCACTCTTCAAGTCTGTCCTTACTGGACATTCACTGTACATTTCAGTCAACGAGCTTTTCCACTTCTTTTCTGACTCATACGCATGTCGTGGGTGAGTCGAGCCTGCCGCGTTTGCTCACCACACACAATCTCACGTCTGTATAAACGTGACTTGCTTGCACTCACCATTCGACCCCTCCATACCGCCACACTTTCTCTCTCCCACCAAATAACTCGCATGTCCCGAGGCAGCTCTCCGGAACTGCAACCACCGAGCCCCAAACGGCGCCGAATTGTTGCACCGACTCAATTCATCCAGCCTTACGGGACGACCATGGCCTCGGAGAATGCCCCATCAGTCCAACTGGAACTAACTGAAGTCGAGACCAAGCTAAGACAGCTGTTGCTCGATGTTGCTGCTTACATTGACGAGGCCCCTTCCAATGGAGACGCTACTGCTGTGCAGGTACCAGAGCAACTTGCAAAAGAAAAAATCACGCTGCGTTGGACGGGAGGATGGGTGCGAGACAAGCTCCTAAAAGTCGGCAGCAACGACATTGATGTTGCCATCAACAAGATGACCGGGGAGCACTTTGGTCTGAAGATGCAAGAGTATCTTGAAATCCCAGGCAATGCAGAGAAACACGGCCTCATTGAACCCAACGATGACCTCAATGCACGCGACAAGACCAAGAAGATTGCTCCGGGTCTGCACAAGATTGAGGCGAACCCTGAAAAGTCAAAGAACCTCGAAACAGCCACGACTAAAATCATGGGCATTGACTTGGACCTGGTCAACCTGAGAAAAGAGACTTATAATGAAGTCTCTCGCAATCCGCAGATGGAGTTTGGTACAGCTGAAGAAGACGCCATGCGCCGGGATGCTACCGTGAACGCCATGTTCTACAATCTCCACACATGCCAGGTTGAGGACTTTACAGGCCGTGGACATGACGACATGGCTGCCAAGATCATTCGAACGCCGTTGGAGCCCTATCAGACATTCAAGGATGATCCTTTGCGAGTACTCCGGCTGATTCGCTTCGCTAGCCGTCTCGACTACACTATCGAGCCCGAGACTGCAAAGGCCATGGGGAATGCAGACATCCAGGATGTGCTGAAGATCAAGATCCGCCGGGAGCGAGTCGGCATAGAACTCGAGAAGATGCTCAAGGGTCCCCGGCCGCGTATGGCTTTGGAGCTGATTGACCGCTTTGGCCTGTACCGGACTGTCTTTACAGACCCGACGCGCGTGTTGCCTACTGAACCCGAAACAGCCTACTTTACGCGTGCGTACGAATTTGTTGAAACGGTTGTGAAGAAAAGTGGCGAGGTACCCACTGTTATCCCAAACACTCTCTTGAGAAACGAGGATGAAAAGTACCTGGCTTGGGTCTGCGCTACGATGATGCCCTGGGCTGATGCGCCCACTGTACCTCATCAGAAGCCCCTGCAGCGACCATACTTTATCGCTTATCTAGTTGCTCGCGAAGGTTTCAAGGCGCCAAACAAGATCTGTGACACTGTTGCCACATCCTTGAGCAACGGCGAGGAGATTCGTAACCTTGTCGCTCAGTGTGCAAAAGGCCTTGGGCGACCTGATAGCGTTGACCCGACCAATGATGGCACAGCCAGGGATACTCTGGGAATGGCTATCCGCCGGTGGGGCTCTACATGGAGAACGCAAGTCTTGTTCAACCTGGTCTACGAGGTTGTGCTAGGACGTGTATCCAAAGAAGGTATGTCGCGATCAATGCCTTGAATTGTGCATCTGCTGATCGTGTACAGAACTTGTCCGTTCCTATTCTAGCTTCCTCAATCGCGTCACCGAACTCGAGATCCTCGAAGCGGATACCTTCAGACCTCTGCTCAAAGGTACAGACCTTGCCAAGGCACTCGGCACAAAGCCTGGCCCTTGGATGAAGGACGCGCTCGATGTGGTCATGGCCTGGCAGCTACGCAACCCCGACGTCACGGACCCGGCCGCCGCTATCGAGGCCGTCAAGGCTTCTAGGGGTGAACAAACCGATAGTGAGCTTCCCCTTCGCCTGGCATCACACTTTCTTCAGCTTACCATTCCACCTCTCTTCCCGCAGAATAAGCCTAGGTCGAATGCACTGGAAGCTTCACGGCAACGGGCCCCGTGGAAAGAGGCAGGGAATCAATACGCGCTGGATTTGCTGGAGTGGACGATTGGCACACTAGGCCAAAAGTCGATAGAAGCAAAATGGCACTTCCTGATGCCACCCATACTCCAAATGATTGACGATGTCGAGGTGCAGTGGAAAGCAAAGGGCTGCCATATGCCTTGGTTTGCTCCTTGGACGGCTGCAGAAAGCAGGCGATGTGGACAGGTCCAAGACGGGGTCTAAGAAGGACTCTTCAAAAACTTTGTGCAGCGCACGGGATATCACAACATCTTTGCGGACGCTTTACTTCCCTTGTTTACGTATATCCCGTCGATAACACCGGAGCAAGAATCAGTCACACTGTTCAAAGAGGTCTTGGTTGCTGTAACTCTGCTCGCGCTGCTTCTCCCCGTGGATGCGAATAATGGCGACAACAGAGAGCAGTTCCTAGACAAGATCCTTGGTCAAGGCATACTCTCGCCCCTTGCGCACTTTCCTACGCCGTCGTCGTACCCCGAACTTGCTACGTTGATCGTGTGTCACGTGCCCGTGGTACAAGGTCACATGGGCATAGACACAGTCAAACACCTGCCCGACGTTGTACCGCTCCTGTCGGCGATGTTGCAAGAGCCGTTCGCACTCAGCCACGTACCGCTAGTAGATGGCACACTCTGTGCGCTACAGAGTGTCATGTTGAATGCTTGGCCCAGGGTCCACAACTACCGGGCAAATATCATGATGGGCTTGTGCGTGCTGTGGAAGACATGTCTAGAAGAGCAGAACAAGGCGGGTGGTCAAGACGTCGAGCGTGTCAAAATGCAGGTCAAGGACACGGTTGCGATGCTCGATGCGGTTATGCAAGCCAAGGAAGACGGGTTGGTGGATACGTGGAAACAGGAAAAACTGGACGTGGTTCAGGCAGCACCGGGGTTCGACGACTTGTTTGCAGAGTGCGTGACCAAGTAACGGTTAGATTGTGACCCATGTTGCGAATTGAACAAAGTAAATTGCCGATAACAAGTCCCTTGCTTGCACATGTATGTTGGTATTGATTACTTGATTGATTGATTGATTTTTTTTCTTAACCATCTCACGTGTGGTTTCGCTACTACATTGAGGCTGTTTCCTGCACGATGACGCCACAGCTCCCAGGATGAAGTGCCAGATGCAGATGGCGTGCATGCAGTCCTACCGCCTTGAGCCCTGCTCTCCGTGGAGAAGATGCAGCAAACAACACACCACTCGCGAAGAGTTGCAGCAGCAGCCAACGTCAGTATTGCGTTTGCTACATGCTACATGCGTTTTGCACCAGGCAGCTGTGGCTGATTGTTGTGGCTGTGCGCAGAGGTCCCGGTTCCTGTCCTTGTCGCGGCTAGGCAATAGCTAAAACAAGCGGGTTTGGATTTCAAGTCAGCAAGAGAGGCGGGTCTACTTAGTAGCGAAGTACAGGCCAAGGCATTATAGCGGTTTTTTTTTCTTACAACTCGCCTTAGCCATGGATGGGGAAAGCTTTTTTCTCACCTTCTGAAGCCGTGGGCGCGTTATCGAAGGCTCGTGATGGCTTGGCGGGGGGGGGGGGGGGATTGCGCACGTCAAGGGCGGGCCGCAGAACCCCCCTGTCTTATGTTGTCGAGCTATTGGCCGCTTGTTTCGCCGACGCGCGTCGAGGATGGGAGTGTTACTTGCCGTATATCAGCGTTGTGGCAGTCTGATAGCGCTGGGGATTTGCAAAGCCTCAAGGCTAGGTATGTAGGTATATAGGTACGAGGTATGGGGTATGTAAGGTAGGTATCTAAGTAGGTACAGGACTGGCACAGCCTGGCGGAGACGATTCAAGTGGTTTTCCCAAACGTGGGGCCAATGAGGAAGGCGCGCTCGGACTATTCTGGTCCATCTTGGCAGGTGTGCAGGTCGTGGCTTCCCTGTCGAGATTCCAGCGATGCTTTGGTCGTCGACGAGAAACACAGCACACGCCTCGAGGGACATTGTCAATGCAGCAATAAAGTGCACAATCAACGAGGGGCTCAAACGCGCACAGTGAAATACTCATCTCTCTCGTGCGCATCTGCCGCATGCATAGTCTCGACGTCAGGTCCATCTCAACAAGCTCGGACGCTGGCTGTTGTCGAGGTGGCTTGCCGGATGCAGCCCCCTTGCCATGTTACGCCTCTTCAGGCCGTGCCTGCCGCTGCAAATGTGCCCGTCTCTGCTACCACACATGTCCTCTGTGTCCGCTTTCACTCTCGATACCACACGCTGCGGCACGCCTCGACACCCGACGACGCACTTCGAGGGTGCTGCGCGACACCCATCACCAACAGACACGACCGTGTCGCCTGCGCCTGCGCCTGCGACTCCTCAGTCCTAGGCCTCGAGAAACCTACCCAAGATCATGGCCAGAGCTTACGTCGCGAACTCCACAACCACTACAACCTGCCTTGTTAGCTCCAACCAGGACATTACCGCCTTGCCGTCGCCCTCGCCTCCCCCGCAGACTCCCTACAACATCTCGTCGCGCCCCGTCGCCGTCGCCGCCCCCTTCTCCCCAAAGGCCGCCACCACCACCACCGACGACGACTACTACGGCCGAGACACGCAAAACCGGCTGCCAATGAATCCCGACCTCTCCACTTCGGACCGCGCGCACCGGCTGAGTCGACTGCGCTCATGTCTCCGCCTGTTGATCATCGTCCTCAGCGGCGCCGTCGTCTGCATGCTCATGCACACGTTTGAAATCTATCGCGGGAACCGGTACATTGACCTGCGCAAAGGCGAACTCCCCATGGTCTGGCCCGCCCACACCAACCTCGCGCCTACCATTATCCTCTTCGCCATTGCCGCCGGCAACTTCCTCGCCTCGGTCGCCATCCTCAGCCTCTCGTTCAAGCGCTCGTTCCGCCGCCCGTTTCGCTCACGCGACCTCTATCGCATTGTAGCAGGCAGCTTTGGCGTCATCATGTGGGTCACGGCCCTTGTCGTCTTCAACCTGCTCGACAAGGCTAGCAAGGCCAGCTTGGGTCGCTATTCGTGCACCAATGCCAGTGTGCTGACCAACGGCCGTTACCAATATCGCGCCGTCTGCGAGGAGCAGGTAACGCCCCCCAACTATCCACTTGCAAGTCTAGCAAGTACTAACACCGCGTCCAGGGAGTCGCTTTCTACACCGCTATTGGCGCCGCCACAGCCGAACTCATCACCCTCATCACCCTCGCGGTCTCAGCCATCCTCTCCGCAAAACACCAAGACCCTCCACCAACAATACGAATCCGCGAGAAGAACAACTCGATAAGTTCGGGCTCGCATTATCATAAACCGTTAAACCGGTGAATGGGAAAATAAAAGCGCCTTCTTGGACCACCGACATGGCTCCAAGTGCGCTCTTGCTCTCTTTTGTTATTGTTGCTATTTTTTTTTAACGTCGCTGCACGATACCCCGGATTTCTCTCTTGGATTAGCGGCCCAACTGCAAAATTCCTTTCTCCATCCATTCATCAATCGGCGTTTTATTGTTTGTTTTAGCTGGCGCCATGTTTTCGGCTTTTGTTTTGCTTTTTTTTGCATCGAGAAAGGTCTTTTTGAGCGAGGAAAAGAAAGATCCCCTCGGCTTTATGATGACCACATAAGAGCATATCTCATCCGCCATACACATCCAAAACTGTTGTTGGCGAAGCATCATCTACACATTTGCATATCCTAGGCGTCATGGGGGGTTTTGAACATTTGTTCGGGGCAGGTTTTTTTTTTCTTTCTCTCGTCGTACATGCTTCTTTTGTTGCACATCTTGTGTGTATGTATGCATGTTTTTTTGCCTGTAAGCCTTTTTTTTTCCCTTGTTTTCTTTGATACGCTGTCATGAGGTTAAACTGGGTTTTACTTTACTTTGCAAATACATATAGAATTGTGAGTGTGTGAAAGAGAGAGGGACATGGGAAGCGAGTAGAGGTGATGAAGAGAGATACAAAGGCATGCCAAGGCCACCACCACCCCGAGAAAAGATTTCCTTTCCAACAAGATTATTTTACCGCCTTCTTTTTTCTTCTAGTTGGTATACCTTTTTTGTAATGGACTTGGGGTTGGCTGGCCTTTTTTGCTGCCTGTGTGTGTGGGTGGGGGTGGGGGTAGGAGGCAGGGAAGCAGTGAGAAAAGAGAAATACACACGATGACAAACATAGTGAATAAAAGAAGAATAAAACAATTGAAAATATCTTTTTATTACTTGGTGACTATGTGCTGTTTTTGCCTTGTTGACGTGGTATAATGTCGGTTACCATCGTGGTCGTTGTCGTGTTCACGTGTAATCTGAACCTAGTTGTATGGTTATTTACTAACTACGGTGACCACTCTTCTCCTACGCATAGATACTAAGAAAGTTTTTACAACTATACTATTTTATACATACTCCACTTGAACATGTATAAACGCCCAGTCTAATTCAATCATACTCACCTCATTACCCACCCACTTTGACAAAACACTAGACTAGCTTTCTTTCTGCCTCTGTTTCGCGTCGCGTGTTGTCTATTTGTAGAGTAGAGTCGGGGTTGCGGATACAAGTGACGGTGGTGTGGTGTGGTGTGATAGAGATCAAGGGTGGATGTTACCATGTATACGCTTTACTGAGGTAGAATCACTGTTATCCCAACGCGTGCAGTCAGTCTCTCCTGTCCGACTACAGCCCGAAAAACCCAAAGACTGCAGCTGTGGCTGCGCATTGCGGCTCCTCGCGAGGCACGTCATCACCGACCGTTTGCACACTGCAAATCCCGCCTCGCAAACGCTCTCTGGACCCTGAGGGCCCGCACTCACACCACTCAAACGCGCACCCCATGTGCGCTCTCACTCACTCGCTGCCTTGGGGAGAGTCCCCGCCACGATTAATCATGCCTATATAACCAGTCAGATTCAAGGATCAGTCACAAAGCAAAAAATGGCAAAAGAAGCAAACTACATCCACAGGACGTGAGAGCGACGGGCAAAGGCTCACGTCCTTTGTATAAGCTTAACGCCCCAGTTTTGATTTGGCCTGATGAGCAAGTAGCCTGGTCCGGACATGGGTTTCCGGACTTCGTGCGTATACCTCTCGGTAGTTGGGTTTTCATTTTTGCTGGTACGGCGGGGGTTCGAGTCGGTGTGGTGGAAGGTGTTTTTTTGCTGGGTTTTTGCCGAGGGGGACATGAGATGAGATGGTGGGTGGGTGGTGACTGTTGGTGACTGACTGTCTGCACTGTGCTTGCGGTAGGCCTGCACTATCGCGACAAGTACCTTTTTTTGGTAGAGGAGAGGTAGACATTTACGGAGGTACTGCGTGCTGTGTGGCTACAGTGATGTCGTTAGGTGTCGGTGGGTGGTGATGTAGCCTGTTTGAAGATGATGGCTCACGGGTCTCGTGCGCTTTGTCAACGATGCGCTGTCAACGATGCGCTGGAGTCAATCAGATTGCCAGATTGTAAGACCATACTTTCCATGGCCAAAGACACTTCCCATGATGAGTGTTAGGAAACATGATGATACTGTGATTCTTATGACATGATGAAAGGAGATAAAGTCTGGAGATAGAATACGGAACAGAGAACTGGGAGAAAATGAGAGATGTTGCAGAGGTTCACGTGGATAGTAGAACCATAGGAAATGAGTCATACTACCAACTATCTACGGCCAGTTGGCTGGTTTCGCGAAAAAATAGAATGTGACACTTGAAGATGAGGTGTGAAGTGAAGAGTGATGACTGATGACTGATGACTGATGTTTGCCGGCAGATGGCCCCTGCTTCACGCTAGCAGCATCCCTGCAGAAATTCGAGATTGACGGCAACTTTCCAAGTGGACGACTTGAATGCGACATAGCATGAACCATGGGCAAGAGGACGGCTTTCGAGGCCAACACAAAGGGCGCGCGTTTTGATCGCGATTTCAAGCGCCAAAAAACAGAAAACGACCACGAGCGCAACTCGCCGCGACCAAATGTCGGTGCCGAGGAAGTCACGACTGCGCGCGACTTGCAAAACGCTCTGTTCTTCGATCCGAGCTCCCAAGGCGACTTCCGAAGTGGTAGGCACAGCTTGGGCTTCGATGTTTTACACTGTCTGACTTGATTAGGGTTGGGTTTGTTCAAACGATTCCTCGATTCCATCCTCTACCCGGCCGACGAGCACGACGTGCCCCGCAAGCGAGCCATTCTCCGCGAGTACCTAGACACGCAAAGAGGAAGAGAACGAGATGAAGACGACAGTTCATTCCTGCAGAACCTTACGCAAGGATGGGACTACGCAGTCGAGACCAACTACAGCGCCATTGTGTCGCAGGTGACGGCTGTGTTTGCGCTTCTGTTCAAGGTCTTTGCCAGCCATGCCGATTTCCTCGACTACGGTACCCTCTTGGCAAAGACACTCCTACACCCTCGCATCGCCCGTCGCTTTGTTCGGAGTACGTCAGCAGCTTCCAAAGAGGAGAATGTCATCGCGCCCGCTCTGCGACTGCTCACCGAGCTCACCAGATTCAATGAGGGCGCGCATGCGAGGGCCGTCTACATGAGGAGGGACTTTACGCTCGAGCCAAAAATACTTGGGAGAAACATCAACATGGGAAGAGAGCAATCAGCCGCAGACCACGTCAAGAAACCAAGCATTCGCACAACCGCAATTAGGTATCTTCTCACCCACTTGAGGCACCAGGACGAGCTCGTCAAGACCGAAATCTTGTCCAACACAAACGTCGTGCGCGCCGTTTTCGACCACATTCGTACCGACCCCCCCTTTCTGATCTTCGAGATACTTGATGTGTTCAAGAGCCATGTGTTTCAAGACAAAGCCATTGCACGGCACACCAAGAGCAGAATCCTGAATGGCAAGGTTTTGTCGCGGATAGCTAGCTTGTACAGCTATGAAGTAGGAAGAAGGCTCGCTTGCCGACGGACACCAGTCGCCGGATCAGCTCGCTCACGACTTCTTACGCCTAGCCTGCACACATCCTACGTACGGTGTCATGCTGCCTACCCAGGGGCTTCTACCCATCTTCATTTGACGATGAAGAGGGCGACCGGGACGATGCGGCTGACTATGGCAACGACCTCGGCCTCGAATCAATAGACAACTACAGCAAGACGACAAAAGTGCGAAACATAGTCCTCTCGGATTTCATTCAGAACTTGAGGCCATATGCAAACACGTTGCATCAGGAGCTCATTGTCGAAATCTTCAATGCTTGTCCCGAATTGATCGCAGATTACTTTGTCAAACGGCGCGATTTCAGCTACGACCCCAAACTCACGTCGACATGGATAGGATACTCCGCGTTCCTATACCAAACCATCCAACTTCCCGTACCCAAGTACTTTGGTGCAAAGAAGAGCAATCGCGGCCACCCACCACCCATCCCTAGCCTAATGAACAGCATCCTTCCTCAACCTCTCAACCAGCAAGTGCTTACACGGTGTCTCAACCACAGCTCCGATCTCATCGAGCTGTTTGCTATCCGTGTTCTGATAGTCGCACTCCAGAAACTACGGGCTGTACTGCAGGAGCTCAGTAATGGCAGCGCCGCCAGGCCCTCCAAACAATGGGAGCAAGCAGCCAAACGCTTGGTGTCTGAAGTTAGCAGGCGTTGCCCCCCAATTCGGACGGTCTTCCTGGCTCTCAAGAAGCCGGGATTAAAAGGCATGAAGCGAGAGTCGATCACAAGATTGCTACGACTATACTATGAGGTCACGCCTCAAGTTGCGCTGCAAGAAAAGTTTGACGTTTCTCTACCGTTATGCAACGTACTCGTAGAGGCCGAAAAGCCCACTTCGTCACCCGAGGATAATGTCTTCCGCGTCATGGAACTTGAGCACTGGATTCAAATGGCAAGGCTCTCGCCAGCCATGCGCTGGTGGCAGAAGCAGAGTAGGTTCTCATCAACCCTGATATGTTTCGTTGCTAATTTCGGTAGAATCTCTCCAATACTCGCCGTTCGTCACGCTCCTAAAGCTGCTAGTGACGTCAAAAGAGAGTGGGCTGTATGCAGGCATCCGATCTCTCCTGAGTGATATTTTGCAAGATCAGGAAATGCTGCAAACCAAGACTTCACCCGACGCACTCGATGCACTCATTGCAAGTTTGGGGTCGACATCTGGGTCAAGCACACCTTCCAACGACGTTCTTGACTTCCTAGACGACTGCTGCGCTCGTTTCACAACAGTGCCCATCAAGTACTTTGATGACCTTGACGCCATGCGGGCAAGCGACCAAACAGCAATGGATGTCGGGCCTTTCAGCACACTCCTGATGACACTAGTGGAGCAATGGCGGTTCAAGGGCGGGGAGACGACGACTAACAACGTCGCTGATGCCATCGCCCAATGGCTTTCGAGGCTTCTCTATCTCCTCAAATTAATTGGTGAAGACGAGATGATGCTCGGACATGTCCGCAACGCTCTAGTGGAATCAGCGAACACAGCCTACAAAGAGGTGCTAAAGGATGCGTTCCTTTGGAAAATGGGCAAGGAGCGGGCTAAGGAATCACTGAAGCTGGCGACGGGTGCTGACTTTAGTGGCTCGGAAAGATCATCGGCATCCCCAGTGCCAGTGCCAAGGCCAACGGAAGAGGTTTACCAACAAGCAAAAATTAGGACTGCTATCGATTTTGAGGCACCGCCTGTCGAGGACGAAAAACACATGGGCCTCACACGTTGGAAGAAGAAGGATCTTGACGAGGCGATTGAAGACGGGGATATAGGGGAGCTCATATTATGTCTCTGTTCCGAACATGCCGAAATCCGCATACAAGCCATCGACAACATCCGGCAGCTCACTGCGATAATACAGTCTACTGGACGTAACAAGGTTGGCAAGGTTGATGTAGCAGAAGCACAGCCAGGTAACAACATGGGCTTTGATCGTCGGCAGCACTACCTCCTCCTTGGAGAGCTTTTGGAGTCTGTCGATGCTACTGGTGGCGAAGCGTTTCCGTATGTTGGTGGCGTACTTGCCGCCCGTTGCGTGGGGATAGTGGCGGATCCGACACACTCGCTGTTCAGTACAGTGAACAAGTTCCTCACTGCGTCTCCATGCTGGGATGTCAACTCCCTACTGCGCTTCTTCTGGCATCGCATTGTTGCCACCCAGCCAGACGACGATACTACGTACCACAAGGAGGTAGACTGGTATTTTGACTATCTCATGGACAGTCTACGAACACCGGCCGACATGGAGCTTTTCAGGCGAAGCAACATTTTCGAACAGCTGCTCAGCCATTACGAATCGCGGTCGTGTTCTGCGTCGGCAAAGGACAAGATTGTGAGGCTGCTGCTACGAGCGACACACGTAGGGGGCAGCACAACTCTCATCACAAGGTGTGGACTTATCTCCTGGATCCAAATGATGCTCAACGGTCACCATATGCAACACCGTACACTGAGGGCTCTGGCTGCACGTGTGTATGAGACGTGCGACCAGGAGAAGGTGGCTGCGTGGAGCAGCGATAGCATCCACAAGACGGTTGCTTCTCTTGTAGAAGCTTGAGATGATTTAAATATCCATTTAGAAGCATCAGGGCGTGCGAATGTACTGGGCCGGGAAAAGCATAGCTAATTGGCGTTGTTTGTTCGCTCTTTCCTCATCTGGAAGTCACTTGGATGGGCGCGCCTGCCTGGCATGAATTGAAGGCAGCCGCCAGCACGACATGGTCTGACTCATGGCGCCATAGTAAATGCAATACACGGAATCCAAAAGAACATGTTTGTCTGTCCCATCGTGTAGTGAGAAAGTGTTTCTTGGGTAAGCCGGGGCGGCCAAATGACGCACATACTGTTTGTCTTGGCTCGCATCTCAAGGCCTCGCTCACACCCATGAGACCCACCACTCGCCTTCTCAGACACAAGCCCAACAAACACCAGCTATCCTTCGCAAACCCGCAGCATATCAAACGCCAACCTGAGCTATTCAAAGATATTCAATTTGTAGTAATCACCAACCGCAGCCAGCCGACCGCACTGACGGTGCAATTGTTTCTTCTCCGCTCTCCGTCGTCGCTACAGCTGCAGGGGTGCCCCATTCCCCTACCACGTTGCATCCCACCTCGAGCTCCGCTACCACACAACCACGCACGCGCACTTTGGTACCCAACCCTTCTTCACTCTTCACCGTCACTCTTACCGGACTTGCCTGCTGAGCCGCACGCCCGCCGTCGCCGCACACTCGAGTCTTTGTAAGCACCGTAAACCACGTCTGGTTCAATTGCAAGCGAGTCGAGCGAACCACCACACGACCACGTCGACGCAACCTCGTCCACCCTCGCCAACATCTTCAATTTGCACAATTCGCTACTTGCGCCGCCTATCAAGGTCGAACAAGCTAAACGCCGCCTACCCCACATCCACGTGCATCTTCGCGCTGCACCGCGCTCGCGAGAATGCGGGGGCCAAGCTACTCGTATGAGGAACTGCAGGCTCTGAGAGAGTCTCCACTAGTCAAGAAACCCGATGGCCTGCCTTCTATCTCGCAATGGATGGACGTGTCCGCCGAGCAGAACACCAACAATGGCCACGCCAACAACAATGGCACTTTGCGTCGTGCCCGAGGTGCGCGAGACGCTGAAGGGACGACGGCAACCGAGCAGCGACCGCTGATCAACCCCATGGGCCAATTTGGACGGCGCCAGAGCATGCGTAAGTTGTCCGAAGCTCAGGGCATCAAGGCCGCTATTAACGCGCTTTTTGTAGAACCTGGCGAGGAGACTGTGCTCGGTCCGCCAAAGCTAGCCTTTCTCTCAGCACGCACCCCGGCCAAAGCAACAGGCGACGCAAAGGAGCGCACCGGTTTTACATCTACAGACGGAGACAATGCTGGTGACCGCTTCCCCAAGAACGATCGATGGACCCGGGACCCGCAGCCTGACCGAACCCGAGACAAGGGCTACGCCAACGGCCGCCGTGCCCCCCGCGAGGAAGGCGAGGGCTGGACAAATGTCAAGGGCCGCAAGAGCTTGGGTCAGGAGGACTTTGAGCGCTTTGGTCGTAATGGTGATCGCAACCGCGACAAACACGAGGGCGATGCAGAGGCAGATGCACCCCCGCGCCGTAACAACCGTGACCGAAACGAGCCGCGCTGGGGCCGACGTGACGAGGCCAAAGAGGAGGCACCCAAGACGGGTGTTCAGGGTGGCTGGCGCGAGCGTGACCGAGAGCGGGAGCGCGACAATGGCCGCGAATGGACCCGGGGCGGAACCCGTGGCGAGGAAGACCCGGAGTGGATGGACGCCAAGGTGGTGGAGAAGAAGGAGATTAAGCCTCGCACACAGGAAGACTTTCAGCGCTGGAAAGAGCAGATGAGGGCCAAGGATACGCCGACTGGCGAGACCAATGATCAGAGGGACAGTATCGGTGACATGCCCACCGCCGTCGCCGCTGCGCCCATGTTGACCGCACCGCTGCATACCCCTGTTGGCACCGAACCAACACAGGGCATTTTGTTTGGAAACTGGGGCAGAGACAAGGCTGCTGAGCTCCCACCGACAGAGACCATTTCGGCAAAACCAAAACCAGACAAGAAGTCAAGGTTCATGAACATGTTCGCGAAACCAGACGAGTCACCCGCGCCAGGTCAACACCAGATGCCCGTACCTTCGTCGCCCGCACCTGTTATGGAAGCCAATGCCGACAAGGAAGGCTTTCAACGTATCCTTCAGATGCTTGGCCAAGTCAGCACAGGCGGTTCTCCTGCCCCTCCACCTCAGACAAGCATGCCTCCTCCCATGAACGGCATGAGGCATGGCGGTGGCATTGCGTTAGACTTCCACCATGACTCCCCGCCGCCAGAGCCACAGCATGGTAGGCCACCACCACGAACTCTAGAGCAGCAGAGCATGCTGGACAATATTCTCGGTCCACGTCCTGGTGCACCCGAGTCTCGCCCTTCTCAGCAGTCGCGCTTTGCTGCTAGCATGTCACCAGAGAACGTAATGCCAGAGCAATTCAGGATTCCGCGACCCGATTCCAGTCACCCAGAAGACAACTTCCCTCACCAGCCCCCGCCGCGCAATACCACACAGGCGCAGGATGCCAATCTCGCTGCTCTCCTCAACAGTCGCGCGCAGGAAACTCAGCGTGATCAAGCGACTAAGCAGCGTGAACGTGACTTCCTATTGAACCTGATGCAACAACCATCTCGTGCTACGCCCCCTCAGGCGCAGATCCCCAATCTGCCTCGCCAGTCACAGGATAATCACAACATGGCCTTCTTCGACCAGCAGAGGCAGCCACCTCAACAACACGCCCAGCAACAGCCTAAGAACCGTGGCGCTATTCCCCCAGGCTTCATGGAAGACCCAAGGATGTATACTGAGCCGGAGATGCTACGACGAGAGGTCGTCGAGCGCCGCGAGCAAGAGATTCGACAGCTTCAAATGATGCAGCAGCAGCAAGAGACTATGCGTGCAAAGAATAACCCTCGCCTGCCAATGGGATATCCTAACCCCGAGGACCCGATGATGGGTCTTCAGCGCCGCAACACAGGAGGTGATCCTCGTATGCCTACCAACATGGGTATTCCCTCACAACCAGTCCCCGATATGCATTACATGGGTGGACGAGGTCAGCCAGGCATGCCACCAACACCTCAAGAGCGACCCAACATTGCACCCCCACCAGGATTCGGTGGTCCCATGCGCCAACCACCCGGTCTTGGTGGCCCCAACCCGCAACAAATGGGACCTGGAGGACCTGGTTTCTCAGGTGGCAATACACCATTGGGCCAGCCTCCTGGTTTCCCACCCGGTGGTAACATCCGCGGTTTAGGCTTCCCCGGAGGACCTGGTGGCAATGGCATGCAGGGCCCACCAGGCTACTTCCCACCCCCTGGATACGGTGGACCTCCCATGCCTGGCATGCGGGGTGTTGAAGACCCAAGAATGATGTTTGAAGGCCAATTCGGCGGACCTCCCCGCCAGCAGCCAGGTCGTCCAGGCCCACCCAACATGTACTAAAGCAGTGCACCGTTTTTATACTACAAACGAAACGTCTCGATAGAGCACAACACACCCCCACCATCATCAAATTTTTCCACATTGAGAAAAGAATTTCCCAGCAACTGTGTTATAAACAAATGTCTGTTTGTGCTTTTTTTACAAAGCGTGTAGCGTCGGCGTCGGGAAAATTCAAATTCAATATGGTGTATATTGGCGGGTTCGGATTTTCGCCCTCCCTCTTTTTCTTCCTTTCTTTCTTTATCCACGGCGGAATATTTCCCTTCTTACACATGGAAGGACTCAATCATTGGAGGATGGATGGGACGGGATGGATGGATAGGAATTGGCATATCCGGGTGTTTTTTTTTCTCAGGTCGGGGGCGCGTGGGTGGCATGGCTAGGTGAAGTGTTATTGCGAAGCAGCCTCGGAACTGAACTGGCATCGAGACAATGCATATATGAAGGCGGAGCGCTTTGCTTGTTTGTTTCAAGCTAAAGGACGGACGAGCGTATGTGTATCGATGGGATGGGATGAGACGAAGGCATGTATTAGCAAGAAAGTCAGAAAGAACAGACGAAAAGGCCAGCTCATAGATGTTGATGAATGTGAATGTCGAGGGTTTGGTGCACAAAACAAGCTTTTGGCTTTGATTGGATTGTGGCATGTGATGTGTGACGGTTCAATGCTGTGATTCTTCTGTCATGACTACTAATGCCAGCCCTTTACTTGTATTTGTTCCCACTACTCTCCTTGTCCCAGCCTGAACTGACCTCGAATTGAGCATGCAGACTATATATATATATTGTCGTCGTATCACCACTTACACCCCTAACTAATCTCGTTGCTCCTACCTACCTACCTCCCTGACAAGACAAATGGCAGAACAGAAGAGAGAAGATAGGACTGCCATTCATATACAAAGTTACCCCAATTGATTGATTGATGGATCAAGTCTTTAGAACAAACTAACTATGGAGTGGGTGATGGATGGATATATCATTTAACATTATTCGATTGTGTTTCTATGGATTTAAAAAAAAAGAAAAGATTAAATAGAGGGATTGGTGTTGGTGGTAGGTTTGATATGAGAGGAGAGGACAGGAAAGGAAAGAGATGGAGACATGGATAGCATACCATATGTCCAGATCCCACTTCTCGGGCTCAGTCAGAAAGAAAGAGAGAGAGAGAGAGCTTGAAACCCCGTGCTCTGTTCCCAGAAAACGACATGTCCTCATCATCATCACCCCCAACCTCTCACAAAACAACCATGCCCAACGCACTCGCCACAGCAAAAACCACATAGCCGACCATGACGGCATCGCCCTTTACAAAGAAGCCAGCGGGGCCCAAACCGCCCGCCGCCGCAGCTTTAGCACTACTACTACTCGCAGCACCACCACCACCACCACCACCGCCACTAACCGCCGCGGTCCCCTTACCCGTAGCCTCAGGCACACTGCCGCCGCCGGCGGTGCCCGCGACACTCAGCAAGCTGGCGCAATTGCCGCCAGCCGTTTTGGCACTCTGGACGCTGGCCCTGCCGGAGAAGCTACAGGCGTCGGGACGTTTGTTCTGGCCGAGGTAATACTGGTTTGCGACAAAAGCCAACTGGTCTCTAGGGTCGCAGCCCGAGTATGCGCCATATTGACCCGTGGTAGCGTTTCTAGTGATGCCGTTGCAGTATTTGGCGTTTGCGGCGCAGATGTAGTTGAAGTCGTCTTGGTAGGACGTGTCGTCGTTGGACGTGTATGTGCATTGCAAGCTGTCGACCATGCAAGCGCAGAGCTGTGGGTTGACGTTTGGTGGGAGCGGAGATGCTTGGGCGAGCCATGTGCCACCGACCGAGGGACAGGCTGGCGGGGAGTTTGTAGGTGTGTAGGTGGAGCGTTGGGTAGGGGTAGGAGATACTTTGGCGAGTTCGCTGCGCAAGGAAGTGAAGTCTGGGTATGGGGATACGGAGGCGTCGTTGTTTGTGAGGGATACTAGACCGTAGTTGTTGGCGCCCATGAACCATTCGTAGACTATACCCCCCGAGAAGACGCTCGTCATGTTGCCGAAGAGGACGGAGACTTCGGTGAAGGGACGGTTGGTGGGGCCGCCGGCGGACTCGAGTCCTTCGATACAGCCGTATTCTGCGAAGAAGACAGGGACGGGGTATTTGGAGAAGAAGTCTACGCGCTCGCCGTAGGAAGACGTGGCGTAGTTGCTGTCGCCGCACCAGGAGTAGACGTTGTAGCCCCAGAAGTCGATGGAGGTTTTGTTGCCAGAGTTTCCGGGCTCGCAGGCAAAGTAATGGGCGAGTTCGTCGCGCGAGGGTACATCAGCTGTTGCATAGCCGACACCTAGTGTCTTGCGGTAGTTTGGGTTGGCAATGTACGTCTTGCTATCGCGGACGGCGGCCTTGACAAATGCTGCTGCCGCAGTCTGGTTGTCGGCGCTCACGTTCTCGTTGCCAGCAAAGAAACCAATGACGTTCTTGTACTTGCTCAGTGCATCGATTACGCCCGTGTACCGCTGGTATAGAGTTACGTCCCACTCTGGGTTGTTCGACTCTATCGATGTGCCCGGTTCTCCCATGTCGGAGATGACGTAGATGTCGGCGCTGGCCAGTTGCGCCATGCAGTCATCGTGGTTCTTGGTCGGGTCGATGGCGTAGACGCGGATGACGTTTGTGAAGATTTGCTTCAGGTATGGGATGTCGCGGCGACAGGCGTCTCCGTCAGCTAGAGGATCCGTGTATGAGGTGTTTGTGCTGGTGGAGCCGTTGGGGGAGTAGTTTTGTTGGTATGCGACGCCCTTGAGATAGCTGGTGTGTGGTTAGTGTTACATTTTAACTTCTGTAATCTACTACATACAATTGCGAGCCATTGTTCGTGTAGAAGAAATGTTGGCCGTAGACCTCGATATCAGGAATGTCATCGTAACTAGCCGCCTTGACAACAGTGGTTGCGAGCGCCGCCACTGCAGCAGAAACAAGACCTTTCCACATGACTTGTCCGTCAATTAACGAATGTAGATGACAAGTGTCAGAGGGAAACCGAAAAGCTTTTCTCAGCACCGTTCTTAGTACCCCACAAGATGGTGCAGAAAGCTTGGTCGTGGTGGTGTTATGTGGCGTAAGTGGGAAACAAGGAAAAGCCAAGTGATGTTTTGTTCCCGGGACAGCCGGTATTTTCTTCACGTTTGTACGACCAGGACACGCGTCTCTCACGGGTATTACGGCTGGCAGCTGCAGGTACTAATTCTATTCTTAATCCCACCTTTTCACTTGGGCGCGCGAATTGAGTGGGTGGCTATGCTGACAGCCGGCCCGGGGTGGCCAAGTGTAGCGCTGATGACGCCACGATAGTTGCATGTTGGGGTGGTGCGGGGCCCATTGGCCGATCTTATCGATTAGTGCCCACTGCTAAGCTTTGATGCGTGATTTAGTGTCTTCGTGCGTTTGTCTTCCCCAGTTTCCTCCTCTTGGCTGACAACGAGGCAAAGGACGCGTCGTTTGTGACTCTTTGTCATCGTCCGTAAATAATACGCTGCCTGCACGCCTGACGCCGGTCCGGATAGTTGAATCCTTCGCCAGCCCGCCTTGCTTCGTATTTGACCGGTAGCGTGGGCCGTCCATGTTATCGAAGTATGTATGTATCCTTGATTAGGAAAGGCATTTACGGATACAGAAGACGTTATTTCACCCTCCTGGTTGTTTTGCTTGTAGGAGTCGGCAGAGAAGTAGGTCCGTATCCCCGACGGAACAGTGGCGCATGCGTCATGGCGCAGCAATCACGTGTCTGTCGTTCATTGCGATTGAACAGCTACCGAGGCCAATCTACTGGATTGCAAGGCTTCAAGGATCCCATTACGTTCCAGCACACACCATCATACAGTCGTCACATGACCCTTCATCACACATATGCAACAGCATTGAAAAGAGCAACAGTGAGTAAAATTACAGAAATCAATATCTATGTCCTGAGAAAATACTATGAACAAACGTACAATATGTATACCAGCTTCACATCTACATCATCACGGCCATACCCTGCGCCGTCTTCCCCGCCCCCAAGCAGCCCAAGTCAAAATGCTGAACCTGCTTCATCGACCCCTGGCCTCCAGAAACATCCAGAACAGTAACCGCAGCATTTGTAGTACCATTGCCCGGACTCAGCGCATAAACAAAGTTACCCGCAGCACGAAGGTCAATGAGACCTGGGTCGCCATTGGTGAGGTCAAGCTGCTTGACGATGCTGGCGTCTTTGAGGCTCATTTCCACAACGCGGTTCTTGCCAACGTCTGTTACGAACGCGGTGTTTGTGGCGTCGGAGATTGTGGCCCAGCAGGTTGCGGCTTGGTCTTTGATGGCTTGCGAACCTACTACTGAGGCTTGGCCCTTGGAGTCGACTTTCAGGACGGCGGCGCCGAAGGAGGCGTCGGTGACGAAGAGTGAGGATGGGTCGTTGGGCATGATTGCTGAACCGAAGAGCACGGCTGTTCCGTTCGGGGAGCTGCGTACGTCTTTGTTGGAGAGGGCGGCGGCGCCGTTGGATGCTTGGACTGGGAACATGGAAAGGAAACCAGTGTTGTTGACGGCAGGGTCGCCCTTGACGGTGGTGTACAGAGCCGTCTCGTCTGAGGAGAAGAAGGTCTGGGACACTGTGTTCAGAGGGCCTGCAGGTGGTGTTGTCTGGCCGAGGTCGAAGGCGCGGAGACCATCCATTTCACCAAGACCTTTGGCGGAAAATGAAGCGCAAGAGATGCCAGCTACAGCACCGGTTGTACCGACACAAGCGAGCTTGTTCTTCGCTGACGCAGCGACCGTGTTGGGGAACTCGCCTGGTATAGCCACAGGCTTTCCAACGGGGGTAAGAGCTGTTGGATCATTGGCCGATATGGCCATCATGGTGAGTGTGTTGGAGCCGGCATTGACTGCGAAGAGGTTCTTCAATACTATTAGCCGGATTCTATCAAGAGACGGTTTAGGCTGATGACTTACATTTCCCACAACAGTCAAAGCCGACTGTCCAACCAAAGCATCAGGTGTGGCGGGCTTTCCCTTGGCATCTACAGCAATAGATCCTGCACCACCAGTCTTCATGACCGTGCCCTTGGACAACATGCCATCAGCTCCGATGGGCACAGCGACCACAGCGTTCTCGGCGTCGTTTGTCATGAAGTAGATGGCCTTGCCAACCGTAGCCTTTGCCGCTTGTTGGGCGCAGCCCATGTCGCCGGCTTGTTGTTGTTTCTCATTCGCGCCGGCGCGGTGTGGTACAGCTTGCGCTATCCCTGATAGCAAAGCGAGGACGAGGGTTGTTGTCGACACCATAATTGCGATATGTGTGTTGATAAATTACGCGCTGGTTCGGAATTGCAGGACAAGCAAACGCTCAAATAAACGAATTGATGAATAGAAAATGATATACAAGTGAAGAGTCGAGTCCAGCTACTGATGATACTTCCTCCACAACCGCTCCCCTCAAAGCCCTCTTATACAACATCCTCCCCCGTACCCACCTCCCTCCTCCCTCCGCAGTCATTCCAGCAAAAAGTTGATTATTGAATCAGAATTCCCCATTCCAGCCTAGCGCCACTCTGCAACCCGTCCCTGGCCCACCTACCCCAATCTAGCAATTCGACTGATTATTCGATCACAATTCCCCCAAATGCCCTAGCGCGCCAGACGGCACCAGGGCAGCAAGCCATACAGACACCAGAACAAGGGCCAGCATTCTCCGCATTTGCGAGGGGCTGCCGTTCGGTTCCAGAAGCCGATGTTGGCTGTCGCAGCCTGGTGCGTCGGACCCAAAACAGAGAGTGTCTCATCTCGCTGCTTGGCCGATCTATTGCCTGAACCGGCTTTTCCGACCTTACAAGGACCGCGGCTGAGGGTTTTCTGTCGACTTCAGGCACGGGCGCGTCCTTGCTGCAATGTCATGCGTCTCAAGCCGACTTTGCGATTGCAACCTGTTTATTGGCGAATTGGGGGATTGCGAGGCGTCGCTACGCCATGGCCCCAACCGACTAGGGCATGGATGGGCTTAATCTATACATGACGGCCCCGGTCTGTTCCCTGGATATTGTTGCATAGTGTTGTGTTGGAAATTCTAAAATGTAGAGAGGGAAGCGCCTTGCTGGGGTGTTTTGGGAGAAGAGGTTAACTTGGGGCGTGGTGCCGGTGCCGGTGGGCTTTGCGCTTTGAGTTTGACCTGCTTTCTTTTTCTTTTTCTTCTCTTTCTCTCGGACGCTGGTTTCTGTGGTACGACAAGATGAAGTTTACATTTAGGCATTTTAAAGGTGAGACGGGGAATTGTGTGCGGCGCGATGGCGGGACGCAATTGGGAGTTGTGTGTTGTAGATGCGGAGAGCTGACTCTTGTTGTTAGACGATAAAGATGCACAGAGCCCGGGACAAAGGCGGAGAGAACAAGTTCGTCGAGCGCAAAAGTACGTGGACATGCGCGCATCTGGAAACCGACTCCGACATCAGCTAACACTGCCCGTGCTATCAGAACACACCGTGATCGCAAAGAAGCCTACTCCGCCTCCCTGGAAAGCGAAGTAACCGAGCTCCGCGCCCTCAAAGCCCGCCTATCCCAAGATGTCGCCATACTCACCGGAATACTCGCGGATAACAGAATCCCGATCCCAAGAGGCGTACTTAGCCAAGAGAGCGAAAGAGGCGTGGAGAAGGCAAAGATGGTGACGCTGGTTGTTGCACAAGAAGAGAGTAAGAAGAAGAGCCGACGACGACAAATCTGCGTACAAGGCATGCCGGGGGATATGTCATGTATGCCTTTTATTTACAAATCCACGTACGGATGTGCAATCCGACTAACCAATCACGATAGTCAACCCATCACAGCTAATCACGCCCCCAGGGTCAGGCCCCTCTTCACCCCAGCATACCAACTACATGGGTAACATCGATCCGGAAGTCGTTGGCATGGATTTCGTCTTGACGTAAGCTTTCCCGTTCCTTTTCTACACAACACCCACGCCTAGATCCTTGCCACTAACGTCAATTACCACAGTCTCGAGTCCCCATGTCTCCAACACATCGATGTGGCACCATCTGAAGACCCAAACATCACATCTTGCGCTTCTACAGGCCACTCCCTCACCCTCTCAGCATGCGTCTTCCACAACCACCCTTCACAGCCCGGGCAGCGCCAGAACTCGTCTACGCCGTGGGAGATTCCACAAGCGAGTATATCCACGCTTCTTGCACTTTCGGCATCGATCCCCTTGGCTGAGAGTGAGGTTACGCCGGTGCAGGCGTGGGATTATGTGAGGAGACAGGACCAGTTTGCAGGGTTGGAGGTGGCGAGGTGGGAAACCTTGAAGGAGAAGTTGTTGGGGTTTGTGAGATGTTATGGGTGAGTTCACGCCCTCCTTAGTATTGTTATTGCATGCATGCGTGGTGAGAAGTGGAGCTAACTGTACTTCTAGGTTTGGAGGTGTGATTCCCCGAGATGTCTTTGAGAATGCTGTCTTTGAGGCTTTTGTAGTAGGGAGGGTGTTTTAAGTGATGCACGATGCACACTTAAGAGATGTTATGATTTTGGAGAGTTCTTTTCGATTAGGACGAGTCGCGACATTTACAGTTTCTTCGCTCAGTTGTTTATTGTATCCTAACAGCATGTTGTCAATCCAAAGACATATTCTGGGAGGAACATAAACATGATGAGAGCCATTTTTAAAACCATCGAGATGGGCTGGACAGGCGTTAGTTGACGCACGAGGCTGCCGGACGTTCAAAGCAACATGTTGTAAGAGTGGAAAAGATCAATGTGATATGAACCTTTGAGAGCATGGTGCTACCACTGCTTATGCGAGTTGTAGATTTGTTTTGAAATATATCGTCTCCTCTAATATGTCTATCTCGTCTAACCGACTGGGGGTAGCCGTTTACTAGAAACCGATTGTATGTAATCTGCGCATCTGTTTCCTAGTATCTGGGGTCAAAGTAGGCGGGAAGAAGTCACCTGGATTCGGTCGCGGTCGATGCATTTGTTGTACAGGTGTGGGAGGGGTAGCAGGTTTGCTGGGCCGGGTGGGCGGCTCGGTGACTCGCTGCGATGCACGTTGTGTTTCGTACTCGCTCTCCCCGACGTCGTCCTCGAGATCCTCAATATCCTGCTCTAGCTCCTTCAGTGCTTCGTCGGCACTATTGTTGTTCCTATGATGTGTTCTCAGCACTCCACCCCACAATGTCTCCAGATCTGTTTCAGCCCTCTTCTCTTCAGTAAACATTTGCACTACAACGTTGACACCAGGCTTGATATCTCTGAATCCAACGAATTCTTGCACGTTATCCCCAGGCATATGCGTGTCTTCTGGATGCGCCTCAAGTTTCCCTAGTGTACAGCAGATCCAGCCCGTGCGTATGCCGTCATCGATGTTGCCTTCGGGTGGTGCCCCGCCAACATTGGCCAACATCCTCATGCGCTTCGCTTTCCGTCTCAGCTTTATCTTCAACTCATTGCGACCTAGCAGACCAGCTGCATTCGCCTTCAAGCTGTGTTCCCTCCGTAACCAGCGACAAAACCTATCGGCCGCCACATGCAAGTGCTTCTCGGATCGTGCCGTCGCAATGATCATGATTAGCTTGGGACCGAGCGCGGGTGGCGGATCGAGATTTCGCAAATCAAGTAATTCTAGGTCATCAAGACCAGCTGTAACCGAGACATACTCGAGGAGCGTTTCGAGGAGCGGTGGCGGATTCGGTGGTAGGTCAGGGACTATGGCGGGCTGCACAGGCGATGGAACGGACGATTGTTGTCTGAGATACCACGGGATAGAAGCTTTCTGTGTTTGCGACACATTCTCTAGGGGTGGTGTTGCTTCGGTCGCAACTTGTGACGCGGCGTCTTGCGAGTCTTGGAGAGAAGCTGTGACGGGGGTTTCTGACTCGAAGTCGATAGCCACAGACTTGGTGCTATCATCGAGAAAAGCGAGTTCGGGGTCTTCTGCTGTGACGCTGTCCTTCTCTATTCTTCTAGACGCACTCGTACCGAATGCGCATCGCGATGGTGCTGTAGGCGAAGCCCTAAGTGCCCCAGTATTGGCTCTTGGTATTGGTGTGGATAGTCGAGCAGTAGCTTTACGACAAGCATTGCAGACGAATCTCGAAGATACACCCCTCGCGAAAGACATGTTGATGTACAATGGTGGAACAGTGTGGGATGGCGTTGTGCAGTTCAACTTTCTATGACATCGGCCTTTTGCCGCGCCGATGTTCAACGATCCTGCTAGCGCCCAACACTGCCCGTACTGTGTGTGAGCGGCCGAGCGACAACCGCATCCTCCAACAAACCACCTCACAATTGAAAATGCAGTTACAAACCTCTCTTCCCACGAAGTAGCTACCCTCTTCAAATCACTGTAAAAATTGACGTATCCTCTTTTGGTCGAAAGGGATTCTTATACATGTTACGCATATTAACATGATGCCACCGCTCATGCATTTATCTCTAGAGTAACGAAATACAACTACTTAGTAGCTTCCTGCTGACCGATAGATGAATAGAAATCTGGATCATGACGGCTCGTATAGTCATTATCTCCATCGATGGAGCGGTCAAAACTTCTACAAGTATTCTGTTCGGCACCTATCTCTTCTTGTACACTTCGACGTCAGAGTGAATCCCATCTCTATAGGACAATCATCCTGTAGAAGGACTATGTACCATGTTAACTTTCACTATGTTCATCTCCTCTGGAAAAGTGACAGTTATGAGTTGTCACTTCACTCCAGGCTCTTGACTGCATCGCTCTTTTGTTTTCACTACCACCGCCCATGGACACTGTGCAATTCCTCCTCCCTTTTCAGCAGGATAAATCTATTCCATTGAAACTATCAACCCATTCAGATCATCTCAGTCAACTACAACTCTCAACGACGGTCTCTCCCCCTGTTCAGCATGGTAGACGAATACCAAAAGCGCATCGCCTCCCAGCTTGCAAAAGCACTACCAAAAGGATCTCTAGACGAGTTCAAGCTTCGTCAGGGCCTTTTTGCAGAAGAAGAAGCGGAGCCCGAGCTCACTGAGAAACGCCATGATTCGATCTTCAAGCAAGCAAATAAGGTCGCAATCACCAAGCGCATTAAGGTGAGCTACTCGAACTTTCACACATGGGAGCATCTCCGGAACTTTGCAAATGGCAATGCTGCCAGCGAAGCAGCTTCGCCAGAGATGTTGCAGCATTTCCAGAACTGTTTCTACATGGCCTACGACTGTGCTGAAGACCTTCGGGCTCGCTTACGCAACCATGAAGATCTGGCTGAATACGAGTCACACGTCATGCTTGCAACTGACTGTTGGGAGCAGCAAGCAACCAGCGCGCGTCAGTACCATTGCATTGTGGTGCTGCCGCTGCCCGAAGCCTGCATCATCATCGACCCTGTGGCGCACTCTTGGGCGATCAAAGTTCCCCTGAATACAACATGGGAAAATGGCTTTTCCGCATTTCGCTACTGCTATGCTGGACTCAACAATTTACGCTTTCTCGTTAATGCTAGCGACGATCCTCAAACCAACCTCAGCTTCCCCGCGACTGGAAACACACCTACTCACAATTATCCATACCGAACCCTGCGAAATGGCTTCGAGGGGGGTATTAGGAACCTCGTCTACCCGGCTGACAACTACCGGGGTAGAACACCGAGCAATCGGTCCATGTTCATCTACGATGTATGGGACAAGCAACCAAGCTCCAATCTTGACTCTGTTAAAGTTCGGCTCGGCTCTGGACGGACAGTCAAGTTTGTTGTCGAGACCTGTCGCCTGTCCTTCAGCTTCGAGGAGCAGTGGATTTGGGTGTCGAATATACCTCGAGAGTGGCTGGAGGATTTTGATAACGCATACTTTCTGAAGCGTCTTGAACCCCGCAACTACTTTTACACTGAGGATGAGCTCTGGAGGGGATTCCAAGTAGACCTCAACACGCGCGTGGATATCCAACAAGGCTACTTGAAGCGAACACTAGAGAATATCGAATTCATGCAAGAGCTAGTGGAGGCACTAGGCATGCGGAAAGGTGAGCTGATGCGTATGGCAAATGTCATGTTGGAGTATTGGCAGGAGGAGGACCGGACCAAGCCGAAGAAGGACCTCAAGCGTAAGCGCTAGGTGGTGATGTTTCAGGTGTGAAGTCGATCACCACGCGAGATGAGTCTCACCGTCCCGCTCCCGGTTATCTTACCCTCGTCAAAGGACATAAGCACGGGACTCTGGGTTTGGAAGAATGGATCAACAGGTTCGTTTTAGCGAGCCATATGTGTGACCGGTCAAGTATATGACTAGGTAGCATTGGTAATTTGAATCATATTCAACAGGCACACTGTGAAACTTGCATGATTTTCTTATGTTTGTTGTGAAATCTCACGTCTTCTTAGTAGTGAACCCAGGAATAGCCTGATTGAATCTGCCTGTGGCTGCTGTGGCGCGGCAGTGTGGCTGATTGGGGCGGTGAAGGCGAGCGGGGTGGCGACACTGGCAGAAAAGCTGGCGGGGTGAATTTGAAAGCAAACTTGCCCCAGTCGACTCATACCGAATCAACTAATTTTCTCGGAGCCTATATACACGCCCTGTTCCCTTTATACAGTGGCAAAGGTACTCAAATTACTGCACTACTCAGACGTAAATCATATCGCACTCATGGACGGCGCAATGATGGAAGGTCAGCGCTCCTTCGCGCCCGAGCCCAAGAATTCGGCCACAATTCTCTGCGCAGACTGTGGCGCGCCTGTAGACGGTACCCTCTCAGGAGCTTTTTGTTACGACTGCATAAAACTCAAGACCGATGTCACGGGCGGTATCCAACGCGAGGCTATTCTACTCATGTGCCGCGACTGCGACCGATGGCTCTCTCCTCCCACGACCTGGGTTGTCGCCGCTCCCGAATCGCGCGAACTCCTGGCCCTGTGCCTACGAAAGTTGCGTGGACTGAACAAGTTGAGGATTATCGATGCGAGCTTCATCTGGACTGAGCCGCATAGCAGGAGGATAAAGGTCAAGATTACAGTGCAGTCGGAGATCAACGAGGGTGCTATTATGCAGCAAAGTTTCGAGGTGGAATACACACAAAACTACAATCAGTGCCCGGACTGCGCGAAGAGTTATACACACAACACATGGAGAGCCTGTGTACAGGTGCGACAAAAGGTGCCTCACAAGAGGACGTTTTTGTACCTGGAGCAGTTGATTCTGAAGCATGGAGCGCACAAGGACACGATCAACATCAAAGAAGTTCACGACGGTATCGACTTCTTCTTCGCCCAGAGAAATCATGCGGTATCCTTCTGTGACTTTTTGAAGGCTGTCATTCCAGTCAACATCAAGCGATCAGAGGAGCTCATTTCACATGACATCCACACTTCGACAAAGAACTATAAATTCTCCTTCTCGTGCGAGATCGTTCCGATCTGCAAGGATGATCTTGTAGTGCTCCCCATCCCGCTCGCTAAGAAGATTGGTAACATCTCGCCTCTTACGCTCTGCACCCGCATCGGTACTTCTGTCCAACTACTCGACCCTGCGACTTTGCAGACGGCCGACGTCGCAACAGACATATACTGGCGGACGCCGTTCCGACCGCTGGCAGATGTCCAGGAACTTACCGAGTTCATTGTCTTGGACATTGAGCCGCTAGGCAAGCAGTCGGGTCGTAACTTCCTTGCTGAGGCGACTGTAGCCCGGGCATCCGACATGGGCGTCAATGACACTACCTACTACTGCCGGACCCATCTCGGTGGTATCCTACATGTCGGTGACTCGGTTATGGGCTACCTACTCAGTAACACAAACTTCAACAGCGAGCTATTTGATGTTCTTGAGTCGAACAACAAGTATGCATCGGCGATTCCAGACGTCATGCTCGTCAAGAAGTACTACCAGCGGTCCAAGAAGAACAAGAACAAGCGCAACTGGCGCGTCAAGCGCATGAATAAGGAAGAAGGCGAGATGCTACCACGCAAGCAGGACCAGGAGAAGATGGAGCGCGACTTTGAAATGTTCCTGCAGGACGTCGAGGAGGACCAAGAGCTGCGCGCAACCATGGCGCTATACAAGGCGCAACAGGAACAGAAGCAGAGGGACGCGGACGCGATGGAGACGGAGAGCAGCCTGGGCGACGACGAGGATGAAGGCATCCAGATTCCGATGGAGCAACTGCTGGATGACTTTGAGGACATGAAGATGGATGACTAGCTACGCCACTCGTATTGCTTTATCGGTCCTTCATCTGGCGTTTCATCTGCTGCATTTCGAGGCGTTCGTGAGGGGAAAAATCCAGGTATTAGGGCCGGTTGCATTCGATAATCAATCTGCCAGGTTTCGATCTCACAGGGTATACTGTATATTTGACCTTTCCTCATCCATGCATTGCTCTCCCGTAGCATGTGTGGCGCTCCACGTGAAGCCCTAGCAGGCAATGTCCGTTGTTCTCCACTGGCATGAAAGATGAGAGAGACGATTGTAGGCAGTTCAGCTGAACCATGTGGATCGCAAATCTTGGCGAGGCGGCTGTGACGTAGTGATTGGTTCGCGAGACAAGCGCGCTTCCTCGTGACTGCTGCCGCCCCGCCCCACTCATTCCACCCTTTTCTCCACAAGACACTTTCCATTCTCGCACCGCCTCAGCTTCCCCAACACGCATCCCGTTCGGATACACGTGCTCCCTCGGTGACAGTGACAGTGCAATGGAATCCCGGCCTCAGGGATCTGTGCTGTCGGGGTGTCGGCTGCCAGGCACAAAAATCGGGGCGTTTACGGTTCTTTGTTTCCTCTGACTAGTGTTGTTGGCCAGCTACCCTGGTTCTCGACCATGATTCTAGAAGATCGGCAATGTTCAGGAGATACTGTATATTGCACCCTACAACTACCGTGTACGTTCGGCATTCCTGCGGACGTGCACTAAATGAGAGATGTCAACTAGATTCCAGGAAGGTATACACGAAAAGGACGAGACGAAAAATGGCCGAGCCAATAGGTTGCGGTTGTCGAGTAAATTGCTTACTTTCTGAATGATTTTGCCAACGTTTGCAGGGGCCAAAGTTACCCTTAACAGCAACTGGCGTCGCACCATGGCTGTGATAGTTTTTTGGGGGCGCATGGTAGCCTGGTCTCGATCGAATTGGCCAGTCCCGGCTTACGGCCGCATTGGAGTCAGCCCCGGACGCCCGACCACTCAGGTCCATTCAACAACATCCAGACTGACGGAGGATAGATACCGAGCGAGCCAGGTTAGGGGGACCCTGTTTCGGAACACGATCGTTCGAGTTAAACGTGAAATCCTATCCGTAGACTGACAAGCATCTGAAACTCAAACAAAAGCTTGGTTATAGACGCTTTGGTACCGATGACCGTAAGCCGCCGACGTCTTTTCTCCAGCAAAGTCCCATGGACTCTTGTTCGAAGACTTGGGCTCGACAAATTCCAGCATCCAGTACGAGGATACCCACTTTGAGGGGCTCAGCATAGCAAGATTCGACAAACATGGCCGACACCTTCATTACCATCGTCGCCACCATGCTTCACGACCCCCCGGATCCAAACGAACCTATTCCTTTCGCGAACAAAAAAAGCACAATTTATGGCGTTACTATACCTTTTCACGTGCGTACTTTGACGACGACAGACCGAGTTCACGACTAACAACTGCAGGTCTTAAGCTGGATATTCGTCTTCTTTCGTCTTCACACACGGTTGCGGGTTGTTCGGGACCCTGGCTTAGACGATGTCTTTGTCGTACTTGCAGCTATATTCAATCTATTATCACTAATAGCGTTCCTCCATTGTATGTACATGATTCATTCTTAAATGCTACCAGTCACTAACAACATGTCAAGGTACCGAGTATGGCCTAGGTCGCCATCTCGTCTACAGCTTCAACCTACTAAAACCCACAATGATCTTACTCTGGCTCACCAATGCCGCCTTCCATACCACGACTGCATGCATCAAAGTTTCGCTCATCCTGCAATACCTGCGAATGTTTAAGGACGGCATCCGCCGCAAGATTTGCATCGCCCTTCTAGTAGTGGTTACGCTATGGGGACTCGCTTTCTCCTTCATGGCGTGGTTCCCCTGCTTTCCCATTTCCAGTTTCTGGAACAGGCTGGACGGAGGTAAATGCTACGGCTTTGGCTTTCGCACCGCCCTCGAAGCAAAGGAATTTATCCTCGCATTTGCTGCAACAAATATGATACTCGATGCCTCCATCTTTTTCATCCCTCTCACAGAGTTTTTCCGTTCAGATCTCAAGCGCAAGCAGTTACTCGCTATGACGGGCCTGTTCTCTCTCGGGTCAATGTAAGTCCCGCAACACCCACACGCACATCTGTCTGTACGATTTCTAACAAACACCCCCAGTGTCGTCCTCATGGCCGTCCTCCGCCTCTGGAGCACCTTCAACCACAACAAAACAAAAACAAGCAGCTTCGACTTTACCTTCTGGTACCCCCAAACCCTCATCTTCTCCTGTCTCGAAATCGACTTTGCCATAATGTGCGCCTCCATGCCCATCTTCTGGCCCACCGTCGTCGCCTCCTGGTCCCATATCTTCGTTACCAATGAGGTCCGTGTCACGTCGCATGAGCGCCTCCCCGACGAAAGCCAGGATAACTTTGAACTACAACGTACGAATTCGGCAAAGAGTCATGGCAGTACCAATGCTCTGGCGAGGTCGGGGTCGGCGGGTGATGCGTATTATAATGGGTATGATGCGGAAACTGGGAAGGATGGTCGGTTTACGCTTATGCAGGTGGAGGTGCAGCCGCAGAAGCAAGTTTCAAGACGATTATAATGGATTTTGGTGTTTATGAATGCGATGCTCTTCTTTTTCTTCATCGCGTTTGAAGATTGTCTTTTTTGTGGTTATGTACGTGTACAACATCCTTTGGCAATGATCGCGCACACGATATGCGCTCACAACCTTTGGTTTTGAACTACCTCCCTCCCGGCCCTCGACAGCTCACTCATGGTTTGTACCCCTCATTTTTCTGAAATACCGCATCCCCGCTCTCAACAACTCATTGTATATTGCTGTTCGTTTCTTTGAATCACATAAATCACGCACACTCACTCACTCACTCTCGCCCGCAGCAGAGCCATCATGTAGGCACCGGTACGATTTGAACAATCCGCATCTCTCGCACATACACATACTGGGTAGAAAGCAGAGAAACAAAGTGTATTGGTAAACTACCGGTGCTTCTATACTCGCGCCTAGCGTCCCTCCGTCCCCCGGCGTTTGCCCGAACACCGACCGAAATAAGATGAGATGACATATTCTAAGATGAGCCCACTTCTCCACTGTAGATCGTTGCACTCGATTGAAGGTCGCGGACCGGTGGATGGTGGGGGTAAGTTGATGATATGCTGGGTGGAAAGGGGGAAATGTATGGTGGGGTGGAGAGTCGGGGGGTCCGACAAAGCCACCGCCCATCGA
Source organism: Pyrenophora teres f. maculata (assembly GCA_014334815.1). Classification (NCBI taxonomy): domain Eukaryota; kingdom Fungi; phylum Ascomycota; class Dothideomycetes; order Pleosporales; family Pleosporaceae; genus Pyrenophora; species Pyrenophora teres. The sequence goes on along the minus strand of CP060573.1, from coordinate 3,070,733 downwards.
ACTATTCTCTGGCTCATTTTTTATTAGTAAGAAGAAGGGGGAGAGGGGGGAGGAAACATAGGGCTTGTGTATTGACTTTTAGTGGGAAGAGAGGGACATTATAACAGTATAGTCCCTTTTTTTTAGAGAGAAGAGTGGAAGGAAGAACATGAGATCCATAACTTTGAGGTTTTAGTTGAGGAAGAAAGCGACATTGTATCTGGTATTGTGATTTTACTAGAAGTGGGGAGGAAGACAGGAAGAAAGGCCATGAGGCTGCAATCCAATTGTTTTTTTTTTACAAAAAAAGGTGGAGGAGAGGGCAGGAACGAAGTCATGATCGCAGATGGCGTCAATTTTAGAGGAGGGAGAAGGAGAAGGGAGAAAGCACTTGGTTCTGCTGGCTTCATCTGATATGCCTTTTGTTTGTTCTTTCCGCGACATACACTCTTCACAGACAGATTCAGCCCCATCGACTCGTTGAGTATGCGTAGAAACTTGTCCTCGTTAGAGAGCGGTGTCTACTCCATTTCGCCAGCCTTGAACGCATCTTGGTACAGCTCGGTACTGTCGTCTACCAAATCCCTTTTATATCCATGGAGGTGCTGTAGATCCACTCATCGGACACTCAATGTGTCGTCACTTCCAGTCGCAGACCCTACCCGGGTCATGAGAGTAGAGACAGTAGTAAGTGCCTTCATCAGCATCTGACTTGTTTGGTTTGCATTGTACGTGTGGCTGACATGGTATGGTGTGATAAGAAAGTACATAGGTAAGTAGTTGTGTGTATAGCTGAGGTTACCCGCGTAAATAGAGGAGGCAGCCAGCCCGGACACGCTTCATCGTTCAGCGTTATGGGGGGTTTTTTAGAGAAGAAAGTGGAAGAGAACAAGGGCATACTAGCAAGGTCATGTAGTTTTGGAGAAAGGACAGAAGCTGTGTAGGGGTGTGGTGGGAGGGAGAGAAGCACATGCCAGCCTACCCAATGAATTTTTCATCGGAGCTGATGCAGCTATCTTTTTTCTGGTAGAGGACGTTTCTTTCATCGAGGATATTAAGCGATGGGGAAATCTGAATTGAGATTTCTTCATGTCGTAAGCTTCTTCACACTTTACCGCATTCGTTGTATTTAATCTGATTTTAAGAGCGAGGAGAACGAGGCCCATCAGGTCTCGTAGTGTAATTTTATAAAGGGGAAGCAAGGAAGGAAGAGTAGAGCATATAGATATGACAAGGGAAGGCCGGAGCAACGCTCATACGGGTTGAGATCGTCATATTTGAAAAGTGCAGAAAAGAACAAAATCCATACTGGCACTATAATGCCGTTTTAGGTTTAGAAAGAGGAAACATAGAGGATTAAGGTGCGAGATAGGGAGGCGGGAGAGCACTCATGATTTGCCAAGTTTTGCGATTTTGGAAAAAGAGGGAGAGAGAACGCCGTCCATACGTGCAATCGACAGGTTTTAGGAAAAAGTAGGCGAGACGGAAAAAGCAAAGAGGATAAAGGTGTGGGTGAAGTAAGAGAGAGCGGCGGCAGTTTTTGGAAAAAGAGAAGGACGCAGATCATAAGTAAGCCGACTTCTTGTTTTTGTATTTTGAAAAGAGGAAGGGAAGGAGATATATGCATGGGCGGAGTAAGAGAGAGCGGCGGAAGACACTCATATTTTTTGAGTTTGAAGGTTTATTTGGGAAAAGAGGAACGTAAAAGAAACACCGTCATCTGCCACTGCTGGGTATATATCCTTTAGAAAGTACCGATAATACATGTGTGAGAAAGGAGTGGCGGAGCACACTCATTCGTAATTCCATCGATAAGTTTTTATGAGGGAAAAGGAGAGCACAGCGCCATCGTAAAGGCCTCAGCCATTTGTGGAAGAAACAAATTCATTCGCATTTGGTACTTTTTGGGGATTTCAGAGATTGGGATTTTGGAGTGTAGGAAGAAAGCAGGTAGAGTTGGAGGGGGGTGGAAGTTTATATATCCCACACAGGTGCCAAGGCTACATGGGTGTTGGTAGCGCATATTTGGGTGTGGTGTCTGTAGTTTCAAGTTTTCAGAACGCGAGCACATCGAAGATGAATGCATAACTTCCTAAAGAAAGTACATTGTCTTTTAGACAGTCGTTTTGGAATTTTCGATATAAGCTTTTAGGGTGTTGGAAGAGAAATGGCAGTCATCGGAGTGGTTTATATATCCACAAAAGCGCCAAGAATCGCGCGAAGTTCGCTCGTTCATGGCGCAGGTGGTGCCGAAGTTTCTGTTGTGTTTTCAAGAATCCAAGAACACAGCCATGAGTCCAAGATGGCAAAGGTTTTAGAAAAGAAGGCATAGTACTGAAAAGCTTATGTTTTAGAAGCAGACATGTGATTTTAGAGTATAGGGACGAGCAAGGTAGAGAGTCCTTGTTGCATGCCGAAATAGTGCTCATCATTTCGATAATTTTCAGAGAAAACAGTCATAAAACGGCTAGCCAGAAACTTTCAGGAAAAGGCCATAAGAACCAGGATTTTTCATTTTAGAAGCAGACATTGGATTGTAGAGGGTATGAGTGAAGAAGGTAAAGAAGAGAGAGTGATGCAGGTTTATATACTTGAGAAACACGCCAAGGTTCGCACATGATTTCTTACTGCGTTGTTTTGGGAAAAGGTCATACGGCGTAACAAAGACCGTTTTGAGTAGATTGGAATTGAAATGCTAGGGTGCAGGAGAAAAAGGGAATAGGGAAAAGTGATAAAGCTCGGTAGGGCTCTCGTCAAAACCATGTAATCAGTGGTAGTTCTTTAGTTTGATACGCCAGAAATAGGTACTGCGGTGCTGTAGAAAAGATAAGAATCTTCGCGCGCACACGACAGAAAATTGGACGCTATCATTAGATCTGTGATTTCCAAGGTTTTCATCGGATTGTCGAGTATGGTATTCTGTCATTTTTGGAAAGCAACGACAACTACCCCACACTTGATTTTGTGTAATAGAATTTTCTTGGAAGCTCGAAACACCATGGCTATGAATACTTGGAATTTTAATACACCTGGAAGTGAGCTCGAGAACAAGAGAATTGGCAATAGGTATGGCGGAGCTTTCATCCCTAGCACCAGCACCAGCAACGGCGCCATCATACTAAGGCAGCATGATTCTGCAATAGCCATACTTTTCTAAGAAAACAAGTATTTTGGGGAAACTTTCGAGAAACTTGGATATATCTGTATGCTGTGCGACGCTCGTGCCCATATCGTCCACAGTCGCATGTTTGATTTCTAGCTCTGTTTTGCAGGGACAGGCATGCCCCGATTTCCTTGCGGTTTCGATGAAACTTTGAGAGAATGTAATAGAAATTTAGAAAAAGGACACACAAGGATATAGGCGTTTTTATGTCCTGACTACCGAAAGCACTAGTGCGTAGAGCACAAGTGGGGAAGCCGACAACACATTTGCCAAGCGTCCATCCGGTTTCGGAATAACATATGTTAGGAACACAACCTCCTTATTTCAAATTCCCGACAGTAAGACAGGGAAAAGCAGAAAGAACCATGGCGGGATCACAATTGCTTTTCTAAGAGAGCAGAGAGACATGTCGTCATGGACTTTTAATTTTCAGAGAGAACAACTCATGGACCCTCAAGGCGCCCATGTTCCCAGAGAGAGAAGAAAACATGTTTATTGGTGTTACATCTTTTTAGTAGACCAAGTGCCAAAGTTTCTTTGTAGAGTAAGGGAGGAAAAAAAGAAAGATGAGTGAGTTTATAGACGCAGCCACGCAGCACCAGAAGCCCCACTTATAGAGGGGATAAGTCAACTCGCCGCACACATTTTCAAAGTTTACCATTCTTTTATAAACATCAAAAAGAAGTCCGAAGTTTTATTCTGTGCAACCAGTACTGCCAGAGACTTTCCGCCACATAACTCATCACTGTAGGAGTTTGGATAAGTTTTCAAGCGACGCACCAAGTCTCGAGGCCACATCGCAGTCATGCTCTTCAGTTTTGTTTTGAAAGTCTTGCAGAGACGTAGAGCGAGTCATGTGACTACCCAGAAGAGCATTTTCCAAGCATGAAACCTTTTGAAAAAGAGGAAATCCCATTTGCACTCTTCCCATGAGATTTAAGAAGCAGGAATCCTGGAAACAACATCCAATGCATATCTTCTAAGTTTTGGAACGCAGAAGGAACATGGTAGTATAGTGTATAAGTTTAGTTTTCTAATGTGTGCTGTGTGGTATAGAAGTGTAGAAGTGGGAGAGAAGATGAGCAGTATTTATATACGTGGTAACGGTGCTAAACTAGATTAGGAAGATGGGGAAGAAATGGAAGGGCGGGTTGTACCGGCTCTGTTGCCAAGGAAGTTTTACGTCTGGCAGTGGCGAGCTGGGTTTGTGCCGCATTGACTCGGGGTCCGGTGTGACAGTACCCTGGTCTTCTGATGAGTGCAGCTGCAACGGTGCGCGTACGCATCGTCGCGCAGCAGATTCAGCATACCTCAGCTCTCATTTACCATGCCCTCTTTCGCACGCTTCTTATCCGCTGCCTTCTCACCTCCAAGCTCCTCATTTGTCACCTCTGTCGCCTTCTCTTTACCTTTGTCATTCCTCAAACCCATCCCCAAACTCACAACCGTAGCCAAACAAGCCACCCCCACCAAAAAGTAAAACACATTACGCAAACTTTCCGAGTATGCCCTCAGCAAACCGTTAAGCTCATTTTCATGTCCAGCCGGCACAAGCGCACGAACAGCGCCCGCACCAGACCCTGCACGTAGTGCTGCACGAGGCGATATCGAGGGCGCATAGCGAGGAATCACCGATTTGAGTGTTTGCGCAAAAATAGTGTTTGCAATCACAATGGTGATGGAGGTGCCGAGGGATTGGAAGAAGATGAGGCAGGCGATGGCGACTGGGTATTCGGCGGGCGAGACAGCGTTTTGCACCACGATTATGGCCTGAAGATGTTAGTAAAAGAGAGAAAATACCGATATTGATGTTGTGACTTGCCATTTGCATGCATAAGCCTCTACCACCGCCCATGATGATCTGGTAGCCAACCCATGTCGCTGTACTGGTTGATGCGTTGAATGTTGATACAAGACCGTTGCCAATGGCTGTGATGACGCCGCCGGTAAACGTGAATGGCAGATAATATCCCGTACGCGCTACTGCAACAAGTCAGCCACTGTACATGCATCCTAAAGAGATTTGTACTTACCCACAGCGCCAGTCACAACTACCAGAAGTATCTGGCTGATAATGCTAGGAAGTACATAGACACCACTAGCCGTCGGCCCATTACCTTTGACTGCCTGGAAGTATGTCGGAAGCCAGTTGCTAGCTGTCATCATGCAGGTAGCGATGCAGGGCCCATACAAGTAGCTGGTCCATATGACACGTCTGCGCAATAGTGTACCTGGCACCATAGCCTTATCGCCCATATGCCTCTCCCACGCAGCAAACAGTATGATGCACACGCCCGCGCCGCAGAAGAGGCCTATCACGGTAGATGAATTCCACGAGTAAGCGTCACCGCTGCCCAACTGGAGAGCCAGAAGCAGCATGACGGACCATGGAACGAAGAGCGTGAAGCCCAAGAGATCAAGTTCCGGAATAATCTTGCGAACAAGCGCAATTGTGAATGGCGGCTTCGGTATGACCTCAGGGATGCGAATGAGAGTGATGACAACAGCCGCTACTCCGCCGATGGGTAAGTTGATCCAGAAGCCTTTGCAAAAGCCCTCGTCAGCATCTCAAACATCAAACAGATTCTACGAGCAGTTACTCACACCACCGCCACGACACATGTTCAGTAAGAACACCGCCAACAAGCGGACCAAGCACAATGCCCATCTGACTCGTCCCAAAAAGTATCCCCGTATAAAACGGACTCTTCTCCCGCGGCACAGCCCCCGCAAGCACAGTCATCGCCCCATTAAAGATACCCGACGCTCCCAATCCCGCAATCGCCCTTGCTACAATAAGTACCACAGAGGAGCTCGCCACCGCGCACATCAAAGACCCAAGCTCAAACGTGCAGACGAATACGAGGAAAACCGCCTTGGTCCGGAAATACGTGTACAGTTTACCGGATATGGGCTGGAGTGTTGCGGTCGCGAGCGTGTAGGCGCCAATGTACCATCCGACATCTGGGAGAGAGTGGAATTCTGTGGTGATAAGCGGGATTGCGGTGCCGATGATGGAGGAGTCTAGGAGGACGAGGAAGGTTACTAGTGTAAGGCTTGCGAGGATGGTGAACAGTTTGAGGCCTGCTAGGTATTGCGTTGCCGGGGCTGCATGGTTCGCGCTTTCGGTCATGGCTTTAGATGGGGTTGGGAGGTTCTGCCAGTATGCACGCTTTGAACCAGGAACAAAAGACCCGTGACACGAATCTTCAAGTGTGGTGGAGCCGTTGAATTTTGGATTCAGGGTTGGGTTGTAGCTGTAATCGTTTCGTTTGAGAGCGGAACGTGGTGCAGAAGGAACGAGCTGCCAATCAAGAAAGAGGGCAAAATAAGCTGGCTAAAGAAGGAAGAACATGGTAGACGTAGACGAGGTTGGGTGGTTTGTGTGAAGTCACTCCTGACTGACCGGATACGTCAAGGCGCTGTTGTTGGTTGTCCGGATTTCGGAGTTGAACGTGTCGCATTTATCAGGCAGCCATTAATAAAAAGCTCTATCGGTAGGACATGCCAAGATAAGGGGTCATTATGACCCAGACTATTAACTAGTGTGTACTCTATCTGTGCTATCTGTTATTCAGCGGTCGCACAAACCTCGGTAATGTCTCAAAGCGGCGGCTGGAATCTCGTCAGCGCCTCCATTACTCTACTCCGCACCGATAGCCTGAGGGCTTTTGTGTAATTTAAAAGTTCATAGGGCCAGACAGCCAAAAGTCATTAGCAAAGTCCATCAGCGAGAAATCTCCACCAATGTCGCAATTCCATGCCGGCGCAGATACATCGCCCACTGTTTGCTCCTGCTCGACTGTAGGTACTCTCCAATTTGGCGCTGTTGCTCTCAGCATCACAGCCGCTTCACCAAATACGCTGTCTTCTCCTGTTTCCTCTTTGTACTTGGCGTTGGCGTTTTCGGCAATCACAGCGATTTGCTCTAGACATTGCACAGTATCCACAGTTGCCGTGGCAATTGTCGGATCCCAGCCAGAAACATCTTTCAACACGGCGAGTTTATAGACCGTCTTGAGGCAGTAGGGAAAGATGAGCATTGATGTTACGCTGATGTCTCGGACATCCCCGGCCAGGGTGTAATCGCAGCAAGCTTTACAAGTTTGCAGACATGCAAGAAGATATTCTACACGTCGGGACGCGAATATAGAATGAGGATTTGACAATGGTGGTACGAGTGGAGTGGGCGATTGGAGCAGCGCGAGTTCGTAGATGGCAACTTCGGCCGTAAACGTGGAAGCTATAACAGTGCCTGGGAGTCTGTGAGTACACACTACAAAATGGAGACGGAAGACTTACGATGTTGCAGAATTTCATGTGAAAATGAAGTCCGAAGATTGTGCAAAGCCAACTTCAGAGGCTCAATAGCCATTGTAGCATGTTGAGCAAAACTGGAGTCCTCTGAAGCTCGACGATATACTTCCATGGCACAAACGGCAATTCTGGCCAGACGTGCTAAGCTAACCAGAACAGTGTCACCTTCACACTCGTTGCTCTTGTTGAGTTGGTCGCATGCCTCTTCACACTGTGGTAACCACAGCATGAGGTCGTATCCGAAGGTTTTGGAAACACTATCGGAATTAATAAAAAACCTAAGCCGGGGGTCACACCTTACTCACTTAGCGCATAATACGAAGACGGTAAGTAATGCTCGGTTCCCTTCAGTTGCTCGAACCTCCTCAGTCCCTTTATCGTATGGACCCAAGCTAGGGCATCCAGACGGGTCTTTGGGTTTGTCCAGACGAAGATCACTAATCAGCGTCCTTGCAAGACCACAGGTTGATCCCAGGAACTGCTTCCTATGTGCAAAGTATTTAGACCTGTACAAGTGTCAGACACACCGCAATTGCGAGACAGGATAGTCTTACCACCCAATGCACATGATGAGACAGAAGAGTAAATCCATACTTCTTTCACCGTGAGCCACGATCTTGGACGCCAAGATTTCCCTTAACTGACTGCTCAATAGCATCTGACGAGTGACGGCTTTAGTCCATGCAGTACGAATAGCCAGGCAAAGTAAAGGATAATTAGCCTGAAGATCACCGGGTGTAGTACTCTCCGGCATATGCATGAAAGGGATGTATCCCAGGTAGTTTGTTCGAAAGTCAATAAGCTGATCATCAGTTAAGCGTTCCTCTACGGCTGGACTGTCTGCTGCTCTTGAGGTGATGATGGAGGATTCAGGGGTCAGCCCAAATGCGTCGTTTGAAGGGACCGTGGATGCTGATGCGCGCTGCGAGCGGAGTAGCGATACGACTTCATCAATTTTGTCTTCCAGTTTTGCTCTTTTGGAGGCTGATGCCCCGTTCGATCCTCGCTTCCGTGAGGACGACGATGGCGTGCATTCCTTTCCGAGCCGATGACACCTGTAGTACAAAACTCAGTCTTGAGACATCCGAAACTTATTGCGGCGCGCATGTTTCTAGAGTGTAGTATGACATAACTCTAATAAAAGTGACATACCTTTCGCAGACACCTCCTTCCCGTACTACACATCGGCATTTCGTCTTTACGCAGTTACTGCATGCTTGCCCGTATGGCGCAGGTGCCTTTCGGACGGCATTAGTTTCCATGATGAATTCCGAATCGTGTTATTCGTAAGCGATCTCCGAGTATGACAGAAGTGATAGCGAGATTGTGAGATGGAAGAGCGCAAGGCTAGTAACACGGCGGGATTCAGAGTCCGTCTGAATTCCGACGGCGGATCGGAATTCGGAAATTGGATTGACCCACTTCTTGGCAGTGTGACTGGACAGTGTCAACTCGGCGCGCGTCTACTACCACCGCCTCTTTCCGGATCATGAAGTGCACTATGGATTGTGAGGCTATGCAATGGGCGCAATCCATGAAAGATGGGAGACAGGGGGCGTGATGATACCTTCGGCTGTGATGCAAAGGAATAGCGTGTAGCTATCCAACAGCCACGGCCCCTTTATTGGAATCAGGAATGCCCGCTTCTCGTTATGAAGATTAGCATGAGTGGAGATATCCAGAAGTAGTCGCGGCATCACGCTCTGTCTCATTCATCACTCTCAGCCTCCATATTCCCCAGCGCCCACCAGCCCCTCACAATACTCCTCTCCGCCGAACCCCCCGCCAATGGCCTCCTCCCCATCTCAAACTGATGCCTCTTCAACTCATTAACCACAACCCCCAACTTCACCAACCACACATCCCCAGGCTCGCCCTCAAAATGCGGTCCAATACACTCACACGCAAACTTCCTTGCCAAGGCCACCCTCTCCTCCCCCACCCAAGGCTCTACCAGATTCTGCCTCGCCAGCGCCTGCGAGACTAGCACAGTAAAGCAATGCAGCAGCGGAAAAAGTCTCGTATCCTCCATCTCGGCCGCCTCCTCCACATCCTCCCACTGGACCAACGGATTACTAACCCCCAGACACCGATTCCCCTCCCATAGCAACACATTGATCGACACGCTACTCTTCCGCCTCATGGCATGATGCGCATCCCACAGCAGATAGCACAGTCTCAGCAGCGCGAAACCCATGGGCTGCGGATCACTCGCTCTCGACGCCGTAATGGCATCGTGGAACGGTGAGAAGTAGTCGCCCGCACTCGCCGCATCCTGCAGCGCCTTTTGCAAGATGTCGTCTCCGTCACTAGTATAGCATCTGCGGAAAAACTGCATATAGTCTTTTGGTTCAACGTCTGGGTCCTCTTTCGCAACGCTTTCCCGCAGCTGCTCGACGAATGCATGGAGTTTGTTGCGTTGTTCGGGTGCGTCGCTGCTGATGTCGCGTAAAATTGATAGAGCTTTTTGCTCGCTTTCAATGTGCGTGATGGGGACTTTGCATTCAGGGCATTCTGCGCCTTTGGGTGCCAGCATCGACACGTCGGACCATGTTGCTTTTACGTCGACGTCGCCGCCGTTGAGGATGATGGATAGACAGCGGTATCCGAAGATGTGGCCGCACGCCCGTATGGCGACAGGCGCGTGGTCTGTCGAGAAGGGCCGGTTGCACAAAAAGCAATATGCCGATACGCGGAGATATCTGCTTATGTTGCCGGTGGAGGCCATGGTCGACGAAATGTTTGTAGGTAGACGGCGTTCCTGATCGGCGGGTGGGGATGACGTAAGTAGATCGGGAAACCGTGTGGCTTTTTGTAACGGGCTGCGGGCAGATTATCGATGGGGGTTTGTGTGATTGATCGGCAGGATTGACTTTTGTTGAACGAGGAGGCGGCTTGCGGCGGCGGAGGGCCACGCAAACGAATCAGAACTAGGAGCCCAGGAAATGGCGACGTGTACAAACATCTCGCGTGTCCCTGCAGCATTTCTTGGATCCCGGTTATCGCTGCAAAATGGCCGACAGCCCCAACCACCTTGTCAATAGCGGTTATTGCCAGCATTGGCTTTGTCAGTCTTTCATCTCCAGTTCTGCCAATACATGTCGTCAATTCTTCAGCAACCGGGACCAAGCATTTTCTCAATGAACTCGGCCTCTTGTCCCGGAGAACACATCCTTGCACCGTGTTAGCGGCTTGGGAAATTTGCTCGTTATGGCAAGTGGGGCTTCCAACACGACGTTGAAGAGCATCAGCGAGTCGCAATGCTATCAATCAAAAGAGATGGGTGAATGAGAAAGGAAAAATAAATTGTGGAATAAAAGAGCTCATATCATGCGAACATGAAAGCGTAGTAGTTGATTGTAGTAAGCACGTTCGGGTATTCTCGACTTGATCTCCTTGCTCCCTCCTGCAACACCTCCACGCATATCCTACAGCAGCATCCGATAACCTCTCTCTTATCCAGCCCTCAACCTCAACCTCCACTGTAACCATACACCTCCAAGCTAAGCCTGCGATTTAACCAGGGAAGACCCAAACGACTGAGAAGAGAACAGCAATAACACCAACGATGATAAGAACCTCTGGTCCAGCTTTGATGCCGACTGGCAAGCCCGCGGTCTCATATTGCGCAACAATGCCCATTGAAAAGTTTTTTGCTGCCTCGACAACGGCGATTTCAGTCCAGTTTCCACACCGTAGGTTGAGTTCGGCATTAGCTGTGAGCGCGGGCAACTTAGCCATGGCTGCATTCAACATTCCCGCGCTGACGAGGGTGCCGACGGGTGCTCTTTGCAAGATAACGGTGCGGTATGAGCTATTGGCGCCAATCGTCGACATGTTGGCTGTAGTTTGATAATCGAGACATAGCTCTGCCTGAGAGGGTGTGGCGGAAACTTGTCGGACTTCTAGTTTGGTGTTGGCGGTACCCGGAAGCGGAAGGAAGTTCTTAGGCTCCGGTGCACAGGCTGCGAGCTGGAAGATGGAGAGGGCCAGGAAGATGTTGGTAAGAAGCGAAGTATGCATCGTGGGCGATATCTTTCTCCGATGGTGATCTTTTGTTGGTCTAAGAAACTGGTAGGGAATGAAAATAAAGGTATTATAAACGTAATCAAAACAGGTGACCGGCACGCTCGAAGAAGTGAATGACGAACGAAAGGAAAAAAGAGCGTTGTAGTTGTCTTGGGTTCCACTGCCTGAGGTTACCAAGAGTTGTGTAGAGAGGCGACAAGGGCGAGAAGAAAAATCAGGCCACTTCCAAATGATATATGAAGAGGTAACGGCCCTGATGGCTGTCATTCAGACTGCTATGCGACACGCATTGCCGGATGAGGGGTGCTTATGAGGCTCTCCGTGTGTCAGGTTACAGGGAGCCTCTTAGGCGCCGCTGTCGGCGCTAGTCCGCTTTGTAGTGTATTGACGCAATATTGCAGCTCCTTGCCATGACCGCCAACACCAATCTTTGCTCACGGCGCCATGGCCTTGTTCTCCCGAATTTGCTTGTTGAGGCTGGTAGGCTGGTGGGAGAGGAAGTGCGAGACGATGATAGGGTGTTCGGAGAGTGGTTTTGGATCGCGGCTGATTGGTATGCCGCGCCCTGGCCAATTCATGCGCAGGGGCTAAGCGAAGACGTCCATGGCCTAGCCTCGTCACTATTCTCTGCCGGCAACGTCAGAGCCGTCATGTTGCGAAACTACTACTACTTGATCAGAGCACCCGTACCTCGTTTGGGCTTCGCCGATTCAGAGTGCAATTTGATCGCCTTCATGCATGTCGACTACCTCTTCACAATCGGTTGGAGAAACACCCGGGATGACACGACGACTCCAGCTTCGACACTGCGCGACCGCAAAGCTATAGTTGGCTACGACAGGAACGCATCCAAATTATCCCCATCGCCTAGCTTGAACGTGTCGGACATTAGCATGTCCCAATCTTCCATCAACTCAGGTGAAGGCTCGAAGTCGTAATCTCCTAGGCTTCCAGACTCGTCCACCTGTTGCGTGCCAGCCAGCATCTCCAAAATTGCTATGCAGACCTCTGTGGCCTGTTCCGCTGCTTGGATAAGCAACGCGGGAAGCTCGCATCTACTCACACGGCGGCTTGTTGCATCAGCCCACGCATCGAGTAGACGCAAAAGAATATAGCCCTTACAGCCAGTCTCACCGGCTTGCATACAGCCCAGATAAAAGCCTGCAGCGTCTTTCATGGTTTTACTAAGCGCTGCTGACAGCATATCTGAATCGTCCTCTTCTTGCAAACGCGTGCGCAGCTCAGTGGCCAGGAACGTTGCAGCATGGAAGGCGTACATACGAAAGAAGCCCGCTGTGCAACGCGACATACGAGCGAGATCAGTCTCGCCTGATGGATAAAGGCTGCCTTTTGAAACCGGAAACGCGAGACCCCAGATCTTCAGGGACGATGCGACAGTAGCTTTTCGTGAAAAGGCATAAAGAGGATTGTTCGACGCCGCAGCGAAGAATGGAACGTGTAGAGAGGTCATGTAGCGCTGGATGATGAACTCTACTGCTTCAGTTGTAAACAAGGAAAGCGATGCATCGTTGCTGTATTTTTGCATCGTACGACGCAGCGTCTTGTGTGCTGCTCTCAACTCCGTATCGATTTGAAGCGTCGCCTCGTACGTTCCGGTCGAGGCGAGATCGTTGAGGAACTTCAAGACCGCCAGACGATTTGGAAGTATCTTCCTAAGAGCAATCGCTACGGATGTCTGTGTGTATACACTGTCTGGTTTTGCCATGGGGTCCGCGTTCAACAACTGGTCATCATCGTAGTTGCCCGGCGGCGCAGTGTTGAAATCGTCGAGACCGATTAACGGTGGTCCGCCCGACTGCATACTCATCTGCAGCGATAACTCGAGAATCGTATTCCATATCCTGCGGCGCATCTCGGCTTCCATAACCGTCATCTGTGGAAGATGCGACGGATCCTTGTGTAGGCCGATATACACTGCTGATCGATGCACTGCACCAATGGAGATCCATACAAGCTCAGACCCCACATCGATGAGCTCACGCGCTAGCATCAAGAGGATGCTGATTTGTAAATACTGGATGCCGAGCTGTGACTTAAACGTGGGCGATGACACCCAAGTCTGCGCTTCGTATACCCAGCGTGTCGCCTCGATGCGCATCGACATACGCTCGTCATACACCGCAGCACCGATCGCCAGTACCAACTTCAGCATCATCATAAAAGCCATGCTAGACTCTGCATCCAATGCCCACACGCTCTCGTAGTTGCGCATAAAACTTGGTACATGGACAACACGATACACCGTCTCCATGGTACGGAGGTAGCCATCAACAAGCTGGTCACAGACATGCTTTGGTGGGAGATCACGTGTCGGCAAGGTAGGCCAAATTGGAGAGCGCTGCGACTTGATAACGCGGGCTAGAACTTTGGCACGTTGTATGCTAGCCACCAAATTAGACGATCCGCTTTCAAGATGTGGTTCCATCATTTCGATAACATCGCGAAACTAGAACTCGTCAGTGATGTTATCTATGTAGGTCAATCCATTGTACTGACCACCACGAAGCCATTCATCCAGTGACTCTGCCCGAACACTCTGTTTTTGTGCGCAATACCCCTGGAGATGTCCGCACCGCCAGGTATCCGCGTATCCTGGAGAACATCGACGGTGCACGCAAAGCTACTGACGGTGTGCACAGCATGTGTGGCTGCTGGAGTTGAAGCCGATGGCGTATACACTGAGCTACTAGTGCTAGTAGCCCGTGAAAGCTTGTCCTCTAGCTCTGCGATACGTGCTCGCATAGCATTGAGCTGGAAAGACGACTGGATGATGCTCAATGGAGCTGTCGAGAGAGACGAAGTATAGTCGTCAACTGAAGAGGACGGTGCTCTGAGCGCATCCGTCGCGCTTGCTATAGCCTCGCGCGGCTGGATTGGAAGTGTAGCGTTTGGTCTTTGTATCGATGCCTCGGACTCGTAGACACAACATCCGGTCTTGCTTACTATACAACTACTACACGGGTTCTCTCGATTGCAACGTATTTTCCTCCTTCGACATAAGGTGCAGGAGCTGAATGCAGTTAGCGTCAGGCTTGACTAGTACTTTTCCAACACTTACGTGGCAGGCCTCTTACGTTTTCGACCCGAATCGCTCATCCTGTATCTTATAATCACCGAACACAAAAGCTGATATGGAAACACACGTACGACAAGGCGAGGTGAGTCGGATATAAGTAATCGGCTCGGAAGAAATGGGTGGCCTTGCAGCCCAGAGTCCCACCACCAGCTGTTGGAACTCGGGGATACAGACCAATCACATCGCGACCGGTCTCGTTATCCCCGAGCATCTCCGAGTCCGGCTTCCTTCATTGATGACGCTCTGTTTCTGCATTAGGTCGTATACACATCTTTTACAAATACCTGCGATGGGGATATTGTATTTAGCAACCAATTCTGTTATACCCGACCGACTCGGAGAATCTGCTGTTTCCCAACTACGGCATAGATATGGATTGAGATATATATATACTGATACTATACCTTGCACAAGAACATGTACTACAACACGCTCGCAAAGTTCCCGTCTCATCTACAGTACCACGGCACTCAGCTCTGGCGTACCGCATTGATTGCCTGATTGAGACGATACACTCTACCAATCTTTCGAAATTACCTCCCTTACTACAACAAACCAGGCCAACCACCCAATCAAATCTCCAGCGCCAAAGTCTACACAACAACAATCCCTCACCATGTCCTCCCCCAACAGACCCCCCACGCCTACCCCTCAACCCCCCTCCTCACCAAACCCCGACATCGAAAAGAGCCCCTCTGGCCAACCTACCCGCACCCCCTCAATCACAGCCCTAGGCCCCGCCCCCGACGGTGGTCTAACCGCCTGGCTCAACTGCGCCGCCGCCTTTTGCATCTTCTTCTGCTGCCTAGGCTTTACATCGTGTTTCGGCGTGTTGCAAGAATACTACTCTACCCACCAGCTGCACGACCATAGTATGAATGCGATTGCTTGGATAGGGAGTTTAGCGGGGTTTATCCAGTTTGTGGGTGGTGTGGTGGGGGGCCCCGTGTTTGATCGGTGGGGGGTTTGGGTATGCATCTCCATGTTTCTTTTTGAGTCCAGGGGGGGGTGGAAGGGCAGTTTGTGAGATGGAATGGGCTAACACAAAATAGATGATTCGTCCAGCAACCTTGCTCTACATCCTTGGCTTAATGCTGCTCTCCCTTTGCACACACTACCCGCACTTCATCCTCGCCCAATCCCTCCTCATGGGGTCCGCCGTCGCCTTCCTCCAATTCCCGGCTTTCGCTCTAATGGGGCATTACTTCGACAAGCGTCGCGCTGCCGCCCTCGGGATCGTAGTCAGCGGCTCATCCGTCGGCGGTCTCGTGTTCCCCATCGTTTTGTCCAAACTCCTCAATTCGTCTTCTGGCGCCTCGCTGGGCTTTGGCTGGTCCATCCGCATCGTCGCGTTTGTTATGGCGCCGTTTATGCTGTTTGCATGTGTGGTTCTCAGACCGCGGTTTCCGCCTCGCAAGACGTCGAGGATTTGGGTGGCGGAGCCGTGGCGGAGCCGTCAGTATGTGGGGTTGGTTGTGGCGTTGTATTTTATGATGATGGGCATGTGGACCCCGTTGTTTTATATTCCTGTTTACGCGGTTAGGAGGGATATGACGCCTTTGTTGGCGTCGTATTTACTCGCAATCATCAACGGCGCGTCGACGCTTGGGCGCGTTATACCGGGTATTATCGCGGATCGGTTGGGCAAGGTGAATATGTTTGCGTTTGCGGGCGTAGGGACGGGAGTTGTAGTTTTTTGTATTAATGTACCCAAGACGAATGCAGGGATTATTGTATATTCGGTTTTCTTTGGATTTATCTCGGGCACGATTATTTCGTCGGGGTCGGCGGCAATTTCAGTCTGTGCAAAGGATCCGAGGACGCTGGGAACGTATATGGGCATGGGTATGGGTTTTGCGGCGTTTGCGGTGCTGATTGGTCCTCCGATAAATGGGGCGTTGCTTGACAGATACGGTGGGTTCGAGCAGATGTCTATTTTCAGTGGTGTTATGAGCCTGACGGGAGGGTTTATTGCACTGAGCGCCAAGTTTGGCACGCCCGAGGGTATCTTCGGGAAGGTGTGAGGGAAAGGATCTTGGTTGTGTTTGAGAGAAGACAGGGAACAGCTTCTCTCAGATTCTCTAAGGAACAAAATGGTGAATGAAAGGGATAGTGGTTCGTACATCTATACGACTTCATGTATGACAAGGAAACACTTAGCATAAACTGCAAGATGCCATTTCCTACTTTCTTGCTCAAATAAAACTCAGATTGATCGAACAGGGAGAACTTTTCCGTCGCAGTATGACTAGTGGTTCAATCTGCTGAGCTCAAAGCTCAACCGAGACTGATAGGAAATTCCGAAACGCTTTTGGAAAAGTTGAAAGAGAAGAAAGCCAGAACCAGCTCTAAGAGCAGAGGCTAAATAGAAAGACCAAAAGGTGAAATATGATCAAAGCAGTAGAAGTGCTGATGCTAGGAGAGCAGTTGATAGGTCCGTAGAGCTCACATCGTTTAGCCTCAATAACCACCGGTGGACTAGCGACCAGTCATCATAAGATGGCTTAAGAACTGATAATCTGCATCCTTGTCAAGTACGACACCGCCTTCACGTAGAGTCTCGCTATCCGAATCATCAGCCCGTTCATCGTAATCTAAAGCTTGGTAACGGTAAATGGGTTCTTGGCAGATGTTAGTATCCTTTTTTTTAGATCCCATATTATCCTATCACTTACCCACTGCCTGCTTCCAGTCCCTGAACCTCTGCATCAATGCCTCATCATCGTTGTCTTCGAGGTCATTCGAAGTGGGGCTGCCGTTATTCACCTTCGGTACTCCACGTGTCGTAAACCACATGTAGGTAATATCTACCTCAGGAAGCTCACATAAAAATATTTTGAGCTTCACTGTAAACGAGATCTCTCGGCGTCTGAGATGGCAAAGGATGGGAGAGAGAAAGATCAGGTGGTCGAGCAGGAAAGGAAGCTTGTACACTTCTAGGTCAGAGTCTCCTACGACAATGATGAATTCAACCGTGGCGGAAGCTTGTTTGAGACGACACAAGTGGTTCAGTGAATTCTTCCAAATGCTGAACTCCGAGTCATCCGGGAAACGATTGGGAAATGCATTAAATACAACTCGACATCTTCGGATATGTGCGGTTGGTTTGAGTCTCAGCTGGTATAGAGTTTGGTGAAGAAACATTTTGATGTGCTTGATACCATGGTCGAGGAACACGAAAGTCGTTTTCTCAAAGTGAATCTTGGCACACTCATGAGCAAAGTCGAACCCAACAGCATCAGGTAGAAACCAATGTCGTGTTTGCTTCTGGAATGCTTTTGCTACAGCCTCGACCTCATCATCAAAGTTTACTGCGGACCTAAGAAGTTCATCTTCAATGTCGAAAACCGATGGCTGCAGAAAAGAATAGACGTGATCTCGGATCTCCTGTGGCAAAGCAGCATGGACGCTCGTAGCGAGGGCCAGACAGTCGGTTTTCGCGGTAGCTAGGAGCAGCTTTCCAAAGGCATCCGATGATGCTCTCGCCTTTCTGAGAACCGTTAGTTATCATTCGTGTGGCAATACAATTGCGCTTACAGGTTTACTTGCTGTAGTTCTGGTCCGGACCTCTTTATTTCCTCGATGAGCCTGTCCTCGTCTTCTCTGCACATCTGGGCTAAGAACTCCTCGTCTTCTCCGCACATCTTGGCTAAGAACTCCTCGTCTTCTCCGCACATCTCGACTAAGAACTCCTCGTCTTCTCCGCACATCTCGCCTAAGAGCATCCTCCATTCCTGACTCAGCTCTTCCAGTTTTGATAGATCTCGTTCGAGTGCTGCACAGCCTGGAAGCAACCGTGTGTGTGGGAGTTGGGGAATATGATATTCGTGAACCGTCCTGTAAGTATCAGCTTTTGCGTCAGTGCCGACTAGCCTTTGATGATGTACCGTCGCACGCGCTTAACGTTCAGTAGTCTAATGTCTTGGTCGTACTTGGAGTCACACATGATGTTCTTGTGAGACGCGCAAGATACATGTGAGGAAGAGGTGTTTACAGGATGGAGAAGGGTTTTTATTGCAATGAGCGTGTCGTTTGCTCTTACCTTCAAGGTTGCCAAGGCTGGAGGTACGCTAGCTCAGGTGAGAGCAGCCAGTGGCAAATCTCCAACGCGTGTTACGGGATATCGCGTCGTGTACGTGCAACGCTGGGGCAGTCAGGTAAGAGAAGGTGCCATAGTGAAATATGGAGAGATGGTCATATATTCGATTGACTGTCATATTAACGGGTCTGAGATGACACCCATGGACTCGCTGAACCCCAGATTAAACTTTCGTGACATCCTTCCTGCCAACGAACAAATCCTGCATAAAACGCCCAACACCCTGCTATCATCTTTGATTCCACAATTCCTTCAGCCTCGTGGACGCGTCTTAATTCCGAAAGCGCCTCCTATGTCGGTATTGCAGGAGGTGATTCTTCGATCCGTACATGTCCTCTCTACGCGGGAATAGGCTCATAAGTGTTGTGAGCCTGGCGGTTGGAGAAGAGGTAGTAGATGATCATTCCGACGACGGGGAAGAGGAAGACGACAAGGGCCCAGAGGACCTTGTTGGGGACGGGACGGTTGGACTTGAAGATTTCGACTAGAACAGACATATTAGCTTAGCTTAAATGATAAAGGAGGCCCGGATGAGACACAGGCGCATCGTATGACGTATGGCAATATCGTGGGAACTTACTCCAGGCAATGATATCAAGAACCAACACAATAAACCCTACAATCCCGCCTCCGGTACCTGCCTGCCATGGCTCAGCAGACTGCACCGCAACCGGCGCCGCCTCAGCCAGCATAAACATCGACAGCTGCAGGCACAACGAAATGACAAGGTTCATCATGATGGCGGTAGTAGCGGAGCTTTCGGGAGGCAACTTATAACGTCTGGTGTGTGTAGTTTCCGGTAGTTTGACCGAAAGAGTGAGAGAGAAGAGAAGGGAAGAAGAGGAACAAGTCGAGTGATCTGGGTGGCTGCCTTGTTTGTATATGAAGCAACGGCGGGGAGGGGGCTGAGACTTGTTGGACGTTATTCGCACGGACCTACGTCACTGGAAATCCCGCTGTCACGCGACCCAGCCCCCAATTCGCGGTTGCGCATGCATGAACCCTTCTGCGATTCGGTACGTGGCTGCACTTAAGACTGGTTGCGTTGCATGCTCCGCGGACGTTAGGTAGGCAGGGTTATGTACTCAAGTATGAAGATGCTGAGGTGGGGTGCTGGGAACGCGTGGAAAGACGCATCTTACGAATGGATATTTGCTTCATTCTTCGAGGTTTGAAGCTGTCGGACGTCTTCAAACATGAATAATGATTGCGCCCTTTGCGGTTTACCGTTCTGAGGCTACATCGATCGATCCTGGGACTACTTGGTACGAGCACAGACAACTAGCGCCATGTGCTGAACCGTGTTCGTGAAGGAGGCTGTGTTGTTGTGCGTAGTGGCGAGCAGTTCAATAGAGTCAACCAATGTATTCCTCTGATTATGGTAAAGTGATTGAATAAACCGGACAACTCGATACGCTACTGCTTTTCATGACAGCTATTGCACGCCGACCATCGAAGATAAAATGGTAGTACAATATACGAAAGTAGAGTAATGACTAGCATGACAAATGACATGGACCTATATCCCGCCCGGTTGAGAAGTGAACAACTGCCTCGCCCTCCATCGTGATCTGCCCTATACGCGCATCCCTCAGATGAACGCTCCACCCTCATCCGACAAGCTCCTGTGTCAAAAATCTCTCCTGGCAACTTAGATAGTTGCGCTTCTCCAGCCACCGGATCTTGCTCTTGGCCCTCTTGGAACTCAGTTTCACCTGAGCTTCCTTGACAGCCAAAGGCACATCCTTTGCTATCTTGCCAACATCCTCGACATGCTTCGCCACACTCTTCCCCACCTTGCCTGTTGTAGCCTTGAGACCCTCTTTGCGAATAGTGCCGAGGACTTCAAGTGTGGATCGACGTCGAAGTCTGGGCTGGTTACCGAGACTCGAATGTGGGTCGAGTGATGTGTATCGCGGGGGCGGGTCATCGCTGAAAACGTCTTCGGGTCGATGCGTGATTTGATGGGGTTCGTTCATGCGTGCTTCTGAAGCCGATACCGCGGGACTTGTGTCGTACTCCCAAAAAGACGGAGGCTCGATCGTGCCGCAGCGTAGCGGGGTAAGTTCGTAGTCGCTCGCGTTGGTGGGAGAGAAATAGACTGCAAATCGCCGTTCATCCTGTAAATCTGCCCTGCTGGGCACCGCGCCAAACACCGTTGTGAATGGTTCAACCTCCGGATCGTTCGCAATATGTACAGCTCTCGAGGCCGGGATGGTGTTGTGTGCACGCGATGAAGCAGATGAGGGCGGCCGAACTGGGTGAGTTGGGATGGATGCCAACGACAGGGTCGAGGTAGGCTGTGATGTTGGAGTACTGAAGTCGTCGTGTAATGCTTCGAGTTGCCTAACCCCTCTGATGGCGCCCAAGACGGTGTTGGTGGTGGGCATCTCTCGCAGCTCGTTGTCGTACCTTGGAAGCTCTACTCTCGGATCACGACCATAGACGCCTGAACGCCGCCACCGTCTCTTAAAAAGCTTCATGACAGGCGGGGTATTGGATTGCGCTGAAAGCAAAGAAATGAAAAGATTGTAGAAAGGAAAGACATGGGAGGAGAGAAGGGACCAAGTGGCGGGGGGAGTCTATGTCCTCATGATGCGCTGCCGGAATGCATGCTGTGATTGCGATAGGCAGCTTCGCTACCGATTGCTTGCTCGCAGTGGTTGAGGTTGAGTGTTTCTGGTCCGCTAAACTTGATACCACACCTATCGCGTCCTTCGCGGCCCAAGTCGTTGGTCTAGACGACGTGTGCTGCATCGACGGTGCTCCAGAGCTCAGTTGTTTGTCAGTAAACGGGAGCTAACCAACGTTCCCCGTTGCATGGTAGGGTGTGCACCTGGGTGGTAGTGGTGGATGGCTGGGAGACGGGCGTTACAGACATGAAGCGAGCCAGAGATGACGAAAGCTGTTGATATTGAGTTCCTTGGCGCGACTGATTACGCAGCCACCACCCAGCTGCTTCAACTTCCTCGCCACGTCCTGTACTTTCATCGCCTCGTCTTTTTCCTTGATGCATGTTTCATCCGGTATAGCTTGAATATCATCAATCGATTTATTCTTAGTATGGAGCCTGCCATATCTGCCAATGTGTCGCATTTCGCACGTCAGCTCGTACCTATTCTCCCTTCCACCTGTATGTATCAAAGAGCGGAGGTGCCGTGTAAAGTCGATTCTGGTGCTATAGTCCTCTTCTTCACCATCGCGAGGCTCGGCATCAATACATCCGAGAGAGCCTCGCCAACAGCGATAGCAGCGGCAACGATATTGACAATCATCAATTTACATTATACTGATGACAGAACAGCAGACATAATGAATGGGTAGATAGCGACATCAACGCTCAACGTCAGCAACGAGATTGGGTTTGAACTGCACTGCTGACGCGGTCGGCGCACAAGTCAGCTGTCATCTGAATCGAGCTCCAATGACGAGGAACACGGACCTGTTCCTGCAGGCTTCCGTTTCTGCTTGCATGTGTTGAGCGCAACGCATAACGGCTGCTGGACATTATAGCGGCGCAGCACATTGTGCGACTCGCGGACGTGGGACGCCTCGTTCGGAACAACAGCTTTCGATTGGGAGCAAATGTTCCTCTACTTCCAAGCGTAAAGCTACATATCCGTCAAAACTGTCACAACAAACTTACAGCGTAGTTCACACTCAACGTCGCAAAGCCACCCAAGACTGCGGATCGACCCCGTGGTATGGGGGCATGGACCTGGTGTTCGGAAACACGGACCACCCCGATCTATGTAATCGTTCACGAACGGCCGCACCATCACCCACCTCGTGGAGGTCCTGGAATAACAGATAGATGCACCTATCATCTAATCCCGCCAGTGTCCGCAAACAAAATACCATCTTACAAATGCCAATAAAGTAACTTATCGCAACTACCCCCCTCATCTCCCCGTGATGCCAAACGAAACGCCTTATCAACGCCCATCCCAAGCCACTATCCCTCTTTAACTTCCTTATCAACCCACCCAAGACCCCTTACGCCCACACACACACCCCGGGCCGTTTAGGCCCAGCGTCCGTATATGGGCCCTTGGCAGCTTTGGGTGGTCCTGTTCGGCGCACGCTTGCCTCCATTTTGTGCGCCCCGCCCTCTCCCTGGCTCCCAGCTTGTCTAAGTATTCGCCCCGCTCCTCCCAGCAGCATGCTCGGAAATACGGGATGGCCCTGCTTATCTCTGCCAAGACGGCCTTGCTTGGAGTCATGTTGGGGGTACACAACACCGCCTCTCTGTGTGGACATTGATCGATCCGGGACGTGTGCCGGGGCCAGCGGCGGTCTTTCTTGTCTTGTCTGGTCTTGGGATCGGATAGACGGGGAACGATAGGGCACGGTGGTGTTTTTCTTGTATATCTGCACAGATACCCCCCTGGCGTCTGTATTGGACGTTTTGTCGCTTCTTTTCTGATTCAGGTGTGTATGTTTTGTCGATACACATCGACGACCTGACACCATGGCGACACCACCACCAACTGTAAGTGTTATAGCGACCTGAAACTCGAAGACTATGGATGAAGGCTGATTTATATCCAGCCAGAGTTCGACGCCGCCAAACCCAACGGCGGCAACCCCGACATCGAAAATGTTAATCTCCAATACACTGGCCTGGAGTTCCACTACATTTATTTGATGATCATGGCCTTTTTGGTGTTTCTGATCGTGCCGGGTATCGGCTTTTTGTACTCGGGTCTTGCTCGTCGCAAGTCGGCCTTGTCCATGTTGTTTCAATCGTTTGCTGTTATGGGAGTGTGAGTTTTTTATTACTGCTGCTGCTGTGGAATGCACTGGAGTTTTTGGACTAATGAGGTAAAAGGGTCACTTTCCAGTGGATGTTCTGGGGGTACTCGCTTGCGTACTCTCGTACGGGCAATGCGTTCATTGGTAATCTGGACAATTTTGGTTTGAAGAATGTTATGGCTGCGCCATCGCCTGGATCGGCGTTTCTGCCTGAGATTGTGTTTTGTAAGCTGAATGGATTTCATGGCCTGAAGTTGTGTATGCTGATAGTTTCTAGGCTTGTACCAGATGTTGTTTTGCGCTTGCACAGTCCAGCTCGTTATCGGCGGATCGTTCGAGCGCGGTCGTATTCTACCATCCATGGTCTTTGCCTTCTGTTGGGCAACCATTGTATACTGTCCCATCGCCAACTGGACGTGGAATGCGTCAGTATTCCGTTCAAAACCTCGCCGTAAATTATGCTAATATACAACAGGAACGGATGGCTCTTCAACCTTCCATCCCTCGACTTCGCCGGTGGAGGCCCCGTCCACATCGCCTCTGGTTGGTCCGCCCTAGCCTACGCCATGGTCCTCGGCAAGCGCCTACATAAAGGCGACAAGATTCACGGCAAAGCGCACAACCCTACCCTTGTCTTCATCGGTACCGTCTTCATCTGGTTCGGCTGGTTTGGCTTCAACGGCGGCAGCGCACTCAATGGAACCGTCCGTTCCATGCTCGCAGCCTTCAATACAAACACCGCCGCCTCTTTCGGTGTTCTCGGTTGGGTCTCTGTCGAATACGTCCGCACAAAAGGCCACTTCTCCGTCGTGGGCGCTTGCTCCGGCGCCATTGCTGGTCTCGTCGGTATTACTCCAGCTGCTGGTTACGTATCCCTCTGGATCGCCGCCCTCATCGGTTTCCTCACAGCGGCGATCTGCTCGCTCTGCCAGAATGTTGACCGCTGGATTAAAATCGACGAAGGCATGGATGTCTTCAAACTTCACGGCATCGGCGGAATGGTCGGTTCCTTCCTCACCGGTATCTTCGGTCAAGCTTGGATCTACGACCTCGATGGCATGGGCCCTTACGACGGCCTCGGTGGCATGGACGGCGTCGGTGTGCAGATTGGTCGTCAGTTAGCTGAGATTACGGCAATTGCTTCCTACTCGTTCATCGTCTCGTGTATTTTGCTTTACGCGCTCAAGTACATTCCGGGCATGCATCTGCGTGTTACTTCTGAGGCCGAAATGATGGGACTGGATCTCGATCAGTTTGGTGACGAGCAGATTGGTGATTGGAGTCTGATGGAGCAAAATCATTATCAGGCTAGTACTAGTAGCTCGAGTAGCCAGAACGTGGGGACTGCAGTACCGGCGGGGACTAAGCAGGCGTAGGTGGGGTGGTGAAAGTGGTACTGGACTTGTTCGGTTTGGTGTCTGTGGTGAGGGTTATGGGAGCGGAGATGAGCGGCTCGTTGAGAGTGTGTGAGCAAATCTTTTGTGTTTATAATGTCGAGAAAGTGGCGATGATTAATTCGATATCCTAGAATCTGCAAATTGTAAATTGAACAGCAGACCGATGTATGCTGAGATACTATTATGTGATCTCATCCTAAGCTGCTTGGAAACTGTGGTGCGTATGATGGCTTGTAGCTCAATGATTGTTTTCTGTATGCGACTAGCCATCTGTACATGGATTCGAGATTCACATACTAACATGGCCTGTGCGTCAAAACAATGTGGAAATACGGCTAAGCTTCAGCCCACAACGCGTGACCAGATGTTTACTATTGTTCGACTACATCCCAAACCAAAGCATCTCGTTCATCTTGGGGTATACTACCGATCAAACCTTACTTGAACGCCTGAAATCCCATACAACACTCGGCACCACTGTGACGCCCTGAACCCAGCGACGTTTCTATGTGTTGAAATCGCACATTCATAGTGGCCACATAGATAGTGACCGCATAGCCTCACCCGTTTCTAGAACCAACCAACATATTATTCTCCATCTTCCTTTCCAGCCCCAACATTCCCATCCTCACCCTTCACATCCTTATCACCACGCCCTCCAACAGCTCCATACTTATCATCCCTAACCTGATCTTCACAAGACTTCAGTCTAGAGGGAAACAACCCAGACTCATTTTCCCCATCAGTGGATGAGTCCTCCTCGGGCGGCGGCGTTGTCCTAGCCCGTCGCAGCCTAGGTGGCGGAGGCATAAATGGTGCGCGACTAGGTAGGAGCGTCATCATGGAATTAGAGCGATTCGCTCGAGGGTGTACCGACTCTCCGAATGTCGGCTGGATCGCGGGCATCGCAGTGCGAGAACCAAGGACCTCAGATTGTCCATTCAGAGTCGTGATACCGGGGATGGAAAGGCGTACACGGTGGCGCGTTCCGCGGGGAGGGGGTGGAGGGAGGCCGGTGGAGGGAGGGGCGTTTGTGCGGTTTGAGGAACTGGAGAAGAAGGAGGTGACGGAGGAGATTGAGATACCCCGGCGGGCTGAAGGGGCAGACGCGATGCTGCTGGTGGATGGTTGGACATATGGCAATGCAACTTGCAACGGTAGGTGCAGTATATATTCCGAGCCGGTGACGTCGAAGCACTCGTTGTTGCTTGCGATCAAATCGCCTAGGAAACCCTGCGCTACGAATCGCTCGCGGCGATGCCTCAGTGTTGTTGCGATTCCGCGCGGCAAAGGCTCCAGTTCCTCTTCAGTGAACTCGCTCCCGAAGCGCGAGAGGCCGGTGTAGAAATCTATGATGAACTTCTCGATCTTCGAGAAGGTACCTAGATAGGTGGCGAGGTACACGAACGGTTCTGGTTCAACGCGTAATCGGGTATGAGACTTGAGGTGGTGCATATATGTCTCGCGGAACGTATCGACGAGCTTGTTTTGTAGCTGAGGTAGCTGAAGCATGTTTGCTATATGCCATGCTTTGGCAAGCTTGCATAGCATGTCATTCCCGGTAGTGAGCTGCGCCAAGGGGTTCCGCGTGCCTGATCGAATACGCTCTAGTATGCGCCGGCTCTCGAGGTACTCGAGGATCACTGCGAAGACGATGGGGTCGGCGTTTAGGATGTGGCACCCCTGAACCATAGTCCTTCGGAGCACTGAACTTGACTTGAGCGCCGAGCGCGAAATGGTGAGTGTGCGCGCATTAGGACGACCGACTCGGACCTCGATACCATCGCCGTTGCTTGTTCTATAACTAATATTAGTATTCATTTCCGTAGAGCGCATTTCTTCTACACACGTTGAGCTCGCAGAGGAGCGATTTGCTCCAACGGCCGTTTTCAACAATTTGAGCATGGTGCGGTTGAGAGAATGGTAGTAAAGAGCGAGAAGAATATAAGCGTGAGAGCTGGGAGCGCAATATCAACAGGCTGGAAACGTCAGACTATTCCTTAATAGGAAGGCTGAGTGCGTGAAAGTAGAAAATAGTATTTGCGTGAAAGTAGTATTTGCATGAAAATAGTACTCCCTGGTAGCGAAGAAAGGACCATGATCGAATTTTGATTTATACCTTTCCACAGTACCAAATGTTTCCTTTGGCTCTTCAACCGTGTTACCGTAATTACGACACATATGTGTTTGGATGGTATGGCTCCATAGAAAAGGCAGGGAGTCTGGTTAGAGACGTAATTCTTTATACACGACTGTTGAATTCAGTCATGACCATTGGCGAAACAGTCACTTGCGCATATACAAGTAAGACTCTCAGATACTCTTCTAATGGTTAGCATCCAATGGGAGCTGGAAATACAGAAAAGACTGCGAATTATGCTAGGAGAGCTGTGATTGGCTCACGAGATGGTAATTTGGCTGTAATGAGTCGTTGTGTTAGGCGGCTGTACCATGGTACTTACAAACCGCAAGGACATGGCATCCCGTGCTCTATTTAGTGCCTTCGGATTTTCATCGTGTGTCAAAAACTCAGGTGGTCGAAAGATGCCGTCCAAACGACGATGCATACGCTCAAGCATTACGCACGGACTACACCTGGTCGGCCCGATTGTTGCCTAGTGCAAACCTCCGCCATTGCACCCAAACCCTCGACCACGCGTCACGCCTTCCCCGCGCCTCATGTTCACGTTCAAGATTGTTGGGCCATCCTTGCGGTCGGCATGTCATACGTCTCGAATGCCGGCCATATCGGCCCTTCGTCCTACCCTATCGCAACTACGTTGCTTTTCACACACACGAGTGCAACATAATCCACAACGAAAACCGCCCACATATCCCCATCAACAACCGCAACAACAGCCAGGCCCTCCCATAGACCCAATAGACCCAAAATTTCGCTACCTGCCTGATCAGGGACCGCAGTCACCTGAAGAAGCAATAGAAGAAGTAAGACAAAGGCTTCCACAGATCAAGGTCTATTATCTACGTCCGGCAATTTGGGCCATTGCAGTATCATGCGGCATCTTCCTTGGCTTGTCTTATTTGGAAGCGAAAAAGGAGCTTAAGAAAGAGTCTGCATCTGTTGGAGGGTGGCTCCAGGTGCCGCAATGGGCTCCGCGAAGGCAAGGTCCGCCAACTCCAACTGAAGTCGTGACCGGAGCCTGGAATAGCTCTGATCCCATCTCAAGATTGGGCTATGGTATTATCGGAGCCAACACCGGTATTCATTTGAGCAGTTTTCTTGCGCCGCGGGCTTGGGATTCCTTATGGCACCTGCCTGCTCGCAACGTCAACTATACTCAGTTTACTTCGATGTTTGTACATTCTGGAGCCCTGCACTTCTTCTTCAACATGTACTTTCTCAACAACTTCATGACGCCAGTTGGATATTCGCGTTTGTTTGAAGGTAGTCCAAACCACACATTGGCTTTCTACCTATCGACAGGCGTACTGTCCGGTTACGCCCAACACCTAGCCACCCTGATACCCACCCAGAAAAGTATCATACCAGAGATATTCGTCCGATGTGGGGGCGCTTCGGGTGCGCTTTTTGGTGTTCTCGGTATCTTCTGCATGCAGTATCCCACTGCTGGACTTGGGATCATGTTCGTCCCGGTGCACTTTGAAGCGCAGTATGTGCTACCTGCCATCCTGCTTTTTGATTTCATTGGCATGGTCCGTGGATACACCTTTGTGAGATTTGGTCACGCTGTAAGTTCCTAATCCCGTATATCGACATACCTTCTGACATTAGCAGGCCCATTTTGTTGGCGGATTGCTCGGCGTGGCATACTCGCAACTCGACGGGAAGACGAACATTTGGAGGCCTTTAGTGCGCCGCTGGAAGGACTCTCTGAGGCAAAAGTCCTGATCAATCTTACAAAAGCCATCGCTGGTAAATGCGATACCCGCGGACTTGCAAACCTTTGCTTAATCGAATACAGCCATAGAAATAAGCAGTCTCTCAACTAGACGGTTGGTAACACGCCTGTAACATTATCTTGATTTGATAACAACAAAGCATATGATATCAATCAAACAGTTCTACTGTCAAAGAATACCTTGTTTGTCTTCATCACCCGCGCGCAAACTAAACATAATCGGTCTCTGATGTTCAAACTACTAATGCCACAATCAGATTAATCTGATAGTTGATAAAAGGCAGGTGCTCCGCATGTAAAAGGTATTACACATGTCAAATTTGCAGACATGACCAGCGACACAGGCGTTATCGTTGCGGTCGCATCCGACCGCGGTCAGTTTGTTCATGTCAGACTCAATGATCACGTACGACAACGTTGCTCTCAACTCGGTAGCATTCCATCGGAAGCGAAACTGCCCGACGTGTACTTCAAGCCGTTCCACGTTGTGCTAGCCTACCTCGATGGTGATGAATTGCTTTCTGTCTTCGCTAGCCATATTGGTACTGCCGACTTGCTCCTCGTTTTCGCACAGGCATGGGCTCTTGCAGCTCGGCTCAGTCTTCCGAAGCTACAAAATAAACTCATATCATCAATGGTTAAACTTCACATAGACATGATCGATGGGGAAAGCAGGGGGTTGGAGAAACAGTACACCGCAGATGATAACCTCAGCCATGCCATTCAGCATCTCCAACATCAATTTGGCCCGGGAAGTCAGGCAGAAAACTTTCTCACATGCTTTATCGGGAGGACTACGCCGCTGACTTGCGAGCTAGAACGACGTTTAGCCAGCGAAGTGTTCGACGACGATATTCGGATGAAAATATTGACGGAGGCGCGATCGTTTGAGCGAGACCCCATAAAGCATCGGCCGCATGTATTCTACGTCGAAATATCAGACCCGCCAAGATACCCGCCGCTTCTTGTAGAGCAACGAACGCCTGGGAAAGGACCAGTTTCGGATGCAGGATCTCGCTCAATTCGCAAAACACCATCTTTCATCTTCCTCGGAAACAATGACCCACGACAGTGCAACTCCCGCGACGATCAATCTACTACATGCGATGTTTTTGTGGATAAATTTAGGGCAAGATCGTCTTCCGGGAAACGGGCTCCACGACCATGTAGAGCCACAGCCAGATGGGATGACAGCAGGGCCGGCCCAGGAATTCGGATGGCACCCGGCAAAACCCGACACTCAAGTCGATACGATTCGTCTCAGCGAGAAACACCAGAAGAAGAGCAGTCTTCTACCTCTGAAGATAGCTTTGTGACAGCCAACGAATGGCCAAATGAAGCGCGACGGCAAGCTTGTAGTCCTACGCCCACGCGTCCAGCGCCACCACCTACACGAATCACAATCTCCAGATCTCAACTTCCTCAGTCTCGGTCTCCGCATTTCCCAACTCCCCGAATCTCAACATGTTTTCGTTCCATCTCTCGGCCCGGACCTCCCCAGACACCACCCCATCCAAGCTCCTCTTCGGCATCCAGAGAGTACCATTACCACACCAGACACCGCTGCATCATCGAGATTCACCAGCATAATGCCAATGATACCGGAAATAGTAACAATGGTAACCGTACCCACGATGACGAGGACGACAACAACGCCACGACTGCGATTCCGCATACTCAAGCAAGCCACAAACGGGGAAAGTATCGTATACCGCTATTTGCGGTGAATAACAATAGGCATAGATACCCAGTACGCCGGGAGCGTGAGCAAAAGGTGGATGGGAAAAGGTGTAGATTCTTCTCATTATTTACGTATGGGAGTAAGTGTGAGTAGGTGTCCGAAGTATTGACCGGTTCTATGGAGCCAGGCGGGGCGGCGCATCGGGTGTACTAGTCACAAGGGTAGTTGCTTGGGTAGCTAGAGTGAAGCTGTTGGGATCGTTGTACCATATGTAAACATGATGTTGGTTTAAGATGAGGCATGTGACTATAAGATGCACCGAAATAGTATGTATAGGAAGGAAGAATACAAATACCTCCAACGGACGGTGGCAAGAAAAGGAGCATGTACATCTAGAAAGCGTTCATGGAAAGTCCACTCACTTAAACCTCGTCCACATGCACAACAAAGTCACCCACACAAGAATCGTTTGCACATTTTTTTCCATTATTGCTAGAAGAAAAAGAAAACAGTCGGGGTTTTCCCTACTCTCCCAATTCCCAGTCCTACACCCACATGCCTACAGCCATCCCTTACTATCGCCTCCCTTCTCCCGCCGCCGAAAAACCATACCAAAAACCCTCTTCACCAGCCCCCTCCTCTCTCCCTTTCCCTTTCCCTTTCCCTTTTTCCACCCAAACCAACTATTTGCACTATCCCCAGTATTCCGCCTACTCCGGTAAATCTCCCTACTGTCAACCACACAAAGCGCCAACGGGCCCATCAGACCCAGATAGGCGTCTTCGTCGTCCTCGCCAGTGATGTAGTCTTCCCAGCCTGGCTCGGGGTAGGGCCTGGGGCTGGGGCTGGGGCTGCTGTGGGGGACCCTGTGAAGCGCTGGGTCCTCCTCCTCCCATAGCGCCAACCTAGCTAAATCCTCCTCTCCGCTTTCATCGTCGTGTTCAGTGTCTATATCTTGACACTTGCAAATACACCCCTTGTCCGCCCTCGCCTGGCGAATACGCAACAGCCGGTTGCGGTGGTATGTTAGGCTGTCTAGTCTGTTGGAGTATACAGCGTCCTCGGCATTTTGGCTATGTTGTGCCGATGTAGAGGCCGGGAGCATACAGCGAGTGGTTGGGTTGGTTGACATTTTGGTTTGTGTGTGTGTGTGTGATTTTTGTGTGATGCGGGCGCTGTAAGCTTGAGCCTGAGATGAGATGAATGAAGAAGTGAAGCAGGAGAAAGTCGAGATTATATACTGGTTTGAAAAGTGTACTCCAGATGAAAATAATTATAAACATGAACCATGGTTGAACGGTAGTAATGGAGCTTTGGTTACTACTCTTCACAGTATATTACTTTACATCATGACCCATACTTTGAACCTATCATGAATTCTAGCGCGGGCTGCTGATTCGACACATTATGTGGATACTACCAAAATATATCTTTCAAATCTCCAGAAATGTATTCTTGGAACCATGGTACAGCTCACATGACATAGCGCGCGACATTTCTCAATCGTCGTTAAGAATGCATGACTCTCCAATCTTCCTCCACTCTTCCACAATGCGCTTCTTAAGCGACTCTGTCAGAGCCTTGGGACCACCAATTTTTGCAATGACTTTCCTAACTTTGGCTGGCATCTGATTCGCAAAGTCTTCGTTGGACAGCTGCATCAGCTCATCAAGCTTCTTGTCAAACAGATCTTTGACTTCCTGTGGCATCAGAGCGGGCGGCTCATTATTTACCTTCTTGTTTGTGGTAATGGTAAAGTCTCCGTGGTGAAGCGTATCGTGCGCAACGTCCCTCATCTCCTGCGCACAATCGGCACAGTACCAGCGTGAGACCTTCTCCACACCTAGGTTCTTGACGCACGATCTATGGAAGTATTGAATCGTGCACTCTCGATACGAGCAAGCAATAATATCCTCTGATGTTGGCATCTGTTCCCGAAACACATCGCGGCAGTAGCACATGGCCCGCGCACCAATGCACTCAAATAAGTTGCTCTGAATGTCTCGCAGCATGTCCTGGGTGAGTGGCTTCTTGAGGATGTTGTTCCTAACCCAAAGTTTCTGGAAGCGGCACTCTTGCTCTATAAGTGGCGTAGGGGTGCGCTTGTTCACGCTGTCGATTAATTCCTTAGCAAGGCGTGCAGGCATGTCACCTGTGCCACGGTTGCAAAATCCGTCTATCGCACTGTCCAGGAGGTAATCTAGCATATCATCGTCCACGAGCATCAGGCGGCCCTTGGTGCGGTGGTCTGTCTCATACAGAGCCATTAGCTTCTTGGCGCGGATGCGATTATACGGTCCAGTACTATACATCTCATCAGAAGGCAGAACCAGGTAGCATTGGTCCCTCATGGGATCGGCGCAGTCGCAGAAAGGCTCATGGAAGGGACAGTCTGGGATCTCGTTGTTCTCGAACACACAGGAGGTGGCGTGCGAACAGCCACTGCAAGAGGGTGGGATTGGGCTGCTGAGCTGATCCACATCCAATTTGCGCAAGAACCTAAGCCAATCCCTGTGCTTTCCATACGTGGTAACCGGTGGAGATGGAGGCTTAGACGCTGAGGCTGTCTTCTCCGAAAGCTCTGGGTCTTGAGCAGTTGCATTTGCTAATTGTTCAATTTCACGGTTGTTCTTGATGCCGTCCAACTGCTGGAAGATCTGTTCGACACAGGCCCTCTCTTGTAGTTCATTCTCATATTCGACTGCTGTAGTTGCAGCGGTCGAGACAGCGTCGGTATCATCCGCAATCTCGGCAGCTTCAGCCTGAGAAGATACATAATCCGGAGTGTCTTCCACTACCGCCAACTTCTTGGCCTTGCGCTTAGCCTCGCGAGACTTCTTGGCCTTCTTCTTCTGCGAGATGACTGGATGGTCTTTAGCAGACTCGTTTGACTCTACGAAAAAGCCCTCGGGCTCTTGTGCGGTCCACGCTGAAGGCTGCACTTCCGGGGCTTTGACAGAGTCGTCAGCGGGGTTCCACGCATCAAATCCAAGGGGTGGGAATTCGGAAAATTGAGACGGCGGTATAGCTAGAGTGGAGCGAGGTGTGTCAGGTAGTCGCTGGCTTCGGATATTACCCCAGACGCGGGGTCTAGCTACTACGTTCGTCGGTGTACCTCCATGGGTGACTGTTTGCCAACCATCGGGTACTGGGTGTGAACAGTCCTTCTTCTGGCTATCTGCAGTTTGCACCAGGGTTGATGGGCACTCTGTAGTCTTGATGTTAATCACTCTCACAGCAGCAGACTTCTTGCTAGGTGTAGGATCAGGCGGTAGTGGTAATAGCGGGGTACGATAAGGTTCGATCGTGTCCTCGTAAAGTCCATCTTCGCCGTTGATACGCTTATGTGTGTTCTCGAGATGCCGTCGATCAGGACCACGTGGATTCCTAAGCCGCTGTGGCGTCTGATATTCTTGTCCGTCACTACTCAAAGTCAGCCTTCCCTACTTTGCTGATATCAATGCTGCTTAGGCCTCTCCCACTAGATCTGGGATTAGAGAGAGGACCAAGGCCATAACATACCTTGCCCTCGGCAGAAACTCGTCCACCGAGATCATGTTATCACTGAAACTAGCTGCGCCTGGCACCCACTTTTCCCCAGTTTTCCAGTCCTTTTCGGTGTATCTCTCTTCGACGATTTCGTACGCGGTTTTGTTGGTATATCTTAGATAACCTGCTCGCCGCATACGCACCTCGGCGGCGTCTTTCTTGACTAGGATGATGTCCTCAACAAGCGCCTGCTTGAGCCCCTCAACAGTTGTCAGAAAAGTCTTCAATTCCTTTCCCTGTAGGCCCCTGGTCTTGGTATTACGCTTGAGCAGTTCACTGATGCGGAAAGCGTCCAAGATTCGGCTCATCTCAGCATCGAAATCGACGGATGTATCAGTAGAAGCCGCAGCAAGCTTTCTAAGCCCCTTACGGTCTACCTGAGTATTGTAGACATGAGCGTGATACTACACATAGTTAGCAAGTCGAAAGGTAAGCGCCAGTACATCGCCGCAGCAGTTACTTACACGCAGCTGTCTCTCGATATCTTCAACTTCTTCTGCATTCTGTGGTCCGTCGGCGTCGTTACCTGTCAATCCCCGTGAAGAGTGAATGGTATTGTCAATGTACCTAATCTCTTCTTGGGTGATGACTTTGGATCTGTTCGCCGCTCTGGCCAGCCGCTTCGCGTCTTTCCTCTCGCGCTTTGACGCCGGCGTATCTCCAGATTCGTGGTTGGGATCGTGGTTCTCATCCTGTTCCAATGCATCTCCCAATTTTTTCAATCTTCCGCGGCTATCGTCGTCGGATTTGGATGGTACGATGCCCCAGTTGATCTCGCTACAACTCTCATAGACAGCTCGCAGCTGCTCAGCAATATCGTGATGTCGCTTGTAGTGGGCTTCGTCGATTGAGATGCAGTGGGCGCAAGTATGACCGCGCAGACGCATAAACATTGCCTGGAAAGAGTCAGTATACCGTCAGTGTCTAGTATCGAATGCGGGGGCGACGAACCTGATGAAAGCGCGCACATGGCTCGGAGTGCTTTCCGAAGCAAGAAGCCCTCGCGCCAGGGTGGCTAAGCGGGCGCTCGCAGAAACCACAGTGATGCCTGTTGTTATTGTTGTCAGCGCTGGCTCATGTTTGGTGGTTGAAGGCCGGACGACGAACCAAACAAACGTTGATTGCTGTCAGCCAACTTACTTGAGCGCCTGGGAATCCTCCCACTTGAACAGCAGACTGTTGACCATCATGGTTCTCGGGATGCGTCTCTCTAGTTGGACAATCGGTAGTATAGATTGGGTGGTTGGTGGTGAGGAGTAGTGAGGGGCGGGTGCTTTTCAATGGGTGGGGAGCAAGGGAATGGTTGCCTGCGACAACAATTACTCGCGATCGGCGGGCTGGAAGTGAATTGCAGGTGGGTATGTGTCTCAATTGGAAATTCTTCCGCAAGTGGTGCAGGGAGTCAAAGTGCACGTTGGAATTAGGTAAGCATAGTTGCAGCTATATGTATGGTGGGAAAGAGCGAGCGAGTGACTGTAACAAGCCAATTGTGAGACAAAGCCTGTAACGACAGCAGACTGCGAATTTTAAAAAGAGAGTGTATTCGTAGAAGGCGAGCAAGTCAGTTTCCCTTGGACATCTCGTCATCATTGCGGCAGACCGACTGATCGCGACCTCTCGCGTTGACGCGTCGCAGCCCCAGCAACACCTGAGACATAGCAAACGCCTCAGCGAGCAGCGAACAGCAAATCACATGCGGGCCGCCCTCATCACACGTCTGAGACGATGCGTGCGCCAGCCCAGACGTAGGGATAGTTCCGCTGATACCAATTGACGCTTCCCCACGTTAGTGACGTCATTTTGATAGGAGCTAACACAGCCACAGCCGCATGTACTTACAACGTCTTGCGCCCAGCAATGCGCGGATGAGTCGCCCACGATCCTCCAAGCGTCATGTTATGTTTACCGTCGAAGAAATCGGCTGCCTACTGTTAGCGACGTCTGGGACCCTGATGAGGAGCGGATGCCCGCCGGCTATCCTCATACCTGTGTAGCCCGGGTACAGCTCCATCGGCTCGAAGCCGTCATACTTCTCCAGCACAGTACTAGTCCACTCCCAGACACCGCCCAGATCAGATTGGCCGCAGAGCTTATCGCCCCTCTCGGCCACTGAAACTGGATGCCAGTGCTTGAAGCCCACATTAGTCCCTTCAAGGTCGATGAAGAGGTCGTGCGGGTTGAGACTAGGTACTGCGCCAGAGTTGCCATTAGACAAAGGCTTTGATGGTGGTGTTTCGAATACGCCCTCATTGATGAGATGGCTGCGGGGTGTTAGCTAACTGTGCACAGCTGTCGGACATGATACTTTGTACCCGTTGACCGCTGGGATTGTGTTCCCGAGCGACTTTTCAAACTCTTCCTTCATGCTTTCGACGTAGCTGTAGATGCTTCGTGCTTCTTCCATGGTAGGAATGCGGCCCCCCATCCACCGCGCGCAGCCAGCCAGCTCGTCGTAGGACGCAACCACGGGCCAATTTAGGGCCAACTTCAAAGGAACAGTGCCGAACACAGTGCGCACAAACTTGCCCTCTGTGATGCTGGTAGTTGAGCCATTGGTGCCGTTTTGATGGCCGTTGATTACGCTGTCCCTCTTGGGTGTTCCCGTGGCTTTGGCGTTGTAATACGGCTGTTCGCACCACGATGCGGGTATTTCTAGATGCACAGAGTCAGAAAGATCAATCAAAGAAGGTATCAATGGTAACTAGGGCCAATCTAGAGCCATCAGAGCGCTTTGTGTCACCACCACAAAACCCAGACAGCGACGCACGGTATACCGAAAATCATTGAGACAGCATGTGTTGCAGGGGCCACATACCTGTCTTTCCTGTCTTGGAAAGGTACGTCGCATACTCTCCATTCGTGATTGGGCGAGCTTTTGCGCGGAAAGACTTGACGTGCGTTGAGCGACGTGGTCTCTCATTGTCCCATCCAAAGTAGCGCTGGCTGCCATAGTCGCCCTCAGGGTCCTCAAGACCCACACTGATATCTGAAGCCGGAATGGTGAACCACTCATTCTCGACCGCTAGGCTGTTGGAACGTGCTGCGAACGCTGCGAAATCCGGAACCGTGGTCCCGGGAGGCGGCAAGACCTTGTCGCTCTGGATCAGCATGTAGAGCAACGTCTCCAGATGCATGGCTTCATGCTCAAAACCAAGCCATAGTGCTCGAGACACACGGCCGTTGGACTTTGCCTCACCGGAACTATACAAAGCCTCGACATTGTCGCGTACGCTTTGCTGGAACTTCAGAATGGTCTTCAGTGGTGGCCACTCTTCGGGCACCTCGGAATGCGCGTGGCACCGCGTTGGGTCTTCCACGTCTGGATCCACGCCGCGCTCAAAGATCTTCCAGAAGTAGGCAGGGTCGGAAGGCTTGTTATCCGTAGCACGAGCAATGTGAATATCGAGGAACGTGGGGATATGGCCCAGGTAAAAGATGCATTCGTTGCGGAGTTTGATGGGCTTGGACAGGAGCTCCTCCTCTGGAATCATCTGTTTGGAAACCGCGTCCCATGCCTTCCAAAGCTCCTTCCATTCAGAAAGAGAGGGTACCGTATTTGCAGCATATTCCTCAGGCT
Source organism: Pyrenophora teres f. maculata (assembly GCA_014334815.1). Taxonomy (NCBI): domain Eukaryota; kingdom Fungi; phylum Ascomycota; class Dothideomycetes; order Pleosporales; family Pleosporaceae; genus Pyrenophora; species Pyrenophora teres. The sequence continues at coordinate 3,033,209 of CP060573.1, read as the reverse complement.
TGGTGGGGAAGAAGAATGCTGGCTTGGATACAAAGTGGAGACCTGGCACAGATGAGACAATTGCCGTGATTGGTTGCAGTCGGTGCACTTACCATAGTCGCCTTTGGCGTTTGGCCACACAACGTTCTCAGCGAGTTTAGCCATTTCCCAGAGATCTTTAGCTTCTTCACGGCTGTACTTGTAGCTTTCCTCGATGCGAATTCTCTCGCCCTTTTTAACAGGTACCCCATCAATGACGACATCCTTACGTGGTGCGACAAAAGCGTGATGGCGCCCGGCTTGCTTGTCATACTCGCCGATGGCTTCCCAGTCGTCCATGTTGAAAGTGTTTTCACCCATGAGAGCGTTTGCGTGCTTCAATCCGTTGAGTATGAATCTGTGGGTTACACCGTTGCGGTCGTTGTATGCGTGAAATACACGCTAGCGCAGGCACAGAGTCAGTAGTTGTACAGCCGGTAATGCGGGTCAAGCCTTTACCTCAGCATCTTTGCAGGAGTCGATGCCGATAAGCATCGTATCACCCGTCTGCAAGACTTCGCCAAATCCGGCAAGGAACGGCGGTACCTCGTGACGCTTGAAATTGCCCAGACTCGACCCCAACCACAAGATGGTTTTCGGTTTCGCCTCAATGGCTGGAGACTTGAGCCATTCAAGGGCATCGTCATATGTGCCATGCAGCCCAAAGCACTTGACATGCTTGTATCCCTCTGTACATCTGGTTAGCCCAAGTAGTGAAAGATCACGTGGCGTCGCGAAGCCGTGCATTGATAAGCTGATGCCACAACGCCTGCCATTGATGGATTTAGATGCATGAATGCAGACCCATGCACATCTGGGCCACATTGAACTGTACAGCAACTTATACTGACGCAACCCCAGACACACTGCATCCCCACCTCATCATTCCTCGTACATTGCGAAACGAAAGCCTCTTACCTGTGGGTATCTGACCAAACGTTCGCTCCAGTTCTGGCAAAGAGAGATCGACGGCATAGTATTCGACATCCTTGCCCAGACGATCGAGGGCTTGTAAGAGTATATTTACCTTGCGAAGGTTGCTGCGATTATCTTAGTACGCACGAAGCACAGAGCTCGTTCCAATCTTTTCTTGCAGGGCGCCAGGATCCTACCCGCTCCCCAGTTCCACGATGATGGAGGGTGATGAGATTCGCTCGGCTATGCTGTCCGCATATGTCTCAAGAACTTCAATCTCGGCATTGGTCAGGTAGTATCTGACGTTGTGGACACGAATCAGCTTGAACCCCGACCTAAACCGGATGGGCCTTACTCACTCTTCCTGGTATGTGATCTCCTCGAATAACCGGAGACCTTCCTGACTGGACAATGAGCACGAGATTAGCTTGTATCTTGGGCAATGTTGTGTATGTCGCTTACTCGTAAAGCAGTAACGTGGGCAGCTTCTTTTCCCCGCCATTCTCAGGTCGGAGGCCTTTTTTGATATCTGCCAAGATATCCGACTCGGCAGTATCGATACGAATGTCGATAATCTTGGTCGCCATGTTCTTGAAAGGCATCAAATGGAGTATTGTGATGAATTGGGTTGTTCCGCACAAGCCGGTCTACCGGTTGCGTGATACTTATACTGGGCCAAGGTACGTAATGTGGGACGTGGGTACTCGGACGCTTATGCAGTACGGTAGCTGACGGTAACTAAAGGCCCGGCAGAGTGTTTTAGAGGAATAGTGTGCAACGCAACACCTTCGTCAATGAGCAAGTACTGCTTGGCTAGCGAGCGGCATTAATGGTCGAAACAAAACGACTAATCACGTCAATTGGCAGTCTCACGGTCTGCAGTGGTACGCTGGAAGTGCTCGTTGTGTCAACGACGCCATGCGGAAATTTTCTCTCGTCCGAGTCGGCCCCTCCAAGATTACAAAGGTACCAGCAGCGTCCAACAATATGCTTTGCAGAGGAAACGTTGGCCCCAGCTACGATGCCACAGTGGTGACGTCATCGTACGCCGAGTGAGGATCAAGACCGAAGCTCGCATCCACTACAATTCAGCACAAATGCGGGATGATCAATGCCATGCAGGAACATCTTCGACAAGGGGATGATTCTTTGGCTGCGAACCGCTGTTGTCACACGCTACAAACAGTATGCTGTGAGCCCTTCCAGGGATTCTGGCAATGCGGGGTTGCTAAAAGGCTCGATAGGCGATGCCGTCACAGACATACAGCAGTGGACCCGGAAGGACATGTTGACACATGATGCAGAGTAATCGAGGACTTCATGGTGGGTCATGAGCTCGTTGTGATTGGCGACGCGAAGCGTATATAAGTGGAGGGCGGAGTTGGCGTGGGTAGACTGTCCAAAGAAATGGTCAGGTACACAATAGTGCCAAGCAGAAAAAGAAAGGAAGTAAGCAGTAGCGACGCAATGAAGCAATGGTAGATGTGTAAGTGGAGATGCCCTGGCAATGATGTGAATTGTAAGCTGCTGATCTGTCTGAGGATCTGAGGATCTGAGGAAGCTCGACGCGCGCGAAGCTAGTCGACAGTGTTGGCCCCACGTCTTCGGCGCACGAGCGGAACTCTAGCGCACGGACTTCTCCGCGCCATTCACTCCGGACCTGTTTGGGACTGTCAACTGGTATCCAACAACTATGGGATGAAGCCGGCCTGTCCGTCATCACGTCACACATAAGTATGCAGGTACTCCCTGATAAGCGCGCCATCATTCCACCAACATCTGGGATCGTTCAATGGAACCAGCAAATGTTGTGCGTATCGCACGCTATTGCGACTTTAGATGCGCAACCAATTCGACAACGGAGCATGTGATCGGAGGGTCGGACGAGTCTCTCCTTGCATTTATGCACATGCTCACCCATATCGTGGTTCCCCCTTGCATACTTCGCACTGGCCTCGCAACACACCACGCCAGGGGGTCATATTCGTCTGAAGCTCAATGTCATCTCCGCCATCAGGACCTTAACAAAATATCATCCAAGTAGCGTGACTTTCTTGCCACACGCGGCTCATGTGTCTTCATCCATCTGGCTGGGTCGTATGGCGCTGAACCTAGACCATCTATGACAAAGGCAGTAACTAGGCTTAGGGAAGAACACCTCCCAATTTCGGCGATGCGAATCGGCTTCTCCGCAAGCTTTGGATTCCGATTCCGATCCCTTTGTGCCTTCTCCGACAATGACAGATGCCGCGCTCAGTTCTACTGGCACATGCTTTGTGTCTTCTGCGTGGTTACCAAGGGCATGTGTTTGGTCTTCCAATCGCCTTTGCCCCGAACTTGGTGTAGTCGTGACGCCACTAACCTTCTAGAGACCTCATCAACACCCATTGTTCTCGCTGCATTTATGGGTTTGCAGTATCAGACAAGCCCTGGCCAAGCAGACATGCACTCTAGCTGAATCTAGATGGACTGGCCCGTTATCATCAAAGAAGTGACAGTAGACCGCCCAAGCGTGCGCCTTGGTTTTTTCTACTTGACTTAACATCCTTGGCTCACCGTCTCAGCCATCCAATATCACATTCCAATAACACTTTAGTCTTACACCTCGACATGGAATGTGGTGCAGATCAATCACCTTGGAACACCCCTATTAGACATGACTTCTACCCGATCAATCAAGCTATTCAACGGCCCAGCGAACTGTCAAGGCTTCATTGCGAAAGAGATGTTTTGGAGAATGGCCTTGCCAATTGTGTTACCTATCTGCAAGCGTTACGCAAGAAGCATGCTCAAATCGAGCGGCGTTTAGTAACAGATTCCTCACTTCCACGCAAGAAGAAAAAGAAGAGACAGCAAGTCAAGCGTGAGCTAGAGAAAGAGATCAAGAACCGTGAGCGAGACGAGCAGGCATTCCTCATCAATCTGCAAGCTTGCAAAACGAACATCCACATTACCGAAACTTGCGCCTCACCATCGGCGGTCGTTCCTTCGGTTATACCAGACTTTGCTTCCAGTTCAACAATATACTTATACCCAGAAGACGCCGAGCCTACAGACCTGAGTTGGAATGGCTGGACAGAGAACACGCTCTTCTCCCCATTTCAAAAGCAAAGCAACAACCCATTCTACGCCGACGATATTGCGCCAGATGAGCGTTCGGAGATGAATACGAGTGGACAGATGGATGGAGTTTCTGTACATACCCCATCTAGTGTCCAGCACAATGGAATGTTTCTCTCATTTCCCAATGCCAGGACGCAAAATCCGCTGAGCCCCGAGGCTGCAGTCTTTGCGCCTCAAGTTACTCGTACGCGACAGGGAGATTCGATCAGCCAACAGCTGTCCGAGCTCCATCTTCGCTCTTCGTTGGCAATTACAGTGTTGAAGATGAGGGAGCTGGAGCTAATTGAGGAACGACGTGCTACCGATGCTGGTGTCGCTCGATCACGGCGACCAAGCTCCCTTGCAAAGATCATCGAAGAAACGGGGAGCCAGACATGGGCCAACACTACACCACAATACAGCCCAGTCAAAGCGACAATGGGCGGTCGGCTGAGGAGGAGTAAGACAAACTCTGTATGAGAAGGAATGGCATAATGGGCAGACTTGACCCCCACCCACTCAACAGCACATGCAATCATTGCATGGCACTGGGCCCACTATTTTCGGTGCATCATATGCGGCTTCTCAATCTATGTTCTTCCACGGCACTCCGTCCCCTCCGCTTACGTCTGCGAGTACTAGGTATTTCCTTGCGAGCTGACGACTCTTCTCAAGACATCGGCAGTGGGAATCGGGATTGATTGAGAGAATGACGCAGTCCACTGTTCGCCAAATACGTATTAGTTATTGTAGCGCATAGATAATACCATTTGAGTTGTTGTGTTACTGCCACATGCCAGTTGTGCTCGGGCCAACGCTTCCGTCTTGGGCCAAAGCCGAGGAGGTAGCCCCACATTGTGCCGTCATCCCAACACAAACCTCATTGCCGGCACATCACAAACAACCGACAACGACACTTCTCCCCTCCACGTTTCAACATCGACGCGTCCGCTGGAGTTCAACACTCTACGCATTTCCATAAATCCGTCAAAGAAGAGTAGTCTTCGTCGATTAGGGAGGAAACGGAACCAAAGCCGCGCCTTTGTGTCCCAATTGGTACCTCTGCTCTATCCCGGCAGTTCTTACAGCACACCACTGCGCCGTACTCGCATAGCGTCGCGGCACGTTCGCGCCGTAACTGTCTCGGCAATATCAACCGAATACCCCCTCGCCCACTTGCTCCCACGAGCACATTTTTTTCATTGCTTCTCCCTCGTCCACCATGGCTGATGTTGGCGATTTGAAAGCCGACGGTAGCCAGCTGCGAGAGCGGTCCTCGGCCAAACCACTGCATCTCAACAATTCAGACGATGCCAAACAAAAGGTCTTGGAACTGAATGATCAGGAAGACAAGGATCATAAAAATGACGAAACCAAGAAAAGAACCTATGGAAGAACTCCAGATGGTACAGGTATGTCTCACGACATGGTATCAAAATAACGCCACCATACGGCCTTGCACGTGAAACCAGCGCTGCTAACACTTCAACACAGTCTTCATTGTCCCACAAACGCACGATATGGTGTCGCAGCTTCTTTCCCCATCGCAACCCAAGAACCTGTCCGACATAGCAGTCCTCGCTGTGCTTGCTAGCCTGATCTTGACCTTTTATGTCCTGCCCAAAAGCGCCCGCGTACCCATATTCGCTATCATTTTTCTATTCTGGCGCGCCGGCTACAATGCAGGCATTGGCTGGTTGCTCGATGGCCAGTCCAAGCATAATCGCCTCGTCCTATGGGCGAAACAAAGCCATATCTTCGAAAAGCCTGAAACAGGCAAGAACCCAAACCCCGCCCTGTACAAGCTCCTTAAGCGTGAACTGGAAACCAAGATTCCCAAAGATTACAAGTTCGAGGAGGCACCTATAGAGTACAACACGTGGCTAGTTTTTAGGCGTGTGGTAGATCTGATCCTCATGTGTGATTTTGTGTCATACTGCCTCTTCGCCCTCGCCTGCTTCAACCGGCCCCAGGAAAGCTGGTTCCTTTGGGCTCTACGATGGACCACGGGTATTGTTCTTTTCCTGTTCAATCTGTGGGTCAAGTTAGATGCCCACAGAGTAGTCAAGGACTTTGCGTGGTATTGGGGTGACTTCTTCTACCTCATCGACCAAAGCCTGACCTTCGACGGCGTCTTCGAGATGGCACCGCAGTAAGACGCTCTACAATGACTTTACTTCGAGATTCATGCTAACCTCACGCCTTGTTCGCAGTCCCATGTACTCGGTCGGCTACGCCGGGTACTACGGAATTGCCCTTATGATGGCAAGTTACAAAGTACTAGCCATATCAATCATCGCCCACGCAGCCCAATTTGCCTTTTTGATCCTCGTAGAGAGCAGGCACATTGAGAAATTGTACAACCCGCCCCCACCTCGCCGTACGCGCCATAACTCCGGGAATGTAGCCCAGGAAGACGTTTCGAAAATAGGACCGTCTGATTTCGGCGGAGAAACAGTCTACGATCCCACAAAGCAACCAGCCCCAACGCACCACATCGTAGGACCTCTTAACACAGACTTCCATCGCTCGATTGATATCACGGTAGTATTGCTTTCGTTCTATATGACTTGTCTCGCAACGCTTACACCAAACACGTTGGCAGTTCGAACGTTCCTTTTCGTCAATGCTTTTGCATGGCGCTTATGGTACACGTTGGGTCTAGGCTACATTCTGGACAGACAGTCCAAGAAGAAGAACTGGACCAAGCACTTCATCAAGTATGGCGACACCAAAGAAGAAGCGTGGCGTCAATGGAAGTCTCTCTACCATCTGAGCATGACTATGAGCCATGCCAGCTTTGTAGCGCTCGCATGGAAGACGTACAGTCTACCTCCCGATGGACTAACTGGCCTCACGCTTTTCCGACACGTGCTGGGCGCCGGCATGATTGCCCTCCAGGTTTGGACTGCCATGAGCATCTATGAGTCTCTTGGAGAGTTTGGCTGGTTCTGCGGCGACTTCTTTTTTGATCCACCATCAAAGTCGCTCACTTACAATGGCATATACCGTTTCCTCAACAACCCCGAGCGAGTGCTTGGGCTTGCCGGTGTATGGGGCATAGCCATCATCACGTGGAATCCAGCCGTCTTCTACGTTGCTACGACAGCCCACATCCTCAATCTCGCGTTTCTTCAATTCGTGGAGAAGCCTCACGTCATCAAGTTGTACGGCGAGAACCTCCGTGAAATGTCGGGTGTCAGTAAAACTGTCCGCCAAGCCCTACCCGATCCAGTCCGCCAGTGGCAGTCCGCAGCCGATCAGTACATCAACACAACAGTCGAGACGATTGAAGCTATGTTGGATCGTGCAAGGTCAAAGTTCGCTGGCAGTGTTGATGCATTCGTCAACGACACGACAAGTCTGTTCAAGTCTTACCCAGCACGTATTCCCATCAGCCGTCATCATTTCGAAGATCTCTCTGGCTTGAACGTGAAGCAATACAAGCTAGAGATTGAAGGTACTACCTTGCCCCCGGCAGTTGAACAGCAGAAGAATGGCGGCCGCGAGGGAGAGCTTGCGAGGACTCCGGCTATCCGTACAAATGATTTCAAGACATTGTGCCTTGAGTATGGTGCTCCTATCAGAGTTCGCTGGCAAGCACCTCTCAACCACAGCAAGAAGGACTGGATAGGTCTGTACATGGTCACGGATAACCAATCACGCGAAGTCACACGCATTAGCTCTAATGGACGATGGGTAGCGACTAATGCCGACGCGTTTGACTCGACACGTGCTGATGACGGCATCCTGGTCTCGGACAAACTACTACCTGCCAATGAAAACGACGAAGAGTCTACTGACTGCTACACTGGTGAAGTGGAGTTTCGTGGTGACAAGCTTTGGTGGACTACTGGTGTATTCGAGTTCCGATACCACCATGGCGGACGGCACCGTGTCATGGCGCTATCGCAAGCCTTTGAGATTCGGATACCCAAGTTTGACGAGATTGATGTGGAGGTTGATGACAATGGCACGATGCATCGTGCTGTGGAGCAAAGGCTACTTCCCATCATTCAGAACTGCTTCGACCGCGACCCGGAGATTGCGCCGTCTACATCCGAGGAGCCTTTTGGCAGCCTGGTGGAAAGAGATGGAAAGTTTGCGAAGCGGGTCGTCTTTGCAGTCCACCAGATGTATGTTGCCTCTTTTGAAAATGTTCTGGGCATAGACTAACGATGTTCAGGTTTGGTATTGAGTTTGCACCCGAAGTGGTTCAAGCCGATGGTACAGTCAGGAACCTTGCATGGCGCATCTGCAACGCAAAGAAAGTCCTGGTAAGCCACTCACTCATAACGCAACGGCAAGGACATGGATGACTGATATTGTTTCCCAAGGCTCCCTACAGCATGTCTGCTACGCATGGCAGGAACACGCCTACGATGGGTTGAGTGGTGTTTATGTGGGGTTTCGGTGATGGACCCCATGGAGTCTGTCTCTGTGCTAGTAGCTGGTATCGTCGCATCTAGATGGTGAGTTTATAGAGGCGAGGAAGATGTCTGTATGACTTGTCAGTTAGAGGCGGGTTGGATGTGTGTTGTCAGAAAGCACGTGCAATCAGGGTGGAGGGGTTAGGTAGTAGTTGTGTGTATCCACATGCGTAAGGTTTGTGGTAGGTAGTATAAAAGTATACACAAATCAGTTCTTCTCCTAGACACTTTTGTCACACACAATGCGTGGTCTCCTGGTGTCTGTCTGGACGCACATGTGATGGATGGTTACCTATGGCGATGCGGGTGATGCCGAGACGAATCAGGTTAGAGCATGTGATTATTGGCACTATTCCCATCTAGGTTTCCTCGGCCATTGGTTTCCTCCAACCTTGGAACGTGGAAAGCGACTGTACGCGTCTTTTCGCCGCGACATCTTATGAGACTAGGCATTTTTTACAATACATCCAGACAAATACACCACCGTCCTTTATACTGCCAGATCCCGACCATGTCTACTTATCTTGATGATGCACGGATGTGATAGACACAGGGCGCGATTCATAGGCTCAGTTTGGGGGACTGTGGCGCTGATTAACCTCGGTATGGGGGGCCCGCGCCCCGTAGCCGCGGCCGGACAGACCATGGTCTTGTCATGACAGCATCTTCTGGAAACGACTCGGTGCCGCTGGACGGGTGTTGATTTAGCTGATACCGCGGGGCTGTGCTGAGAGGAGGAGACGAGCTTTGCTTTTTAGTCCGACTTGCTTTTTTGTTTGAACTTGTTGTGATTGGGAAACTGCCTTTGTATCGCGTGCTTGCTCGTAGATTTAAAGGGACTCGTAGATTCGCCTAGCTCGTACCTAGGACGTACCGTAGACTGGCAGCGCGTAACTGTTCCGTTACCCGTAGATTTAGCTGCGCGCCGCTCCATCATCATAACCCACGCCAGCCACGGTTCAACCCTAGCGGTTCCGCAACCTCCACCAACGCGACGCCAACTACAACTTGTCGCATCTTTCTCTCACCATCCACTATCATTATACCAGAAGAAGAAAAAACACCAAACGCCTTGATGATGGGAAGAGGGTCCTCCAAAACCAGCACGAAAGTGCTTCCACTGATTCCCCTTGCGCCGCCCCTCGCCGTGCTCCCCAACACCACGCTTAAGATCCCCATCACCAACCGCTCCGATGTCGCCGCCATACTTGCCAAGATTTACAGCGTCAGTCCGACGGCGAGACCTGATGCCTCAATTACGGTGGCGTGTGTGCCGTTGAACTCGCATAATGTGAGCCCCGATGGGCAGCTGTTGAGGGACGATGCGAGGAGGGGGGACAAGAACATGTATGAGAGCGATCCGATACGCGCGTCCAAGAAGGACATCTTTGGCTGGGCTTGTATCGCCAAGGTTAGTGGGGTGCAGGGCCGGAAACAGGGCGATTTGTGCCTTGTTGTTGAGGGGCTGGAGAGGGTGCAGGTGGTGGATGTTGTGCAGGAGAGGCCTTACTTTGAGGGGGAGCTGGTCGCGGCGGATGAATATGGTATGTATTACATGACTGAAGTGGGATTGAATACATGCTAATGGGTGTAGTCGACATTGCCAGTTCAGACCTTCTGAACCAATTTAACCTCCTCAAGCAGCTGTCGCGTGAGCTGCTCGCCCTCGTTCGGCTGTCTGCCATCCTACCGCGTACGCCGCAGGTCACACTCTCGCCCATTGTCGCACGGAGGCTCGAAACGTTCATCACGAGGAAGGATCTTTCCGAGGCGGGCGCGCTGGCCGACTTCATGGCAAATGTGGTCGACTGCACACACGAGGAGACGCTGCGCGTGCTGGCAGCTGTGGATGTCAAGGAGAGAGTCGACAGGGTGATTGAGATTCTTCAACGCCAGATCAACAACATCCAAGGCAACACACGTATGACCATCACAACTACACAGGCACCAACTACTAGTTTGGACATGGATACACTACGGCGGTTACAGCAGGAGGTGCTCACAAGACGGGGGAAGGCAGGCGGCGGTCTACCTGCTGGCTTCCCTGGCGGCTTCCCAGGTGGTGGCCAACAGCAGGCCGGTGAAGAAGAGCCCAACGAGATTGACGAGTTGAAGAAGAGGCTGGAGAGTGCTAAGCTATCACCAGACGCAAACAAGGTGGCACAACGCGAGCTTTCTAGATTGCAGAAGATGAACCCAGCACAGGCCGAGTACCAGGTCTGCAGAAACTACCTCGAGAACCTCGCCGAGATACCGTGGTCCAAGACGACTGTCGACCAGCTAGACGCAAACACGCTGGTGAGGGCCAAGGAACAACTCGACCATGACCACTTTGGTCTGGAGAAGGTCAAGAAGAGGCTGTTGGAGTACCTGGCGGTTCTGAAGCTCAAGGAGCAGGCGAACAGAGGCATCGATGACCAGATTCGCGCTTTGACCGAGACTGGTGAAGCGAAGGAGAAGGAGAAGGAGCAAGCTCCGCAGGAGAAGGTCGCAAAGGAGCCAACAGAGGCTGAGCTGCGGCTGCTGGAGAAGAAGCGCATGGTTGACAAGTCGCCTATCCTGTTGCTTGTTGGACCTCCGGGTGTGGGAAAGACGTCGCTGGCCAAGTCGGTCGCCACAGCACTTGGCCGCAAGTTCCACCGCATCTCACTCGGTGGTGTGCGCGACGAGGCCGAGATTCGCGGTCATCGCAGGACCTATGTTGCCGCCATGCCTGGTCTCATCGTCAACGGACTTAAGAAGGTGGGCGTCGCAAACCCCGTCTTCCTTCTTGATGAGATCGACAAACTGGGCATGATGAACCACAACGGCGACCCCGGCGCAGCCATGCTCGAAGTCCTCGACCCCGAACAAAACCACACCTTCACCGACCACTACGTCAACATCCCCATCGACCTTTCCAAAGTCCTCTTCATCGCCACCGCAAACTCGCTCGACACAATCCCCCCACCCCTCCTCGACCGCATGGAAACCATCCAACTCTCGGGCTACACCACGCTCGAAAAGCGCCACATCGCCGCCCGCCACCTCATCCCAAAGCAAATCACAACAAACGGGCTCCACCAAGAAAACATCAACATCCCTACCGAAGTCCTCGACAAAATCATAACATCCTACACACGCGAATCCGGCGTCCGCAACCTCGAGCGCGAAATCGGCTCAGTCTGCCGCTCCAAAGCCGTAGAATATGCAACCGCAAAAGACACAAACACTCTTGCAGCCTACACCCCGACCGTCACCCTTGAAGACCTCGACTCCACCCTCGGCATCGAAAAGTTCGCAGAAGAACTCACCGAGCAGTCGTCCCGACCGGGCGTCATCACTGGCCTTGTCGCCTACAGCACCGGCGGCCAGGGCTCGATTCTGTTTATCGAAATCGCAGACATGCCTGGCTCGGGCCGCGTGCAGCTAACGGGTAAACTGGGTGATGTGCTAAAGGAGAGTGTGGAGGTGGCGTTGACATGGGTGAAAGCACATGCCTTTGACCTCGGTCTCTGCGCCACCCACGACGAGGATATCATGAAAAACAGAAGTATCCACGTCCATTGCCCGTCGGGTGCCATACCGAAAGACGGTCCTAGTGCTGGTCTCGCACACACTATCGGTCTTATCAGTTTGTTTAGCAACCAACCCGTTCCCCCCACTCTCGCTATGACGGGCGAGATCTCCCTGCGAGGTCGCGTGTTGCCCGTAGGCGGAATCAAAGAGAAGTTGATTGGAGCGCTGGGTGCGGGTGTGGAGAGAGTTCTGCTGCCGGAGGGCAATAGGAAGGATGCGAGGGAGTTGCCGAGAGAGGTTACAGAGGGTATTAAGATTGAATTTGTGGGACACATTTGGGAGGCATTGGGACGGGTTTGGCCGGAGAGGTGGGAAGGCAGAGAGGGGGGTTGGGAGAGTAGGTTGTAAGCTGTGAGGTGGATGCGTGGGGGAGATGGGATGATGTGCGGAAGGGGAAGGATGGGATAGATGGGGGATGGATTGGAGTTTTTTGTCATTTAGCGATATTTCTATGCACTCACTCACTCACTCACTCACTCGCTCACCGTAGGGTAGTATAGTGGATATATAGTTATGAAATCATCTCTCACATCACATTTTGCCCTCTCCCCCCACCGTCTCTCCGTTCACGTCTTGCTCCCATACATGAACTCTCAACTCGCCTCTTTTAAACCACACGATGCACGTGCTACGTATCCCGTGCACTTGGCCAGCAGACCACATATTTAAACCACCCTCCTCCTTCCTACCTTCCTTCCTCACACACACACACACACACACAGAAATAACACCCTTCCTCTCCATCTCCTTAAAACATAGCAATGGAAATACATATGTGTGCGGATCAAAAACGTAGACGGCGTGGACGCATGTTTCTCCCTTCCGCCTTGTTTTATTTGAAAATATCTGGGTAGCCTCGTATGTGTGTGGGTCTTCTGTGTTCTTGTTTGATAGAAAATGGTGTTGTCTTCTTTCTCAAACCTGGTTACGAAGGGCGTATGTGTGCGGCTCTGGTGGTGTTTTTAAAAGTCGAAAATCTGGTTGTTTGTGGGGGTGCTGCTGTCTTCTCCTTCTTTTTGTGGAAAAAAAATCGAAACGATCAGGCATACGAGGGGAGATGTGCGCGGCGGGGTTCTAATTTTAAAAATTCAAACCCGCATTCCTAGAAAATTACTGACAAAAGAACCGATGAACGGGAATGTTGCTGGGGGTTCTTTCTCCTTACTAGCTTCAGTGTTCTCGAGTGAGCCGGGGGAAGATGTCACGATTTTCTATTTTTGTCAAAATCAGATACGTGCTGTTGCATGTGCGGAGGTGAAGAGATGGTAGAAACCTATATTTGTTCTCTCCCGTTCTTCTCCCTTCTTAAAACTTATGCTGTTGTAACTTATCACTTTGCTCTGCCTGTTTTGGCTTTTCTTAAAATATGAAACCTCATTTCGCGATGTGGGCGGCTGAAAATACCTGAGAATAATACGAATAATGTTCGCTTTCCTGGCTTTTCTCCGTCCTTGTCTACGTATGGCCTATGAGGATATTACTGCGGTACTTTTCCTGCTGAAACACTCGGCTTTTGCTACATCGTGTGCGGACTAAACGAAAAGTAGAAAACTTACATGTTCTCCGCCCTGTTTTCTTTTTCCTCCATATTAATTCACCGTGGTAGATATCGATGTGGGGTGCCCGTCTTCTCATGTTTTCTAGGGAAAGAAACGTGTGGAGAAATAAAGGGAAATGTATGCTGGAATGTGTGTGGTGTGCTCTTTCTTCTCTCTTTTCTCTAGCTTGCGGTGGGTTTAAAACTTTGTGGGGTTTCTTTCTAAAAAGCTAAAAGCAGGTAACGATATAGGCGGCTTGTCTTCTCCTGTTTTCTGTAAAAACAAAAAAGACCAAGGGAGATGACGATGTTTGAGACGGTGTGGGCTGTTCTTCCGTAATTACTCTCCCGCTCGGGAGATGCTTCTGTTCTTTCTAGAAACCTGAAACATGGCTGTTCTATGGGCGGCTCGTCTCTGATCCTGATTCCCTAAAAGAAGGAACTAAGGAAACGGTATATAAGAGACCTGTTCATAACCCTCCTCATTTCTTCTCTCCTTGTCTACCTTTTTCCTTACTGCATACTCTGCCTCTTTTACTTGAATAAAACGCCCAGCATACATCGCCATGGACTGCCTATCGCCTCCCCTGTTTTGAAATAAAATTTAAGAGGGCATATCTACTAAAAATGTGGGTTATCTTCTTCCTTCTTTTCTCGGCTTCTCCTTCTTCTTCTCTTACTTCATCATATACTTACTCGTGGGATATCATAATTCTATTGTATTAAAAAGTCTACATTTTGTAATATGCTTCGGCTGGCGCCTTATCTTTCTACATTCTGGAAGTGGGTGGATTGAAACTTCACAACGCCCACTTAATGTTCTCCTCTTTTTTCCAAAGTTTGGATTGTTGTCACCAAAATCTTGTCGTCTAATAGTAGTATGAGTCGCCTACGATGCTCTCCTCTTTTCTTTCTAAGATAGGTGGTGTTGTAACTAAAACTCTCGACTAGCCACTCTACGTTCAAAGAGAATATCGTGGTAAATATGTCGTCTCCCCTTTCTTTCTTCTTTTCTTACAAAAATTCGGTTTTGGGTTGGCGGATAAAGATGGCAGTGCGAAGAAGCACATGCGGCTCTTCTACCTTCCTTTTTACTACTGATGAACGTATTAGATTAATATACTTAAAAGGATATGTTCTCTCCCTCCCTCCCCTCCTCTTTTACTGCCTTAGAAAATCAATATATTTGCTGCACTCTTAAAACGGCCATACTATGGACTTATGTCCAAAAACATAGAACGCGGCCCTTGCTTGTTCCGCTCCTGTGCTCCTCATGGTTTTCTAAATGCTATATTATCTTGGTTCGGGTATCAAAAAACCAGCAAAACGCCCTATGTGTTGCACGTCTCTCCTCCAGCTGCTATCACGTCTTGAGGCGTGGGATCAAAAAAAGTGGGAGTGTCTGATGTGCTGTGGTGCCGTCTCTTTCTTCTCTCTTCCCGCTGCTCCTTCTACTTTTCTACTTGACCTACTACCACCTCTGCACAAAAACTGGGATTTTCAAAACTACGGCTCCTGACCCCATATCTAAAACATTTCTAAAGTCTTCTGATGTTCCTCCTGTCCTGTTTTCAAGCCATCACTTATCCAAATGTGGCCTCCTGGAGTCTCATAGGTCATATAAAACTGACTACAGAGGCTACATATGCGCCCTCTGCCTCTTTCACAGATAGATAACCTAAACGAGCCATGCTTGGCGGCTCGGGAGGTGGGTATATATCGCACCTGCCGAGCTATCCTTCTTCTTCTTCCTTTATTTCTTCTTTACAGCATTCAAAAATAGAATGCTGGGAATATCTATGGTATCGTATACGATGTTCTCAACACAAGAGCTACCATGCTTATGCGTCTTGCTCCTCTGCCGGTCTTGAATTTAAAAAAGATCTATATCGAGATATGTGGTCTGCCTTTTCTGCTTTTCTCCCTTTCTTAACGCCGAAAATCCAGGATACAAAGATTTCCTAATAGGGCATACGAGATTCCCCCAAAGATAACAGACGCCGCCACCGATGACTTGGTGGTTTGAGGCTTCTTTGCCTGCCTGCTATTTTGTTTACAGGCTTTCTCTTTTTATTATCCTTCTTCTCCCACAGACTTGAAAGTACAGAATACTACGATAGTCAAGCAACAAGGCTGTTTGCCGCCTGCTGTTGTGTAGCACTCCGACCACTTTTCTCTTTCTCTCTTCTTTTTCTTTCTCCACAACACTGAAGATGTTCAGAACGATAATATCTTCTACTACCGTATACCCAGAATAAGTTAGACCACTGGTCATGTGGTGGTTTGCTGCTCGCCTACTAATTTGTATAAAGGCCCGCCCCTTCTTCCTTCTTCATTGTTCCCGAAAAACACTGAAGAAATCATTCTTCAATGGAAATTTAACCCAGACCATATTTCTAGGATAAAAATGCCCCTATCTCTCGAAATATGTGGTGGTTTTCTGGCTGCCTGCCTGCTGCTTATATAAACTCTTCTAGCATTTTGCCCGAAAAAAAACGCGAGACTTACCGCTTATGACGGGCGCGCCTACGTCTACTCTGGGGATAAAAAGGATTAAGTCATCAAAGACAATGTTCTTGCTGTTCTCTTATCTCTCTAAAGGACAGGAAGCGTAAACTGAAGATAGAAGACATGGTGTGTCTGGAAACATAATTGATCATGATCATGATCAATTTGTCCTTCTACATGCTCTTATAAACATTGAAACAACACATTGTATCTAAATGACTGTTTCTTCCTTCTCTTTTTTTGCTGAAACTCCCAAAAGATTCAATGTTTCTCCCGCTTTTCCTCTGTCAATAAAAGTACAAAGTATCATCCATAAAACGATAACAAGATGTTACGGATGTGTTCTGTTCCTTTGGCTGGCTTTCTGCCCGGATATCTTCTATCAAGTCTTCTGGGAATTGGCCTCTCGGTGGCATAAATCTGAGAATTTACTCCATGTCTCTTCTCCTACGTACCTTCTACAAGTGTTTTACCCAAAATTCAAATCAATGATGAATTTCATGTTGTCTTAAAGACTGGATAGGTTACCTTATATGTTTGTTCCTCCTCTTTTTTCAAACGTCTAACTACTAAAATTATGGCTCTTGGTTACCTAAACTCAATAACCACTCATATCATGTCCGCTTCGCAGCTCTTTTATTGGTATGGATGTGGGGGATATACATTGAAAACTTTACTTCGTGTCTTCTCTCCTCCTTACTTTCTATAAATGTTTTACCTTGAAATTGAAGAAGTAGTGTTGGATGGGATGTGTGAAAAGCTAGCACAACGGTATTAGTGTGTCTTCTCTCTCTTTGACAGAACTTCCGTTCTATTATACCTCAAATTTTCTCACTAACATCCTTGAATACATGACTAACGTCCGCTGGGCGCACCAGATGTCTTTCTTGACACTAGTGTTAGGATATAAATAAACCAAAAAATCTTCTTGTGCTGCTTTCTACCAAAATTTAAATGATTTAGAGGCTGGAGACATATCTGAAATCACGTACTGGTCTGCTAGATGTCGAGCCCTCCCTCTCTTCCCCACTGGTTCTTCTTACCATACCTACTTCTAAAACCCAGGCGTTCTTGGGTTTCAATCAAATGAGACATATGTAGTATCTGTACTGTTGTTGGGCTGCAAATTGGTATGAACACTGAAACTTACAAGACGATGTCACAATGGTGTGCCGTTCTCTTTCCTCTCTTCCTCACCTTTCCCTCGCTTCTCTCCTTACCTACTAAAAGACTGCAAAAAGTACCTCATGTATTCCCGGCTTTCTCCATAGTTCAAATCCGCCCCTACATGACCTTTATCTTCCCTCCTCCCGACACTGATGCACAGAGATCTATTTTATGGAAATTTGTTAAAATAAAGAGTAGAAAGACAGGTTTTATGTGTTTTATTCGGCTTGTCAAGATAAATGTCCGAGGTGATGATGCTGTGGAGGTTGAGGATAGGGGAGGAGTGGGATATAGTACTGACCTTCTTCTAAGGTTCCTTGCCTTCCCTTTCCCTCAATTTCTCAAATTTTTGGATCGTGTCAAAACAAACAAGCGAAAAGATCGATGGAAATAAGACGTCTGTGCTGTTCTTTGAAACCACAGTATCTGTTATCGATGTGTGGACTACCACCAAAAAAGCCCGCATCGCATGTTGCGGCAGCTTTCCAACACTTCTAGTTAAAAGAACGGCCCGATGACATCTTCACGGCACTAATTGCCTATGTCTTCTTCTTGCTAGGAAATAATGATCTTTTCTCTACCAGATCATGACGTAATACTGCAACGTTCCCGATCGGGACATAGCGCCTATGATCTGGGCATATAAATGATGTCTTTCTCGACTTCTTCCTTCTTCCTTTATCCCCAAAAACGGTTTCTAGATGACTTGAACTTCATATTAACAGGCCAAGTTGGTCATGCCTTTCTCTCTTTCTCCTCCTTTTATCGACAATCAAACTGAGGCGGCACCTGTTGTTTTCCTCTGCTTCTAGCTCATTGAAGTCTCTTAAAACTCAAGGCATGGTAAGACATAGTGTTGTTTGTTATAAAAAAGCAACGATTCAAGAGCTCCATGCTGTTGTAGACTTTGTGACAATCCTGTTATCATGTTTATACTTGCGGGAGAAGTATATAAATCCCCGCAACCTCTGAAGCTTCCTCTCTTCTTTATTGCCCAGCTATTTCTGCTTTCTCCCAAAACTCTGGTATCATAGGTGATAGCCTTCCTTCTTCCAAAAGATCCCTCGTCACGCTGATGTTTCTCGGTCTACCCAAAAAGAAAGTCGTCCCGCATACATGCGTCTTTGATCAATGCCGAGAGTGTATACGATAAAGTACTTGATTATCTTGTTCTCTACTTTCCAAAACCTCAATGAGGGCTCTATGTCTTCATATTTCCCAAAGCTTCGACGTGTATGTTTAATGGCGTTTTCCGCTCTTAAAATTGGGTGCAAACAGTGTCATGGTGCTTTCCCTCCTCTTTAAACCACTAGTTTTAATCGCCTGACTGGAGAGCTCGAAATTTGGATTCATTTCTTTTTCACTTGAGTTCGAAACACTAAATAAGTCATTCTTTTTCTAAAAACTCAAAGATTCACTAATACAGCTGCGTGACAATCTTCGCAAAAGACGAAGGCATATAACTTTATCTCCTAAACCGCTTTTAACATTTCTCCCAATTTTAATACCTCTACATTTCAAAACGCTTAAAAGGATTTCGATGACTTTGCCGTCCAAAACTCTTTTTCTTACATGCTTCCATGAACCTGCTCGGATATTTTCAAAAATCGTGACAAGACGTGGATGGACGTTACGAGTTCGCTGGCTATCCTAAAATCAATACATCAAATGCACATTCGTTTCGTGACATGTGCTCGGGCGCAAGCGCAGTAAATAAAAACGTCTATCTCCTACGAATTCTTCTGCTTTACTCCTTACCATTCTCTTCTTAAACTTTCGAAAAAGGAGAGTACAGATGGATGTGACTTCCATTTCTAAAATATACTATTGACACGCTGTGTGGACGTTGCTCTAATCCTCTTAAATGCCTTACATGGAACTAGATGGCTCTTGTGCAGATAATTTGTTTATATCTATGAAACGACGAGTTCAAATCAACAAGAGCACTATAGAATGAACTTATGGTAATCATACGCTGTCTCTTCCCCCCACTTTACCATACTTACCTCTACTGTCTCCATGACTTTGCTGTATTAGAAAGACATGGTACAAATCCTGTGACGGCCGCTCATATGTGTCTGAAATCTTTAAGCAGAAATTTTATCTGTTTCTGCGTGCTTCGCCGCCCTATAAACAACCACGTGCCTATATCAACCCCCCACTACAAGAGCGTTTCTTTCTCTCCCCTATCCTCCACAATCACTTCTATTTGTCCAAAACCATCCGCAGAGAGGACCATGTGTCTTTTTCCAGCAAATGAAAATTTTGAGAAAATTGCTACATGCTGTTCTGCGCGTTTAAAAGTCTCTTAGCCTGCTACTAATGACTGTGCAGTGGCAGAGACTTCCGTGGTTACTTTTACTTCTTTCTGTCCTGCGATTTCGAAATAAACGGGTGCCTTCTATGCTTGAAAAAAATTGACCAATTGCGGTGCTATGTCGCTGCCTGAAATTGCAGGTTGAGGTTATCTGTGTGGCGCGCCGACTGTGCTACCCAAAGGCTCCTGAAATCACGACACAGCGTCGGAGCCAGTGTATCGACGACACGTGTATTAATCATTCTCTTCTCTCTCTCTCTCTCTCTCTCTCTCTCTCTCTCTCTCTCTCGCTCTCTTCCTCTCTCCCTTTTTTCTTTTTTTCTCTATGATACTTCCCAAACTGCCGGAAATTCGAGAGCACCCAACGTATGTTTTTCCTCTCCTGAAAGCCTCTATGAGTTCACAAATTCCCCCTTTCTCAACGAAACTTGCAACAAGGACTACAAATGTTTTCTCTCTGACCTTTGACGTAAAGAAACACAAGAGCATTCATTATTCCATAAAAATGTCGGCACCAGCGTACTTGTGGTTTTAAGAGATACCGCAGCAAGTACATATGTGCTCGTCGAAAACCCTTCCCTATATCAAACTTGGCTACACTTAGTAGAATGAGATCCGCCCTTCTGCTTTCCTAAAACTCATAGCCTGAAACCTCATTAGAAGAACCAGGGGCGCCATTTATTGCATCACTCCTATCGCTATCCTGATTATAGAAAGCTTAGTTATGTCCACTATCCTTATATACTCTTTGATGTTGAAGATGTTATAAAAAAAATCATTCTACCGATCAATCATATGCTCTCTGATTGAGGTGAACCTTTCACTGTCCAAAACATCCAACACACAACACTCAAAATAAACAAAATCCAAAATCAACTACACGTAAGCCATGACGTGTTCCTCTCGCTCTCTCTTTCTCTCTCTCTGTCGCAAAACCACACAACCGACAACACACCAACGTACCCCATAAAAACAAGAAGACGATGCTTCCATGTGCGCTTCGCAACCGCCAACCCCACCTACCAGCAAGCCCCCTTGTCCCCCAAGAAGCAATGGATAGAAAAAACCTCGCTCATCCTTCTCTTCTACTCATCAACACTCTGTGTATCTGAAAGCTCCAAAGGTGTTCAACCAACACATGTCTTTTCCAGTCTTTTGAAAAAAATGCGATGGCTTTTGCAACATGTTAGCTGTCGAGCGGCGGTGCATTGCATCAATCTCTGGAGACAACAAGTCCACCATATGGAACATATGTGTCCACAGTAGCATGGAATTTGGAGAGAGAGATGCCTTGGGTGAAAGATGTAGCGTCATGCGATAGAGATCCAAGGTAGTGGGCAAATTATGTTGTGTGGATGTATTTGTTAAAACATAATGGTGTATCTTCCTCCACACTTGTCCTTACCATTGCTCCGATGGTCGGAATGTAAAGTACTGCAAACATGACTTTCAGTCATGGGGTGAACATCAAAGAGTTCTGCTACGATATGCATGTTGAGGCGGAGAAACATGGCGGACACTCACGCTTGACCATTTCTTGCCACGACAGATTCATACGTATGCATGGAAAGAATGTGACAAATACTGCTCGAAATGAGGATGGAGCGATCTTACTGGCGGTGCAGAGGCAAGCTTGGGGACCATATTACTGACCATCCACGTGTCTCCAATAACATCCGGTTGGAATCCCGTCGTATGAATGTCACCAGCGCGTGCACACATCATCTAATTCACTTCAAACATGCTGACTCCATCCCATGCAACAATCAGCGGAGCAATCGCCCGTTCAAGACGCGCAATAAAGGGTCCTGCTAACTCACTTCTGAAAACATCACTAACACCACAAAGTTACAACCTCGAACCCTGAACAGTGCGGAGTACAATCGTACGGTATGTGGGTTCTGCACGCGGAAACGGGACTTCACTGTTGCCCGGCGCGTACGGATACGAAAGACAGGGTTGGCAAAGGACCCCATGTGCCTCATGTTCTAGGCTTTCTTGAAACCTAGTCAAGCGCCTTTGACCTTGGGCTCCGCGGCGCGAGAACGCGCAATGGTCCGCCCATGCGTTTATTGGCGAGCCAGGGAAACCACAGGGTATTCGGTCCGCAAAACACGTGTGTACCTGCATGTTTGAGCCAAGTCACGAGATCTTGGGCTCCAAGGGCGTGAATAAAGTTGAGATAAGGTGGTAGAGGCGGAGTGATTACTGCGTTGGTGTGATGAGGTCCGTGTTTGATCGGAGCAGGGTCCTGCTGTTTGATGCTCCCTCCTCCCGCCTAACGAAGTCGTTTTCAGCGTTGGGCACGGCATGGCGGACCTCGGTACTACTAGGGCGTATAGTTTGCAGTATTCCAATTAAGCTCACTAAGTAGTCGCTCTATGTAGATAGCTACCATGGCACTGTTTCTTCCATCCATCTAGCGGATTAGATACGTCACATCGCTCTTCGTGATGCATCTGCACCACAGGACATATCTGGTAATTACCGCACGCACGACATCCGCAAGCGAGCATCATGGATGAATGCGGCCGGGTGACTTGGTAGCAGATACAGTATGTACGGTATGATTGATCATCTTGGCATGATGGCTCGATGCAGAGTACATGGCAAAGTTTGATGCAGAACTTCTTGAGACTTTTGCTGCAGAATGACGTAGTGTTGACTGGCAACAGGGTCAACAGTGTCGCATCGCAATGTTACAGCCGTCTGCTTGGTGACTATCGCGAAGGGCCGATGTACAGAATGCTGGGGTATTGTGATCGATAGGTAGCCGCAGAGCCCAAGGGGCAGCCAGCCGGTGGTGCCGCATCCCAAGCTGTATTCGGCCGACGGGACTTGCCGATAGAAGGTTGTGCGGCATACATCCGATGCTTGCCGGTGGAGTCCGTGGAGACAAGGGCCATATGTGATACTGCTAAGCCAATGTACGGAAACTGATGTGAGGCCGAAAGTAAGTAAAACGGCCTATTAGAAAGGCCAGATTTACATGCTCAGTCGACGTGGTACGCTGGTGATGCCGAATCCCTAAGCGGAGTAAGCGAAGAGGGGGCGTTGCGGCGCTGCCCCACTGGTCCAGGTCATCGGAACATGACCAGGTATTACCTAAGCCACCCCGCCCATGAATTTGGGTTGGGTGAAGGAGCCTTGATCGGCACTGCACCTGTTGTTATCAGACTCGCCATGTCGCCATAAGCCCCGAACCAGTGCATAGGGATAGCTGCATGCGTGCCTAACCTTCCCGGTGGCGCAAACGCTGGATATCAACTCAACCCTTCATCATATCAGGATGGGTACTGTACGGTAGACGTGTGCCAACGCAACACGCAGACTATCCAGCAGCGGCATTGCTGGTTGCAACATACTAACCCGACTCATAAGAGGTGCTGCTGCACATTGCTCCTTGGCACGCGCATATGCAACGTAACCGACGAGGCGATGTGATTGCACATGGATTTGCTGAGTCCCAGTACTGCAGATGAAGGCAATATAAAGGGCGGATATGTAGACAGGCTTCACATTCATGTTGCCGCTCATTTGCTGGATAAAGCATGTTGGACCGGAATGTACAGTGTGACGCCACACGGTGTGGATGATCTCGGCCCCTGACACCTGATAAACTCAGTCATGAAGGGTCTGCTGAGGCAGACAGCATTATGCTCCGGTGTCGACGTGATGAGTACGGGGTAGACTCTGGCAGTATTTCAAAGATGGAGGGCCCGGGCTGAGTGCTCCGCGGAACCGGTGAAAGGCCTTGTTTGGCGTTGGCGCCCGCTGCTAAGGCAGGCCGATTGATACCTAAAACGGACACAGCGCCGCCGTAATGCCGCAGACATCGAGCCCTAGGCACCAAGCAGCGACAAAGGGCTCGGTTGCAGAAGAGAGGTGCGTATGCCTGAGCTATTCGTTGGTGTTTGTGGTCCTGGACAGATTGGTTTCGCCAGCGTCGAGCGATGAAAAGTCCTTTGCCGTAATCAGCCGTGAAATGTCTGGACTCCAACAGGCAAAGCCCTGATTCCAGCTGCAGCCCAGCCTGTGACGAACGGGCCGCACTGTCCCCCTCAGCGACGCTTGCGAGTAGTTCGGGGTCGGTCAATTCCCAGCACAGTGGGAGGCCGGGTCCTGGTCTGATGCGAAGCGCTCTGCACATACCTACATAACTTTCCCGGCCGCCACCTTTCGTCACATCGCCATTGTCAGGTGTCGCCGAGCGGGTTCCTTAAAGACGTTATCTTGACCAACGGCTCCTTGCATCCTCCAGGGCGATCCTTTGGGTGTCGTGTGTTGATTGCAGCTGCGAGCGCCGTGTTGTACCACGCCTTCGGTGTCCCGAGCAGTCCCAGCGTCCAGACCCCAGGAACTTTTAGTTGAGCTGCATGCACGTCTGACAGTCAACGGCGCGACCTTATAACTGGTTTATATATTCTTGGCTCTGCCCCATCCTATTCATAATTTAGCACTGTCTCTTTGTTGCATCCAAAGTCGCGAGAAAGCCTTTTTGCGACACCAACCATGACGACTCCAGGCGATAGCGGGCCCCCGGACAAGGGCAAGAATGTAGAACGCGGCACTTTGGGAAAATATGTCAAGAGAATGAGCACTGTCTTTAAGAGGGAAAAGTCGAGCAAAAGTGCGCCTGTGCTAGCGCCAGAGGCACCTTCCACGCCCAGGACCGAGCAGCGACCCCCAAAGCCTACCGAGGAAGTCGCGAAGCAGGACAGCACGAAACCACAGGTCATTCCTGTCACGTGAGTGATATACGCTATGATTCCTTGACATGTATTCTAACTACAACAGCCCCCTTACTCCTGGAGTATCGGCCCCACCAACTCCTACAACTCGGGACATGGATCGCAATGCTATGCAGCAGGAAAGAGCTCGTGCCCTCTTCGCCAAGTATGGTCTCACCCTCGAGTCTCACGAATGGATTGCAGCACCAGCGGCTAAACCCGCCGTCGAACGTGTCGAGAAGTCTATCCGTATGCGTGTCCACCGTAGCTGCCATCGTTGCGGATCCCTCTACGGCTCAGACAAGGTGTGCCGACAATGCGAGCACAAGCGCTGCAAGAAGTGCCCACGCTACCCGAAGAAAAAGACACCTGAAGAGAAACAGGCCGAAAAGGAGAAGGAGAGTGCGGAGCAGCCCAAGAGGAAGAGGGTGCTTACCATCCGTACCCGCGGCGGTGACGAACTCGTCTATCAGCCAGCAAGGCAACGTATCCGACGCACATGCCACATGTGCGAAAAGGTCTTTGTTCCCGCTACGGCAGCCATATGCAACAATTGTCAGCATGTGCGGTGCACCAGGTGTGCACGTGAGCCAGCCAAGCTCAACAAGTGGCCCGCTGGCTATCCTGGTGATGCCGAGCTCGATAGCGAGACGGAGGTTGAAAAGCAGCTGGACAAGTTTAGGCGAACTTGGCGGAAGCCAAGAATGAGGGTGCGATGGCAGTGTGAACAGTGCAGTAGTCTCTTCTTGAACAACTCGCCCCAGTGTCCGGGCTGTGGTCACGAGCGGTGCGACAGATGTACGAGGTCACCGTAAGTATTCTTCCAAGCATTCACATGCTACACATGACTGACCAAGCACAGTGTCAGAAAACCGGAGAAAGGCGAGCAGTTTGATGCTGACGTTGTTGCGGCTGTAGAGGCTAAACTGAGAGCGATGGAAGTTGACGATGATTCGCCGTCATCGGCAGCAGAGGCTACTTGAGTTTGAGTATCCAATGCGTGAAGCATCGCTTGCAACGTTGATAGCACAATTCATGACGACTCTTTTTGCTCCCAAACCACTGCCTGCAATCGCATGGCCTTTTCTCTTAGTGAGCCTATCGCAATGTTCAAACCTCCCGCTGATGTTGTCTCAGCTCCCCCACTCGTCACTTGCCCCGAAACTCAGCCCAATGTCTCACTTGACCCCAGATCATCCGACATCGCAGCCTCAAAAGTCCCAGCCAACGCATTTGACACCCGCTGTTACCGTTACCGTAGTACAGGTACGACATGTGCATACAGCCCGTGTAACATTGGACCCCACTTTGCGCACTGAAAACGCGCCATCGTGTGCGATGCATCAGACGACTATTATCATACTTTGGTAGTAGAGGCGCACGCCTGCGTTGGCGTTGCTGTAGGAGAACATGACACTACATTATGTGTCTTTGTGGGTTGGAAGTGGAGTCACAGTACTTATTGGGCAGTGCACAAGAGTACCCACACAGGTAGTCGTCAATTGCAAATACTCTGGGATAGCTTACAGGACCGTTTTGTCGGAACAGGGACTTTGTGTTTCGACGGCGGGCTGGGGGGAAGCGAGGCGGCGGGGAATTGTACCACGTCGGCGTGCTGGTTGCGTGGTTGTGACAGGTGGGCTTGTGGGCTTGTGGGCTATGCATGGGCTACGTGTGATGGTTGTACGATAACGGTGGTTAGCAAAAAGAATTTTGGGTTGGTCATCTTCGATGGTGTTGAGATTGCAGTTAGCCTTGAGGCTCTTGCGGAGAATTAGAGCCATCTAGATGCAACGAGGCGTTGAGACGTGTTACTGCTTCGCGGTGAGGGCGGTGCGATGAATAATCAGCATGCACAAGTGTATTGGGTTCTTTCAGCCACGTTGGGCCGACATCCACTCCAGCTCTGGTGCAACCAACATCTTGAGATGTGTCTCTTTACTAGACGCTCTGGGACCACCACGTCTCTAGCGGCACGTACTACCTTTGTAGTATCCATGGACAAAGAATGTGGAGCGGGTGAGCGGGCGCACACCCCCACGTCTCGTCTTCTGAAACGAGACAATGTAATTCTCCGCATTAATTTCCACGAGCTAAGCCGGATGAGGGGAATGGCCAACTGTTGTCAGTGAATGTCACTTCTCGGCTGGTCATAGTAGACATCGCCTCATTACAGTGACCGTGGGGTGTTAAACTCTTTCTTGCAGTCCACGGATAGCTAAGTCAAGTCTTTATCGACTGTATCAATGCACTTAGTGGGCTAGAGGTAAGCTAGAGCGCTTTTTTTTTTGAACGCCACAGCCTTGGTACATAGTCTAGATCAACGCTCTCGTTAAGCGTTTCCGTATGTCTTCCCTCATCTTCCGAAGTCGTGCCACTCAGCCACTAATTATCATACCCACATTATGATGCGAGGCGTAAAAGCTTTGACTTCCCAGATTAATGTGGCGTTGTGGTCTCCGGATCCAGAACGCCGGTTATCCAAATCCCTGTAGTTAGATCACCGTTTTCAAAAGGGGCCGGGGTGGGAGCAAAACTAAGTACTCACCGCATGTACAGCCCTCTAATCCGCTTCCTTCCATCCCATCTAAATCAATTCAGGCAGTTCGAGTTGATTTGGGAGACTTGGGACCTAGCATGCTTGCTGGAGCTGTGCATCGAAAGCTGCAATACAACGCACCTGCGTATCTGTTCGTCACATCCTTATTAAGGGCTGCACGGTGCGGGGTATGGCCACAATCCTGACTCGAAGTCATGACGCAGTAGGTGTGACTATCCGCCATGGGGAAGAACGCTGTGATAGATGTTGTCTCGAGCACCGAGACTCAACAATCTACAATCACGAGAGCGACTTCCTAGGATCAAAGTAGTAACATAAAAACGACCAAGAGCTTTGAACAAGAAGCGTTTTCAATAATGGTAAGGTAGATGGAGTGGATACGTGATTGCCGAGCATGGAACACGACAGGCGTGCGATATCAAAAGCTTGTAGAAGCACGTGAAAATTTTGACACAGGTTCTATCAAGAAACACCAAGATATCATAAGTTTCAAAGTAGACTAAGTAGCTCAAACCATCATCTTCCATATCTGTAGAATCAGAATCGAACTCGATGATCATCCCGCAGAACTACTTGAACATGCGGTAAAAGATCTACGTAGGATTTCCCGATTACTCCTATATATCGATTTTCGGAGTATGACTGTAATTCTAACCGCAATTTGTGCGTCAAAAATGTTTTAGAGAGTTGGTAGACTGCTTACCATTGCTCAGATTGTAAGCTCCAATGGCCATCTCGTAGCAGCTAGAAGTTGCCAAAACATGCCTATACCTTTGGACCTGATATCAAAGATACTAATCTGGTAGAACTAATCCATGGGAAATATCAAGCGCAAGATACCCAGAGGTCATAGCCAGAATGACAATCTTTAATTTTTCAATTGAATGTGATAGAATGTAGTATCCAACCCTTACGTAGAAACCTCTACAAATCCACAATCGGGACTTATCATCAAGCTCTAGCAAGATACAAAAGCACAGGTCGAGGTAGAAGTACATCAACGAGCATATATGATGCAGCGCAGTAAGACAGTGGGTAGAAGTCGAACACAATATCTGAGAACTAATCCCCGACATCTTCATTTTAAAGACTAGAGTCCTCAAATTTATAACACTAGGTTTTAAGTAGAATATACTCACACTGCGTACAAGAAATCATCGTGTATTTCGATTCTGACGCAACGTCCGCTGACCCAGCGCTAAGATTGGTCGTCTACTGAACACATCGCTCTGTGCTTGATTTTGTTGCTCCAGTTTCGCACGTTCACTTTATATCTAATTTTAGCGTCGGCCAAGTAGGAGAACGGAAGTTATGGTTTTTGGACGTTTTTCAACGGTATTCAGGGTTTGTTCTGAAGGGACAAGTAGCGTTCCGACATAATGAGCCGGCATAACGTCTTTGGAACGTGATGTGTGACGTATTGGGCCCGAGACCAGCTGAAGAAACCAACATAGTTTTTGTCGTTGCAGTGAATATTGTTGAAGTTGTATAAAATGGCGTGTAGGTAATCAGAGTGCTGCTGCTCTTGCTCTGTTCCGCTGACAGCGGTTACTTCCCATCTCGGAAACCCTATGGAAACCCCGCAACACCATACACGGTTCCTTGGGTCGTCTCGGACCCTATTACAAGCGCTCTGATATTTATAGCACCCCGCCAAGATTACTGGCTAATGGCTTGTTGAACGAAAAAGGGGGAATGTTGGAAGTATGGCATCCGCCATGGAGAGACAACGATGCCTATCATGACTATCTTAGCCCTCGCCATTACAAGACCGAGAAAGATGTCGGGATTGTAATATCCTATGATAAGTGTTAACGCAAGCGAGGCCAGATGACTCACTCTTTTAGGGTTGGTTCTCAGGGTGTTTCTACCATGGTTCTGCCCTCTCGCCTGAAAGAACACGACGTTCATAACTCGATAAGGGTGGAATACACACCAACACTCACATGACTGTGAATTGTTCAATACTTAAGCATCCGCACGCACACATAGCCTGCGCACTTATCGACAAGGAACTACCTCATCTACAATGTATAACCAGCAGCGAGCACCGATCCCGCACACAGAAGTCGCAGAAGGCATATTCGAGACCCCTTCCAGCACATCAACCGCCGAATACCGTATACGTAGCGAAGCCAACCAACTGCTTGAGGATCCAGATGTAGAGGACGACGTCGTTTATCGCATAACACCAGGAAGCAAAGTGACCCACAGTCTGCTGGAGACATGCGCAAAGCAATTCTTGTCCGAGTATGGCGCGTGGAGTGGAATCGCTGCGTTGAAACCCAAGTGTCTACCAGTTGGTGCAAACAATATCCTGGTCACGGCAGTGGCTAAGGATCGCAAGCACATCGGCCACTGCTTCGCGAGTCAGTGGATGCACTTGGGTCAACGCATCTGGTGGATCACGCAATTGCTGGTGGTAAATGGCTATCGTAACCAAAAACGAGCTACAAGGGTAAGTGCGGGATTACGAAACGAATGATGGGAGAATGCTGACATCATGCAGATGTTGAAAGTCTTGACTAAACACTACGACATAGGCAAGCTCGACTCACAAACAGACTACGTAGGAGTAGTTAGCGCGCATCCATACACCATATGTGCTGTGCTTCGAGTCTTCGGTCGCGGTATCGAAAACTTGCCTTCGAAACCGGATTGGGAGAAAAGGTGGGAAAGTGTGGTTCCTCTTGTACCATTTCCGACTCCCGTGTGCGAATATATAATGGGCACTGCCCCATTCAAATACCTCAACACTGCTACAATATTGCCAGGGACATTGACTGCGAGGACAAACTTCTATCTCGACTCGAGGGTATCGAAAGAGGCCGTAGAAAGGATCGTCCACTCTATGAACAGACAGATTGTAGAGCCTTGGGAGTGGCTTTTTGGTAGCTTGGAACAAGGATGCGAATACGTGTGCGGTCTTGACTATCGGTACGATCCAAAGTACAATTTAGTGCCGAAGACCTGCGATGCTTTGGATTCCAAAGGCAATCTGGTCGATGACGGCGCAGTAAACTCCTCTGAGTCCTCTTTGTCTAGACACACTGACGCCACGACGCATTTTGATGACTCGTCACCCTCTATACCGTATGCGGACATCGATCGCTATCTATTCGATGTCCCATTCAGGTGCGTTCTCGAACCATACCTCAGCCGTGCCCATGCCAACTTAGTGGGCACTAAACGCAAGCGCATCCACGAAGCAAAGGAACTGATCGCAGAACAGAGGTCCATGCTATCAGTCATCATGGGCGGAAAACAAATTCCTCCCTGCCTCCGAGAAGCTTACCGGGTAAAGACAAAGAAATATCCTTTGCCTGAACACATGAAGAGCTGGGCTGCTTTTACCGAGTACATGTATGAATGCTTTCCCACTGACATCAATGTCACTGCGAGGGTATTGATTCTCCAAGCGATTCACTTCAAAGAATTGCTAGACAAACATGAGAAAGTAGAAGAGAACGGAGGAAAGAAATTGGTGAAAGAAGAGATAAGGAGATCACTGAAACCTGGCGATAGTGAGTCGCCAAAACCTTCTCCAATGGCCAAAATGGTCAGCCGCAAGAATGCTGAATCTCCAAGCAGACTCCCCGTCACCTCGAACATAAACACCCCTACCAAGCTACCATCAAGATACAGACCCACCTCTAAGGGCTCGAAAACTCCAAACCAACTCCCAATGTCCACAAACGCAGAAACCCCTCCAAAGCTACCAGCAAGATACAGAAAAACACCAGCAAGAACATCCCGCGGACTAAAAACACCTTGTCCTCGACCTCAAACAGCCGGGCGTCCGCTAGCAAAAGCATCTACAACCACCACACCAAAAGCCCGTTCAACATCCATGTTAACGTCCATAATACCTCAGCGAACATCCTCCAGACCCAACATGATTCAGGACGCCAAACTACCAACAACATCTCCCAAAACATGCGGAAACCCCCCCACACTGCGAACGTCCCAGAAAACTCCTCCTTCACCTACACCATCTGCCTATATGTCGCCAACAACAATAACAACAACGCCTCAGCAAACACCCCGCTCAACCATCCCCTTCACTTCAACGCCTGCAACAACTCCGCCCCTGCCGTCCCTCGCCAGCACCCGCAACTTCTCGCACCCCTTCACCACATCTCTGCCGCCTTCCTCCCCCTCCGCCTCATACCAATCAACCCGTCCTTCTTCCTCGTCTCTCATCCCACACTACATGGCACCCACGAGCGGCTCCACACGACGACGGT
The DNA here is from genome assembly GCA_014334815.1 of Pyrenophora teres f. maculata. NCBI lineage: Eukaryota > Fungi > Ascomycota > Dothideomycetes > Pleosporales > Pleosporaceae > Pyrenophora > Pyrenophora teres. The sequence continues at coordinate 3,002,120 of CP060573.1, read as the reverse complement.
ACAGAACAACCAGCCCCCCACTCTTTTATCTTAGCGACGAGACTGATTCAGAGCGTAGATGTAATCTGCCCGAGCGCCGGTTTCCGAAGAACGGCTCGAGAGTGCTTAGTAGGGGTGGTGAGGAGGGGCACAGGGACAGGGACAGGTAATGATGGGGGTTGGCGGGTGGTGAGATGGGAGGTAGGGGGGTGGGATGAGAGATGGAATGAGTTGATAGGTGGTGGGATGAAAGGCTAGCATGCATCAGATGGGGATGCAGATGCAACCTTAGTTTTACTTACACTGGATAGATGGATAAAGTGGGGGTAATGACGCGTCTTGGCTAGTTCTGCCAATCGTCTCAGCATTTCCTCTTCACCTCTCCACTTCATTTCACCTCACGAAATCCATCATCAAAATCAAAAAGTCAGATAAAAAGTCAGGTTCGATGTTGTGACCGTCGCACACAATCACTTCTTCCATTCTAAATTACAATATTACTATCCGTGCGAGCAAGCTGCTCTCAAGCTTGATCGGGTGTTGTTCCTTTGTTAGCTAACAAGCACCCATCCTTCACGAACGCTCTCCTACTACACCGGAATAAAGGAGATGACCACAAGGAACATCAACCTTCGAAATCATCGATCGCTTACAAGGCCCAGGTGGCGGCGGCGAAGATGACGGAAAGGACCATGGCCATGGAGTTTACCATTGAGACCGAGGTGAAAGCTCCCGCACCAGTGGATATGGCAGGCGAGGTTCCGCTTGGCTGAGGGCCGCTGCCGGTACCGCTACCGCTGCCGCCGGTGCTGCCTCCGCCAATGGTGCCGTTAGTGGTGCCGTTAGCTCCGTTGGAGGTAGCGTTCCTGGCGCTGGTGATGTTGCCGTTGGTGATGGTTTGCGGGGTAGGCAGCTGCTTCTGTGCAGGGCAAGAGAGGTTGAAGCGAGGCGTGGTGCTCAGGTTATCAGTGATGGCGAACTTGACCTTGTTGGCCACGTTGGCATCACGCAGAGTGTACCAAAAGACGTTCATCTTGCCGAAGAGCGAGCAGCCGACCTCGGTCCAGTACTTGGCAGCGTTGTCGACGGTTGACTTGGCCTGGCCGAAATCAGGGCCGGTGTATGCCCAGCCAGTCTCGGTGAGCCAGACATCCTTGTTTCCTGCTACGCCCTCGACGGCGCTGATAGCGCTGCTCAGAAGCTGGCCCGCGTTTTCGATCGAGTTGGCGTGCTTCATCTCGTAAAAGGGGAATGCATTTACAGAAAGGAAGTCGAGCTCGTCAATGACGGCCTTGTTGGACCCGTTGACCCAAGCAGTCCAGGTGTCGACGTCTAATTGACTTGAGTCAGCACCTGTCTCAGGCAGTTTTTACACAAGAATACTTACGGGTGATCTTGACGTCCTTGAGCGGTGTGCCTGCGAGAGCCTGGCGCGTGTCTTTGATAAACTTTACAATCATCTCGGCGCTGTTACCAACACCAGCCTTGGCCTCGACACCGTCTATCGAGTTACGGTACAAATCCTCGCTACCGACCGAGCAACCGACAACGAGATCGGTGAGCTTGGTGCCGTACTGCTTGACCGCAGCAGTCAATGCCTTGAGCTCACCATCGACGTTGGTAGTATCCGAGGCCCAGATACCAAGCAGAAGCTTCGTGTTGGTAGCGATGGCAGCCGGGAAGGCAGCAATAGGTTCATTATCAGACCCCTTTTGAATGCTGGTGTACAGGCGGATCGTGGTGAAGTTGCCTGCCGCGCCCTCGAGGTTCTTTGCTGTGCGGAATTCCTTCTCGAAATCGGCCTGGGACTTTGCATTGCCCTTGTCGTCGGTGGAGCCGCTGTTGAATCCCATGATGGTGCCCTGGGCAAGCGCGCTGCCGACAGCAGCTGCCGCGAAGGCAAGTGCAGTAGAGAAACGCATGATTGTTAAAACGAGTTAAGAGAGTGACTGTATTTGGAAAAGAGAAGCTGGGGAAAGAGAGAGAGAGAGAAGAGGTGGTAAAGAGCGTGGAGTCAGCAGAGAGATGCTGTGTGGAAGAGTACGAAGGGTTGGAAGAGAACCCCCATTCACTTTCACCGAGACGGAGCCATCATTCACGACCCGGCTTACCCCGTAATTGGCAAACTGGGGTCTGGGGCT